>JAHTLZ010000007.1:50895520-50941556 GCA_023846285.1 Phrynocephalus versicolor | reverse complement strand
GTGTGTGTGTGTGTGTGTGTGTGTGTGTGTGTGTGTGTGTGTGTGTGATGTGGTGGGGAGAGCGTGATTAAAAGAAGCCCTGTGGCCTGTTTAAAAGGTGAATTGATGTCCAGGTATACTTCCACTGCCACTAACGATCCCTCGTTGCCAGTAGCCTCCTGTCCTCCTTCAATATATTGGTTTTAACCTTTTAAAGCCTAAACATCTTAGGCCAGGCTACCTAAGGGAGTGCCTGTCTCACTGTGAGCCTTTATGGATGTTAAGATCTTAGATGTTTCTGGATGTTAAGATCTTGAATTCAGCAGTTTCAGGGCTGCCTAACAAGCATGATGGAAAAGGCCTTCTCCTACATGACTGACTCACGCTACTGTAACTATGTCAGCTGCTTTAAAAATGTAGGAAGGTAATGTTTAATGTTTGCAAAGCCAAGTGTTCTGCTTACATACCGCCCCATAGCACTTCAAGCACGCTCTAGGCAGTTTACAATTTAATTATGCAGGCTACACATTGTCCCCACCCCTAGCAAGCTGGGTACTCATTTACAAGAAGGTTTATGTTTTATGGATATACCCAGTTTTACTGTATTTGGATGGAGTATCTCTTTAGCCCGGGTCTTGATAGGTTGAGTTTCTAATGTAGCGAACATTAATTTTCCGCTGTGGAATGTTATACCATAGACTGGAATTTATTGGAAGGTCACGTTTTCAGTCACTTCACCCTAGAATGGAATGGAAATCAGAAGTGAGTGGCACTAATGATGTACTTGAGATTGTTTATCCATCGTTTAATAGTTAATCATTTAATATTTAATGCAATTGCAGAATTAACTAGATGCAGCCAGTATCTCGAGGTGCCTGTATTTGTCTTATTCTTGGCTAATAGCTGACTTAGCTGTACCTGTTCTTAGTAATACAGATCCCCAGAGAAAATGACTGGATTTGTTTACTCACCAATTTTAAAAAAATCTTTGTTTTACAGGCAACAATTGGCATTGACTTCTTATCAAAAACCATGTACTTGGAAGATCGCACAGTGAGTAAGATTTTTGTAACAACTTGACTGTAATAACTAGGGAGTACAATGGATCGTCTGAATGAAATCTGAGTGATCCTAGTACAAGAGCAACCTGGAGCATCCATAAGCGGCTCCACCAAGTCCAAGAGGGATAGTTACTAGAGCTGAACCTGCCAGTCTAGCCTTGCAGATGCCATTATTGTGTGTCGACATTTACTTTGAAAAATGTTTTGTTTACAGCAGTGGTTCTCAAAACCTGTGTATCCCCACATGTTCCTGGACTGCAACTCCCAGAAGCCTCCACCACTCACTATGCTGGAAAGGATTTCTGGGAGTTGCAGTCCAGGAACATCTGGAGACCCACAGGTTGAGAACCACTGGTTTAGAGCATGAAAAATGGTTCGTTGTAAGACCAGGTTTATACCAAGGCCAGGAACCTTCTCGATAGAACATCTGTAGGTTTTGCAGAACATTTTTTCCATGACTGGACTTTTCAATTTGCATTGAAGAGGTTATTGTGAAGCTTGCCGGTAGATGATAACCATGAATGAAACTGTAAGAAATGCAAAAATAATCAGGGTAGAATACCTCTATTTTATGACTTGACCTTGGAATAAAAGGACGTAGCTTATCCAGATTTGTCAGTGATTGTATTAGAGAACTGGTTCTCTGCTGTTTGCATCTGCTTGTTTAACTAGAGTGGCTTGGAACCAGGTTCTTCCTTCTGCCTCTGAAAAGCTTCCAGTCCAGTGGAGCATTTTCTTTGGCACAAAGAAGAGGAATGCAGCCATTTGCTTTGCCTTCCCCAATCCCGCTGCCCACAATCTGTTCAGAAGTGTCATGGAACCTCTATTTTGGAGGGATTGGGGTGGACAATCTACCACAGGGAAGTGGGAATTCTCAAAAATCGCTGGCTTTGTGTTTCAGACAAGAAATGCGATCCAGGCTTATATTTATTGACAGTTCTCAAGCCACTTAAGAACTTGAGACACAGGTTACAAATAAGAGAATGCCACAATGGTGATGATTTTTTTTTTAAAAAAATGTCCAAACCAAAAAGCCTTTTCACCAAAAGGATCTGGTCCAAGTAATCCGAGACAGCAAAAAACTCTGTTATCTCCAGCCAGTTCTATCAATGGACTGCTGAATGGAGATGATGTAAAGGATGACAGGTTTAGGAAGGCTGATCCGGGCGCTTGAGCAGATCCGTAGAATTCTAGAATCGTAGTGTGAATCTCAAGGATCGGTCTAGTCCAGTGGTGGCGAACCTCCGGCACTGCAGATGTTTTGGACCACGGCACCCAGAATTCCAAGCCTAGACTGACAATGACAAAGGACTGTGGGAGTTGTGGTCCAAAACATCTTTAGTGCCGAAGGTTCGCCACCGCTGGTCTAGTCCATCCTCTTGCCAGCTCAGGGCATTTGCACCTAAAGCACCCTCAGTGCCTGCCTGTATCCCTCTCAATCTGAGGCTGCCCATTCCACTGTCGTGCTGCTTTCCATGGATCAGTTGTAGTTTTGTGAGAGGTAGCCATGTTAGTCTGTGCAATAATTCCAACCAAAAATCAAAACAAAACAAAACAAAAGACAAAAACATGTGGCACCTTAAAGACTAACTATTAATATTTTAATTTAAGCTTTCATGGAGACTATCTTAACTACCTTCTCTATGTCTGAAGAAGTGGATGTGTCCACAAAAGCTTACATTAAAATATAATACTGTAGTCTTTAAGGTGCCACAAGTTTCTGTCTTTTATTTTGTTTTGTTTTTATTTTGCCTGGAATTCCGTGGATCAGCTACTGCAGAAAATGCTAGAATCTCCTTGGGTCCGAGGCTTTTTGAACCATTTTTGCCTGCCTTCATCAAGGTCGTTGTGTTGTCTGCCTTCAGATGCAAAGTGAACGTCCCTCAGCCAAAGCAGGGCTTACTCTGGCCACTAAAATCCAACGTAGAATAATAGAACAATGAGGTTGGAAGGGACCTATAAGGCTATCATGTCCTCCCACCTGTGCTAAGCCCAAAGGATCCTTGGCAGGCGGCTGCCTAAATTTCTCTTGAATGCCTTCAGCATTGCAGCGCTCACTGCCTCCCCACGTAATTGGTTCCATTGTCCTACTGCTCTAACAGTCAGGAAGTTTTTCCTGATACTCAACTGAAATCTGTCTTCTTGGGACATGTTGGCCCTTCTCTCTGCCCTGGACTCCAACTCTGAACGTGGCAACTGCCTTTGCTGAGCAGGTATACTAAGAATGTACAAAATTCCCGTATCTACTCGAGTATAAGTCGACCCGAGTATAAGTCAAGGCCTCTAATTTAACCCCCCGAAACGGGGGAAATGTATTGACTCGAGTATAAGTCTAGGGTGGGAAATGCAGCAGGGCCTGGCAGCTCCTCCTTGGTGAGCTCGGGGAGCGGTGTGTGATGTTTAAAATGACTTTTAGCCACTGATGCAAGTGCTTGGGTCAGTGGCTAAAAGTCATTTTAAACATTGTGTGCCGCTCCCCTGTGATGCAGAGGGGGGTCATGAGAAGCGGCACACAATGTTTAATACCGATCCAAGCACTTGCCTCAGTGGCTAAAAGTATTGACCCGAATATAAGTCGAGGACCCCCTTTTTCAGCCCAAAATTAGGGCTGAAAAACGAGGCTTATATTCGAGTATATACAGTATTCTATTTAGATTCTAGGGGAAAGAACACTGAATATATTTATTGGCAGAACTCATTTTCCTAGAATTGAAATAGATTTTTTTACTTTGCAGCATTAGAACCATGTCCAGCAATGTGGGCGCCTTGTTGAATTGAACCTTCTGGTGTGACCTGTATAGGTCTCACGTCAGGAATGAATTTCCGCACCCCCTTGCATCACGATTCCTGCCTTGTTTTGCCTTGCTTGCTTTTTTTAATTCAAAGATGTGCTGCATTATTTAATCAAAAGTTACCCTCTGTCCATGAGTGTGGGCTATGGGCCAGCTTTGCTGACGAAGTCCCCTCATCCTTCCGCTCCTGTTTTGAGCAGCCAGTGTTTTCTCATGAAGGGTCAGGTTTGGCCTGGCCTTCAGGCGGTTGTGCCATGGAACCACACAAGCCTCCCACTAGGCCAGGGCTGCCCAACTTTGAACAGGCCGAGGTCTACTTTTTCCGGACGAAAGTGCCTGAGGGCTACTACGCTAAAACCTCTACTTATGAATTTTATCTGTTCCAAGCATATGCTCATAAGTAAAAAAAATTGTAAGTAGAGCAACAGTTTCCCATAGGAATGCATTGAAAATCAATTAACCCTTTCTGGAGGGAACAAATTTCAATGCATTCCTATGGTAAGGCTGACCATGCACGCAAAGAAGGTGGGCACGCCCATGACCCTGCCCCTCACTGTCCCCTCCACTCCCCTTCCTCCGCTCTGCACCAACAACTCAATTGGTCAGGAGACAGTGGCACGCCAGTCATCTGGCCGGTAGAGAGAGCAAGGAACTGTGCCGTGGCCCTTGAACTGCCCCGCTCGGCTGAGACAGTGGGCTGGCAGACCCAGAGCTTTGCTGGGGCAGTGGTGGTCCTTGGGTTGGGGGAGGTAGAGGTGGAGAACTCATCCCCTCACATTTTTAATTGATGGCTGGTGGGCTACTTTTGAACCCTTCCGGGGCTACTGGTAGCCCCCGGGCTACCTGTTGGGCAGGCCTGCGCTAGGCAGCAGCTGCCTTTACGTTTCTCTGAGCAGGCTGCTGCAGGACATGTCACATAAAACCGCCTGTGAAGGAGGATCGTCAGTTGGCACTGCCCTCTGGCCTAGAAAACGCATGGACTGTTTCCTACGACCCACGTGGGCAGAGGGCCTCAGCCGGGTTCCACTTCTGCCAGTGAACCATCCTCGCTCTCTGTTTCTGCTTGCAATCTCCAAGCGATTCCTGCCATGCATGGGTTTTTTTTTAAGACTCTATTTTCACTTGGCTTTTTTTTAAAAAAAAATTATTATTTTTTTTTTTATAAAAAAGCAATCAACATTTTATTCGTTTCCAGTGGCAGTTTGGCTTTTTTTTTTTAAATCTTCTCCCATCCCACAGATCAGGTTGCAGCTCTGGGATACCGCGGGGCAGGAACGATTCCGTAGCCTCATTCCCAGCTACATCCGCGACTCTGCCGCTGCTGTAGTAGTTTACGATATCACAAGTAGGTATATTTGCTCTGGCTTTGACTCTTTTGTGTTCTTTCTTTCTTTTCTTTTTTTTTCCCTTGCTTGTTTGACTGATTTCCGTTAGGTACGGTTGCAATTGTGGGACACAGCAGGTCAAGAGCGGTTCAGGAGCTTGATTCCTAGCTACATTCGTGACTCTACTGTTGCAGTTGTTGTTTATGATATCACAAGTGAGTGGGGGGAAATTTCTGCATTTCTGGTTATCTCTTCCCTGCTCCTCCCCTTCCTCATCCTTTCTTCTCTCTCCCCTTCTTCATCTTCAAGTCTTGCCATGCATGCATTGCCACCAGTCGGCTGCTTGGTCCTCATTACAGTGTGACAGTTCTGACTGCTCTGTGTTTCAGGGGTCCTGCATGCCGGAGCTAGATTCCCCATAGCTGAACCATGGCACCAGCTAAAGCTTCCACTGCTTGGATTTAGCATATCTTTGAGCACATTAGAGGAAAGAAACTAGCTTCACACTAGGAGATGACAGCTACGTTTTGCTAAATTGATCTCCGACCTCTCTTATTTCTAAAATTTTAATTTTCTGTGCCCTCCTGAGGTTTGCCCAAAGATGTGCTAAGATTCCCCCCCCCACCCCTGAAACAATCCCTGTTCTGTTCCGATTTTCACTTCTTTCTTCCCCTTCTCCACAACATCCGTGTGCTGAGAATCACTGAGAAGCTGGCCGCGTCACCATCTCAGCTCATCTGCTATTCTGTGGGTGTCCCTGTTCTGTGTCTGGCTTTTTCTGTGAATGGTTGTTCTCAAATTGAGCTTCTCTGCTGATGTCATTGCTGTTTGCTTCTTTGATGCTTCTAATAGCTGCTGGGTGTGAGCTGCAAAGATTGCTCCATCCTTCAAAGCTATCTTCTGTTTTTACAATCTGTTTTGCTCTTTCATGTTCAGCCAAGGTATGTATACCTGAGACAAATAAAGCCATTTTAAAGCCTGTTTTGGGTAGGAGTCCTGCTTTCTCTTTAAGCCTCAGAGGTTCTGCAGCTTCAGTGTGCTTCTGGATGGGGGGGGGGCAAGGGAAGTGGGGAGGTTACCATGCCTGTTGCAGCCCCTTCTTCAATAAGTCAAATGTTGCCACAGTGGCCCACGTTGTAATCCATGGGACTTCCTGTGAAATAGTATTTGGAAAGGGAGGCTACTGCAGAAAATGGGAGCTGCATCGATTTGTGGTGTACATTCTGATCACATCATTCTGCACCAGCCAATCAATGCATTTTTCCCTGGCTTACGGCTTGTTTCCAATGCAATTCCAAGTGCTGGTTCTTTTTTATTTGGGGTAGAATAGCTGGGGTGGGTGGGTGGGGATGGTAACACGTCCTTCAGTTGGAACCTGCACGGTCTTGGAGGCTTTCCTAAAGGCCCTATCACCAGCCCAGGACCAAAAACAAAAAAAGCCACAAGAGGTGCTTGGGGGAAGAAAAGTCCGACCTGCGTGTGTGTTGGGGGTGGGGGCCAAAATGGTATGCACACACACTGAGGCCCACTTCCTAATAGGCCACAGACTGGGACCAGTCCACGGCCTGGGGGTTGCATAGAATTTATTTCCTTTCTCTGTCTTTTGCAAAATATGTTTTTTTTTTCTTGTTTTTGATCCTTTTGGGATATAGATTTAAAACGGTTCTGCTTATATACCGGCCCCATACCACTTCAAGTAGTCTCTGGGTGGTTTACAGTTTTAATTACAGTAATGCAGGCTACACAAAATGTTAATCAATATCACCAAATAAATGTAAAAGATTAAAATCCCATGTTGCCTTCCTTGGGGAACATTTATTGGGCCAAAAAGGCATTTTCACAAATAATTTTATGGGCAAATAAAATTTGCTCTCAATATCAATCAATCAATATAAAGTTTATTTATTGTCTTGGCTATAAGCCATCACAATCAAAGATTACAAAAAAGATAAATAGATAAAACAATCATGATATTAAAAAAATAGAAAAAAGGAAGCCATATAAATTTGCTCTCTGTATTTTCTCCAGTTGAACCCTGGGACCTCAGCCCTCCAGGCAAAAACAAACCACAGGGGTCTGTGGCAGAAAACCTGGGTGCCAGCCCCGTAGCACCTAACCCTGGGCTGAGTTCCTTTGGGCTGCAACATTTTTCAGCCCCTGCAGCTGCTTTGGCTCAAGACCTTGCGATAGAATATCATGCCAAGTCTCTTGTCTAGCAGCTTTGTGATCAGCCTTTTAATTGCTTGGTTTGGGTTTCATTCAGTGGCAGCTGCTTTGGTAGGAGCCCACACCGTGGTAGAGAAAGGGGGTAAAAAGGCAATCAGACAAACTGTCCCCCAAGAGTCTTGATGGGAACACCCCCCCCTTGCCACATGCCCATGAAGCAGAATGGCACAATGGTGCCATCTTCCTCAAATGCAGTGTGTCCACCTGCAAAGGGACTAGCACCATAAATGCACACGGTTCTTGAACCCATTGCTGAGGCAAAAAACACATCTCTTCCCCTGTACACCTAAAAACAGAGAAAAAGAACAGGTATAGAAAATGTTTTGTTTGTGGTATGGCTTCAGTTTCTGAAATTTATAGGCAGAAGGAATAAGCTTTTTTTAAAAAAATGTAAATTAAAAAAAACAATTAAGGTGCACAAAGTGTTCTGCTTATATACCTCCCCATACTACTTCAAGTAGTCTCTAGGCAGTTTACAGTTTTAATTACAGTATTCAGGCTACACATTCCACCACCACCACCACCACCCCGCCAGCAAGCTGGGTACTCATTTTACTGACCTCGGAAGGATGGAAGGCTGAGTCAACCATGAATGTAATTTTTTAGAAAAACCTATGCCTGCGTTAAGGCAGGTATTAGTAGCATATTAAATAGCAGTATTTATTGACTTGTGGGTTTTAAGATAATAGAGCTGCCTAAGGAGAGGCATATTTTTCTCATGCCATTCCTTTTCTAGTTTATGCTCTACATCACTGGTTCTCAACCTGTGGGACCCCAGATGTTCCTGGACTGCAACTCCCAGAAGTCTTCATCACTAGCTGAGCTGGCCCAGGAATTCTGGGAGTTGCAGTCCAGGAACATCTGGGGACCCACAGGCTGAGAACCACTGCTGTACATGGAGCCTAGTGGTGCAGAGGTTAAACAGCCGTACTGCAGCTAAAACTGGGCTCACGATCTGGGGTTCAATTCCAGGTAGCAGGTTTAAGGTTCACTCAGCCTTCCATCCTTCTGAGGTTGGTAAAATGAGTACTTCAGGCAGTGTATAGCCTCCATAAAATAAGTTGGAAACTGCCCAGAGAGTGTTTTAATTGAATGTGGAAATAAATAAGCAAAAAAAATGTTTTAATGTAATGAATGCTGGGGCTCTCGCTTTGTTAGCCTTGTCATCCTTGAGGCAAAATGCATTATGCTTCATGATACATTTCCTTTTTAAGAATACTCCTAGATAGCTTTAAGTATGGGGTAAACCAGAATAGTTTTGATTCCTCCTCCTGGTTCCTCCTCCTTAGACTGTTCTGCTTTTGTGCTTGGAGGAAGATTCCATTAAAATTTCCTGTCATACATTGGGAGGACTTTGGTTGTACGGGTGCCTCACTTTGTGATGAAAGCAAACCCAATAGTATAATAGTAGAACTGAAATTTTCTCGGAGCAAAAGAAACAACATGCTTCATCGTTTCATGTATGTTTTCAGTTTGATGCTCTGAAGCGTATCATAAGTCATCAACATACCAGAAATCTGATCTGTCTCTGTCATGAGATGACTGACACAGACTGCTTGGTGTAACACACGTGAATGTATCGGCGGTGGGGTGAACCACGTAAAGTGCCCTTCATCTTGGTTTTTTCTTTTTCTTTTCTAGATGTAAATTCATTCCAACAAACCACAAAATGGATTGATGACGTGAGAACGGAAAGAGGCAGTGATGTCATCATAATGCTAGTAGGAAACAAAACAGACCTAGCCGATAAGAGGTATGAGTTTGATTCCTTCTCTGTGGAAGAGCTTACAACAACAACAACAACAACAACAACAACAACAACAATTTGGAGTTAAGACAGAGCCACCATCAGTCAGATGCAGAAAGCCGCCTTACTGGGATCTGCTCGCATAATTCGCCGATACATCACATAGTCCTAAACACTTGGGAAGCATTCGACTAGTGATTTGAAATACAGAATCCAGTGTAGTTATCTTGTCTGCTGTGTGATAATTTAATAATAATAATAAACAAATGTCTTAAATCCTAAAGTGAGGTATCACTGGGTTAGTCCAAAATATAGCTTGTGGCCTTTATGCAGCTACAGTGGCTGTAATTTGAGTCCTGAGGAGCTAAACATTTGTTTTGATTTTGTCAAAAGCAAGGCACCTGCCCTTTATGGCTGTAGGAAAAAAAATGTGAAAATCATGTGCAGTAAGTCTAAACCTCCTGCAAAAAATAAAAAATAAAAGGTGTTTTTCATGTTTTTCTGTCTTGGAGTATTCAGCCCAACAGTTGTGAGAGGAGGCACATAATATTTCTGACCTGCCAGGAAAAATAGTCAGTAAATGATTTTCCTGAGCTGTAGGTGCCTTTTACATGGACGTGAGTCCCCAAGGCTTACACAAAAGCAAGAACATGACTCTGTTCCCCCCCCACCTCCCCCACCCCCATGGAAATATTTCAGGTTTAGGCTCACTAAGTTTGCCTCTGCTTTTGAAGCTCCTTCCTAACAAAGAGTTAGGAAGCTTTCCAATGAACTTGTATGTCTTCTCCGTACTATTTCTATCCTTTTCATTCATCATGGACTTGCATTGGGTATCCTTTTAGCAAGCTTGCCTGTTGTTGTCCTGTCTCTGTGTGTATTTATCTCTCCTTCCTTAGAATGACCTGCTCTCGGAAAACGTCTTTCTCCTTTTCTCCTTGCTACCTTTTGTGCCTGGAACTCTCCTCCCAGAGGAGATACATGGTGCCATTTTGCTTTTTTCCCCCCTGAGCACCAACTAATGCAGCTCCTGAGACTTAACCCTGGATCACGACCTCCCATGAATTACAGTTGTTTGTTTGTTTGTTTGTTCTTATACCACCCGTCTTTTGAGGGAACTCCGTCTACATTACATGGACAATGTTATAAACACTAGATCGTTGGTTGTTGTTTTACTGTTACTGTAAAAAAACAAGTAGAAGGTCTTACTAATTCTTGCTTATCACCTAGGAAGCGGTGTTTGTAAGCAATTTTGAAACTGTTGTCTGGGATTTAGGAGGGAGGCAAGTGTTGAAGGGAAGCCAACGGTTCCCGCAATGCCCCTCTAAGTCAGACTCTTCCTTTTTGACTCCATAGGCAAGTATCAATTGAAGAAGGGGAGAGGAAAGCCAAAGAGCTGAATGTTATGTTTATTGAAACTAGTGCAAAAGCAGGATACAATGTCAAACAGGTAAGTGTCAAGGTGGCATCATCCCAATGTTGTGGGTGATTACCCATAGTCTAGCAACCATTTTTACCAAATTCCCTGTTTTTTAAGGATCGGTTTCCCCATATCTTAGTTGTTGTTCCTTCACATGAGTAGACTGGCATGGGTCCCTGGCAGCTTACATTTTCACATGTTCATAACTCTTTTGGTAACTCAGTAAGCTGTGACACACCACCTGTGGGGCTTCCTCGATCTTAAGAGGAGCTCGACCCATGATCACGTCACTAATGGAATTGCCCAAACTTAGCGGTGAGAAAAAAATAGAGCCTTATCCTTTGCAATATTGGGACTTTCAAATTTCCTTCCCCGGTCTGGCACTAACTATATAAGTCAGTGGCTCACAACCGTGGTTCACCCAGCTGTGCTGGCCAGGATCTCTAGGAGTTGGAGTCAAAAAAAAAAAACACCTGGGTCACTCAAGGTTGGGAACCACTGAGTCATGGATGTTTCATCTCTTTCCTAAAATCTGCCTGTTTGTGAAACCGTTTGCTGTGAGTCAGTTTCACTGCTGATTTTTAACTGATATTCTTAGATGTCCCTTTACCGTACTTGATTTTATTGCTACTGTTTTAGTATTGTTTTCCACCTTTTATGAAGGACTGAATATGACTAGAACAAATAAATATAGTGGTACCTCTTAAAATGAATTTAATTTGTTCTACGGGTCAACATTTTAGGATTTAAAACAATGCAGCTTCCCATAGGAATGCATTGAAAATGGATTCATCCGTTCCGGAGACTATGGGTCGCTTTGTTTTATGAAATTTTAATCTTACAAAAGGCAGTTTCCCAAAGGAATGCATTGGGAACAGATTAATCTGTTCTGGAAGCTAGAATAAAGACAAAAATAACCGGGTTTTTCCCTGGGTACATGCGGAATGTTTTTTTGTCGCAAAGCATTCCATAGGGATTTTTTTGTCATGAGAAGCATGCCTATTCCCAGACTTTTTTTTCTTCCTATGATTTTTTTGTCTTATGAAGCATTTGTCTTAAGAGGTACCGCCATAAATGGTTTTCCAAGGCTGTGGAGCTCTGCTGACAATATGAAGTATCTTCCAGTT
Organism: Phrynocephalus versicolor; assembly: GCA_023846285.1. NCBI lineage: Eukaryota > Metazoa > Chordata > Lepidosauria > Squamata > Agamidae > Phrynocephalus > Phrynocephalus versicolor. The sequence continues at coordinate 50,929,882 of JAHTLZ010000007.1, read as the reverse complement.
CATCACACTGCTTGCTGGCCCTCTCCCACCTGTCCAATTCCCACAAAACAGCTGGTATCTTGCAATTGTGACCAAACGTCAGCCCTCCAGATGTTTTGGACCACAAAAGCAAAGTAAAGCAAAGTGTTATGCTTATATACCGCCCAATACCACTACAAGTAGTCTCTGGGCGGTTTACAATTTTTTAATTACAGTGTGCAGGCTACACATTGCCCCCCCCCCAGCAAGCTGGGTACTCATTTTACCGACCTCGGAAGGATGGAAGGCTGAGTGAACCTTGAGCCTGCTACCAGGGATTGAACCCAGGTCGTGAGCACAGTTTTACCTGCAGGACAGGCATTTAACCACTGCGCCACGAGGCTCACAACTCCTGTAGTCCTTTGTCATTGGCAATCTAGACTTGGAATTCTGGGTGTTGTGGTCCAAAACATCTGGAGGGCTGAAGTTTGGACACAATTGCAAGATACCAGCTGTTTTGCGGGAATTGGGCAGTGGCCACACCCGCAGGGTGGCCCCACGGAGTGAAGACGCCAGGGATGCCCTGGTGGGCCGGGCTGACGCTGACCTTAGGGAGATCCGCTCTGCCAGGTATTAGAGGATGGGGCCATACCCTTTGCTTTACTATGCTGGCTTGCCCTTGTGCTTTTTGAAAATCCTTAACCCAGGGAAGGAGAGCAAGAGGGAAGGGGAGTACTGAATAGAATATGAGAAGACACCCTGAAGTGTGAAGGTTTTAAATTCCTCATGTAGCTTTCTGGCTTTCTCTAACATTTCCCTAATTGGATTATTCCTGTACGCTATGACTGGTAAATCCACTTTGACTTGGACTTGCTTGCCAAATTCTCCCTCTTTTATATTACTGCTTTGTGCAACATCTAGCTCAGGGCATAATTTTATCCCCTAGCTTGAAATACAAAAAAGGGATTACCCGTTTTTAAGCACTACTTGTCACGGGGGCTCGATTTAGATACAGGAATCCAGTTGGTTTCTGTCAAGCGGTTTCCTTTGCTTAGAAAAATACATCTTTTTTTCAACCTTTATATTTAAGAGCTGGAAAATGCAGTCTAGTGGAGCCCTCTAGCATCAGTTCCAGGAAAGACAAACCCAGCCAGGTCTGAAAACGTGGTGAGGAATTTGGAAGGCTTTTGCTCAGAATGTAGTTAAGATGCCGAGTCAGACCAAAGTTTTTCCAGACATTTTCATTCTTAGTTGGAGAGATTCCTCACCTTTTACAAATTTTTTTATGCTCTGTTGGCTTGACTTTCATTGTCACTGCTCTAAATCTCTGGAACTCCCTCCCCACTGGAGGTTGTCCTTGTGCAAACAGGCAAATACCTTTCTCTTCAGGCAGACTTTTACTTAGTGACGGACTGCCTAAGAGAAGTTTTAAAATGGAGTGGTTGGTATATTTGTTGTGTTTACATCCGTTTTAGTAATGCTTTTACCTAACATTTTAAATGTAATGTTTGTTTAATACTTTTAAAATACTTGAATGCTGTTTTTAGCTTTCAGTGATGTAAGTCAACGTGAGTCCTCTTTTAGAAGAAATGTGAAGTAAAAATATTTTAAAGAAAAGAAATTCCATCCTGATTTTAAATGAAATCAGCCTTACAAAAAGAAGGCTGAGAGAGTATATGATAGCTATGTTTAATTATTTGAAAGGATGTCATATTGAAGAAGGAACAGGCTTGTTTTCCATGGCTTCAGAGATTAGCACTCAGGGCAATGGTTTTAAACTACAGGAAAAGAGATTCAGTTTAAACATTAGGAAAAACTTCCTGATGGTTAGAGCTGTCTGGCCATGGAAGATGCTGCCACAAAGGAGGGTGGTGGAGTCTCCTTCTTTGGAGGTTTTTAAGCAGAGGCTGGATGGCCACATATATATTGGATTTGAGGATATGGGGTTGGGTTCCCCCCAAGTTTTTTCTCCCCAAAAGGAGTTCATATACTTGTGTAAAATATGAAATTTCCCTCAGCATTCTGACACATCTTTGTCATGTGAAGGTATTTTGGGTAAGGCCTAGGACAGGCATGACCGAACTTCGGCCCTCCTGACGTTTTGGACCACAGCTCCCAGAATTCCAAGCCTGTATTCCCAGTGGCAAAGGACTGTGGGAGTTGTGGTCCAAAACATCTGGAGGGCCGAAGCTTGGACATGCCTGGCCTCAGAGAACTGTGGTAACAGTCCATATAGTACCTCTCACCCGAGAGAAGGAAAATATCATGGGAAGTGATGGTTGGAAATAGAAAATTTGAGGGGGAAAGCATGATTGACCCATTAATTGGTGAACTTGAAGAATAGAGACATTCTGAGTCCTAAGGGGAGGGGTAGTCTATTCATTCCTTCATTCAGTCATTCGAAATTTTACCGCAAATATATACTCTTGAGACTGCCCTTTGGGAGCTGCAGAATGTAAAAGGTCCCGAGTTCTGAGCCCCGCTATACATCTGCATCTACTGCAGTGGTTCTCACCCTGTGGGTCCCCAGATATTCCTGGACTGCAAGTCCCAGAAATCCCTTCCAGCACAGTGACTGGTAGAGGCTTCTGGGATTTGCAGTCCAGGAACATCTGGGGGGACCCGCAGGGTGAGAACCACTGATCTGTTGGCACTGCTGTTTAATGCCAATAGTTAGTTCGTATGTCCCTAGAGTATTTAATCTCTGATTTTTTACAGCTCAATTCCCTGGGTATGTAGGTCGGCCCTGAGTTGTGGAATACATGAACAACTGCTCAAGTCTTCAATTAAAGCATATCTGTTCTGTTTGGAAAGGAAGCCCAGTGATGCTTAATGAAAAGAGTTGTATTAGTCTCTTTTGCTGGGGAGGGGGTCTCGTTGTGGGCACGAAATGAAAGAATTGTTTCATTTTGCTTCCTTTTGTTCTCCGTCCCCCCACATTTTTTCATTTCTTTTCATTTCATACAAATTTTCCCGCAAAATATTCATACAAAACGAACCACTAACAAAATGGTTCATGGGCGGGCTGGCTGGAAAGTTACTTTGGGGGGGGGGTAAAAGCCCTGGGCTTTTTTTAAAAAAACAAACTTTTTCCCTCCCCAAGCCCCGCCTACCAGCTGATCAGGGATGGGGTGGGGAAAAGTTTCCCCACCCTAGCACCAATCGGCTGGCAGGCAGGGCTAAATTTTTTTAAAAAAAGCCCTGGGCTTTTACAAACGTTTTTCCCTTCCCAAGCCCCAAAACCTTTTTTCCACCCTAGCGCCGATCAGCTGGCATTGGGGGCTGCAGGAGGGGGAAATGGTTTTTTTTTTTAAAGCCCGGAGCTTTTTTTTTTAAAAAAAAACTTTTTACCCTCCCCCAAGTGGCTTTACAGACGGAACGAAATGGTTTGTTTCAACAAAAAAACCACCATTTCGTTTTGTCTGTAACTAAATGCTGCTTCCTTTCGTCATTTCATTTCGTTACGCAACGACACAACGAAACAGCATTTCGTTTTTCACCTTGTGCCCATCCCTACGAGATCCATTGGAAGATGCTGGGGTGCCCTTTCCCTTGGGCCTGGAATGGGACCAGTGCACGGCTCTGTTCTCCTGCAAGGACCTCTTGCGCCACTTCCTTCCTCCCTGCTCTATCAGTCACACATCTCTTCTGATTTGCCTCCACCTCCAGCTTTTCCGACGTGTGGCTGCTGCCTTGCCTGGCATGGAAAGTACACAGGACAAGAGCAGAGAAGACAGTATCCTTTTTTTGCGCAGAATTTCCTTCAAATTCAAGGAAACAGTAAAGTCCAGGCCGTCGAACCTTCCAGGGGTCCTCAACCTAAGGCCCTGGGACCGGATGCGGCCCCCCCAAGGTCCTGAATCCGGCCCCTGGGACCAATTGCAACCCCCCACCTACCCCCTGTTTTGTGAGCAAGCCAGCCTCCGCAGCTGCTTTTGGACTGTGATCCGGCCCCCAGTGGTGTCTGGGTGGTGGTGGACCAGCCCGCTGTTTGAAAATTTTGAGGACCCCTGTTCTAACCGGTGAGGTGGGGTGGAGTGGACCCCAGAGGGCTCTCCAACAGGATGGTTGCTGAACCCCCCAAAAGAGGCAGGTCTCTTTTTTTGGGGGGGGGGCTCCGGGTGGGAGGGCAGTGGCTGCAGAAAAAAGCATGGGTTCAGCTTTTACACGGCATTTGCAGGGCATCTTATGCAGAAGGGGACGAATGAGTTGAAATGGGAAATGAAAGATCCAGGTGGTTTAAATAAGGCAGGGAAGTCAGCATTTGGGAAATGACTTTTAAAAGGCTCTTGTTGCATTATTTGCTACCCTTAAAACAAGCAGATAGTTGACAATAATGCCAACATCGGTCTGGAAAAGGAGTTCATTACATTGGCCTCTATTGTACCCAAGAGCACTTTTATGCTCTCTAGTGGCCAGTTCTGGCATTACAACTTGGAAATACTTCCAAAAAATTTAAAAAACTGAACGATGCAATTCCTCCTTTGCCACCTAAGGGTGATGGGGAAACAGCACACTGCTCTTGTCACAAGTGGCTCTAAAAACACCTTAAAAGTGATCCTTTAAAATAACGTATTAAAGTAATTAGAAAATGTTATACACTTTATCAAAATAATAATACAAAGTGGTACCTTGTATAAAGGAATTAATTCGTTCCAAATGAAATTCTCTTAAGCAAATTTTCCTTTGTACATTTGTACAGGAATGCATTGAAAATGGAGTAATCCCTAATCATGACCATATTTATGTTGTACGGATTCGCCCCGTAGGCAATTCTGTTAAGCAAATTTCTCCTACATCCAGAATTGTTTATGTTGTACAGATTTTATGTTATACAAACCGTTTGTTCTACAGGGGTCCACTGTAATAATAATAAAATAGCCCCGGGTCTGCTTTGAGGCTGGGATTCCGCCCCCTCCCCCCCGTGTGTATCACTGACGGACAAGGGTTTGGATCACTTCCTTCCCAACTTGTAAGAAAGCCTGAATTACAAATCCAGTTAAAATCTCTGGCTGTGGACGGCTGCTTGCCCTTTTGGTGATAACTCGGAAGTGCTTGGTGTGTATTTGCGGGGGGGGGGGGCTTTTCCACCTTTGTTTCCCTTAACCTCCGTCCTCCCACCCGCAGTGATCGACATCAAACTTGAAAAGCCTCCAGAGCAGCCTGTCAGTGAAGGGGGCTGTTCATGCTAATAATAGTGTGTTGTCCTCCTCTTCCCCTTTCTCTAGACCATCACTGCTTTCCCCCCCCTCCCCTCGTCCCCTCCCCTCCCCTCCCCTCCGCCCCTCAACTCATCATCGATGGCAGTGTGTGTCTATTGGCTTTGCCCCTCTCCCCACCTCCTGTCTGTAACGTAGCACGGTTCATCATTGCTGCCTGTCTCGTGGAGATGACCTGTTCGCTTCACAAGCACAAGAGAAAAAAAGTCCATGTCTTCGTGGTTGATAAGGAAATTTTAAGAACAGCCAACATGATTTTAGCATCTTCCAGTAATTCTTTTAAGCAACAGTGACAACCACCAGAAAAAAAAAACTATTTGCTAAATCTTTTTTCCTTCTCTTTTTTAAAAAACAACACACACACACACACAATATTTACATCTCTGGAAGTCACAGAAACAGAGGTTAAAATTATTGTTTGGATATTGATGAGAGGGGTCATGCAGGGTAAAAACAGCCAGTGCCCACGGTAAGGCGTTTGGGGCAGTGATGAGACTGAAGTCTGTCCTTCTGCACAACCAAATATAAATAAATAAATGAGCCTGCTTTGCCTTTTTAGCTGACATCTTCGGACTGTTCCCCCCACCCACCCCCCGGGAAAAAAAATAGCCTTACAGAAATGCAGAGCTAGCTATTGCATTTTAATTTTTAACGTTCCCACATTGTGGGATAGACAAACAGTCTTCAGGCACCTGCCGATGAGCTGGGTTTTGTTTTAAAGGGGCAGCGTGACATACTGTGGTATCTAAAGTTTAGAAATCTGCCTTGTCCCACATCAAAGTAGCCCCAGAGAACAAATTCTTCGCCTTTTGGCTGTTGCATTAGGGCTGAATGTTTTTCAGCATTGGAGCACATTTGAAGAAGGCACAGAGGGTTTGAACCTTTTCTGGCATTAAAGATAATTTGATGAAGCTGAATCGGTCTAAGAGGTAGACAAGCAATGAAACTTCTTCAGCGTAAACATCCTGCGTGACACAGAGGAAGCAGGGAAACAGCCGCCTTTTCCTGAGTTCACACTCAATGGAAGGGGAGCATTTACTTATAAAAGTAGATTATAAACATCCCTTAGGTGATGATGAAAACAAAACTTATAATTATGCAGATGTTTGCCTTTTTTCAGCTTTTTTTTAAACTATGGACCTAGTATATTTGTTCTGTGTAGTTTGGTTAAAATAACTGGCTGTTTAGTATTACATTTAACTGAACTACAATTAACCGTGGTATCCTTCAATATTTATTTTTCTGCTTTAATTGTTTTTTACTATATTTGTAATTTTTTTTCTTTCCAAATTAGGAGTTCGTTGATTCCTTTAGAGCTTTGGCAATGTCACAAAATGTAGCTAATCCAAGAAACACACTGAGACATGAACGTGAGCTCACACATGCATCGACATTCACACCTACACCCTGTAGAAGTGCAGTCTCTTAATCTGTACTAGTCCTTGTGAAGTTGCTGTGTACGTTAACACGACTGTAAATACATTGTTTGCAGGGAGGGCATTTGCAGGCGGAGAGGGGCACACACTACAGGAAAGGCTTCACAAGTCTCTGTTCTCTAAGAGATGCTTTGGAAAACTGGGGGTGTAGGGGGGAGATGGTCCACTCTTTCCTTCTGGAGCCCCACCACTTCCAAGGGAAGCCCCCTCCCCCCAAAAAAAGTGTCCCAGCTTAGGATGTGTACACATGTGAGGTCTCTTTTTTCCTGCATTGTGGAACTGCAATGGCTAATTCGTCACTTTAACTTGGGTTTCCGATCACTTGTGTGTACATCAGTAATGTCATATCAAAAAGGCAGAATAAGACATTAAAAATGCTTTAAATGCAATTTTGGCCAGGTGATGATGTATCTCTTTCCTTCTTCTTTTTTTTGGGGGGGAGTAGCATGTCTAGAAAATAAGTAACTATGGAGACAGACGTTGACCTTATCCTGAGAAGGAACCAGAAAGGAGACTGGGCTACTTTTCCTGTATTGTATTCTACATGTGCAAAAATGTAAAAAAAAAAAATTATCCATCTTGCTGCTTTTTAATATTGAGTTTTTCTGTGGCTTCGGTTCTTAAAGCAATGAAATGTGTACACGGGTTGGATTTTTTAAAACATGCACAGAATTTTTTGCTTCCAATAAAGTATCTAATCAAAACACTAAGAACAGAAAATTGTTCATCCCTGCTCACTTTTTTTTACTGCTACGAAGATCGTTGCTTCATCTTGCGAATACAGCAGGACTGTCAGTGGGAGGAGGTGATGGTTGGTTTTTTTTTTTCATCTTCAGCAAATTGCACAGTTTTGGCCCTACCTGGACAGAAAAACCCTAACAATGGTGGCAAGCTCTAGGGTTGACTGCTGCTGTGCTTCCTGTGTGGTGCTGCCTTTGAAGGTGATACAGAAGCTTCAGCAGCCGCAAAATGCATCAGCCAGGTTCTGTGAAGATTCTCAGTCATCCAGGTGAGTTTATCTGGAAGTTTAGTCATGGCTACTGGACTTCTTTTTTGAGAGATAGAAACGTTTCGCTGCTCATCCAAACAGCTTCATCGATCTGAATACAACTAGTGCAAGTCCTCCATTGTTCATCTTATGAGCCTAATTCAGAGCAGGATGACAAGAGGTCAAAGCTGACTATAAGATGGAGGACTTGCACTAGCTGTATTCAGACCGATGACGCTGTTTGAACAGCGAAACGTTTCTATCTCTCAAAAAAGAAGTCCAGTTGCTATGGCTCATCTTCCAGATCGGCCAGGTTCATTTCGGGAGTGTGAAGATATATCTCCCTGACCCTGATATGTCTGCATTGGCTCCTTGTAGCCGCCTGCGCCACATTCAAAGTTAACCTATAAAGCCCTTTACGTTTTGGGACTTTGTTCCTTGTCAGAGCATCTCCCTAAGAGTGTCTACCCGGAACAGCCAGATGTCACGTGTGCGGGTGGTCACCCTGAGAGAGGCTAAGAAAACCACCACCAGGAACTAAACCTTGGTGATGCCTACAAAGCCAGGGAATGCATTGCCTGCAGATATATGCCAGGCCCCCTCCCTCTTGTCGTTCCATCAACAGGTTAAAACCATAGTGTTCAAAGAGGCCTTTGGAAACCTCTCATCCCTGTAAAACCTTTGTGGCCCGTTTATTGAGTCGACTTTTATTTCAATTCGCTGTCCAGGTTTCCTTCATTTTTGGGATACAGTAACACGCCCCCCCCGCCCAACCCGTGATAATTGAAAATCGACGATATGCAGATGCAGGTCAGGTTAGGCCTGGGTGGGGGTGGGGGGCTAGCTAGTGGCCCTTGTACTTACCCCCAGCCTGGCGCTACCCTGTACGGGCCTGCGGGGGGTTTCCGGGCTTTATGGAGGGCCTCCCGGAAGGGCTTCCCTGCAAACCAGAAGTGACTTCTGGTAAACCGGAAGTGACTTCCGGATCGCTGAAAATCATTTCTGAGGCCTCCAACAGGCATTGAAAGGCCCTCAAAGGCCTCAAAATGATTTTCTACTAACCAGAAGTGACTTCTGGTTCACAGGGAAGCCATTTTCAGACCTCCAGAAGGCCCAGGAAGGCCCTCACAGGCCCATTCAGGGCAGCGCCAATCCTCGGGTTATTACGGGAGGCCTGAAACAGGCCTTACCCCAGGGGGCCTTTTCATATACTACGGTCTCACGGTATAGTAGGACCGCAGTATATGAACCGCACTAGACTGGCGGGGATATCAATAGAATGATTGAGTGACTGGTGGGTGGATATAAACCGCAAATGGGTGGGGGACCACTGTATCCTAGTTTTTAATGGATCTGGGTTCTCTTTTAGGTTTTGTTGGCGGTATGAAATGGTGGTATTTTAATCACTTTTAGCCATCCAGGGTAGCGTTTAGCACTAGACCGGTGGGGGTTATCAATTGAATGATTGAGTGACGGATGGGTGGATATATGCTGTGGTTTTTTTTTTCAGAAAAGACTTTAAAACAAAACAGCACAGCACAAGGGGAGGTATAAAAAGAGCATTTTTCAGGTACACGTGTAGCAAAAGACAAAACAGCGGGTCAGCTGTTTAGAGGGGATGGACAAGTGGCAACCGATGACACAAGGCAGAACTCTCAATTCTGACTTCAGCTTGGTCTTTGCCCTGGAGATCTGTGACCCTCCAGGCAAATGTGAAGTGCAAAAGGGGTTAGGATTGCCATTTGAGACTCATAAAAAAAATAGTCAAGGAATACCTTACTACTTCGAATGCGTTCAGACATCCAGGGTCCAGTGGGCTGCATCCAACGCTTTTGAAGGAACTGGCTGAAAGAGATCTCGGAGAGTCTGTCTATTAATTTCTTGAAATCATGGAGGATGGCTGGCAAATGGGAGGATGGCAGGAGGGCTAAGGGTGAAGCGGGAACAGGAAAGGCCACCATAGCAGACATCCCGGCACGGCGAGCCACAGTCATGGTCTAGGAAGTTGTCTAAGTGGTCCCAAGATCCAGGCGGTCTGGAACAAAGGGATTCAGGAAAAGGCAAGAGCGCTTCACCGAGTTGCTTCCAGCCGTTTGTAGAGCTAAGGCTGTTTTTCCTAACTTGCTAGAGCCTCACCCAGCACACCGCTGCAAGTGTTCATGGGGCAGTGATCGAACCCGGTGTCTGGATGAGGCCCCTAAATCTCCTTGGGAGAATGAGCCTGGTTGCTTACCTTCTTTGCAACAGAGCACTTGGCTTTGGCACTTGACACTGGACACGTGTCTTCAGCCTTCTTGGCTCTCGGTGGCTGGGAGAAATGTCACCATTTTCAGATGGTTTCATTGTGGGAGCTAGCCTGTCCCTCTCCACATAGTACAGAGAGTTCTCTTTAAGAACAAAGGATTATCTAGATTTACGGTGGAACTGATCCTATAAGCTCATCAAGATAAGTCTCTCCTGCCAGAAGTGGTCTTCTCACCTTACCAAGCTCAGAGAAAATGCAGAACAGCTGTTCCAAGGAGTGTCTTCTGAGAATCAAAGGGTTATTTTTCTCTCCCCCTCCCCCCCCACAACCACGGGCTGTTTGAGCAGGAATATGGATTCCTTGTAGTTAGGAGGTGGCAGGCTCCATTTTGCTGCAGATCCCCAACAGCAGCTGGATAATAGGACAGAGGCGAGGGAGTTGCAACCGGAGGATCCTGCCACGATCAAGATGTGGGGCCGCCTGGCTTTTCAGGGACTTTGCTCCTTGATTCCTGTAGGATTTGAGGGGCTCAGCCACAAGGTCATCAGAGGAAGCCCCCGGTCCCTTTGCAGTGTCGTGGAGGCATGGCTGATGGGGACACAGGACAGGGCCTTCTCCGTGGTAGCTCCCAGGTTGCGGAAGGCTCTCCCTTGGGAAGTCAGGCTGCCCCCGCCTCCCTTTTATCCTTCCACCCACCACTGAAGGCCCACCTCTTTCGGGAGGCTTTCAATAAGTTTATAAAACCATACCTGGTGTGTGGGCAAATTAGATAAGCAAAAACTGTCGCACAACACTAGAACTAGGGGGTACCTTTGGGAGCTAGATCTCAAACAAATAAGAGAAAGTCCTTTTTTTCGCCCAGAGGATCCCTGGTCTGTGGAACTCCCTGCCAGAAGAAGTGGTGACAGCTGTCAGCATGGACAGCTTTAAGAAAGGATTGGACAAGTTCATGGAGAACAAGGGTAGCCATGGCTATCGTGATGGATGCCTATAAGGACAACCTCTGGGTTGGAGAGAGAGGCAGGATGTCTCTCAATGCCATTTGCAGGAAATCATAAGCAGGTGAAGACATCTGCTTGGGAATACCCTGAAGCAAATGGTGAGCCGCTGTGTGAAACAGAATGCTGGACTGGATGGGCTGTGGCCTGTTCCAGCAAGGCTGTCCTTATGTTCTTAATAACTATTAGTGAACCCCTGAGTGCCTTCATAGAGTTGTGATTTGTAATGTTTGCTTGCTTTCAATTATTCAGTTGTATTTTGACTAGTGGGTAGTAGATATGGGTCTTTTGTTTCAGAAGTAGCCTCCGATGCATCATCATTCCTTCTCTCGGCCAATTAGACAGGGAGGTGGGGTGATGCATGTACTTGCACAGCTCCTGATTGGCCAGCAGCAGGGACAAGGAATGATGATGCTTTGGGGGCTACTTCCTGGTTGGAATTTAGCTCTGTGCAAGGTTAGGCAAGTTCTCTAGAAGTTGAGTCATGGCTACTGGACTTCTTTTTTGAGAGATAGAAATGTTTCGCTGTTCATCCAAACAGCTTCATCGGTGTTTGCTTTTATGCATATCTCTGATGCAGCTGAAGCTGTTTGGATGAACAGCGAAATGTTTCTATCTCTCAAAAAAGAAGTCCAATAGCCATGACTCAACTTCCAGATAAACTCACCTGGATGACTGAGAATCTTCACAGACACAAGGTTAGGCAAAATGTTGATTCTCAGCCATCCAGGTGAGTTTATCTGGAAGCTGAGTCATGGCTACTGGACTTCTTTTTTGAGAGATAGAAACACTTTGCTGTTCATGGGTGCTTTCCTTTCAGAGGGTGGGTCCAAGTTCCGAGCAGCACCTGTGCTGCCATACTTTGTTTCAGAACTGGACCCATTCCAAAATGAAAGGTCCATGCCTAGTAGGTCGTTAATTTTTTAAAAAATATGTAACATGTTTTTAATTTCATTATTTTTTTAATAATGTGAGCTGTCTTGGGTCCCCTTGTCAAGAGAAAGGTGGCTTATAAAAACAAACATTACAGTATTTTCCCATGTATAAGACTTTATTTTTGTCTAAAATTGTTAGAGTAAAAATTGAAGGATGTCTTATGCATGGAAGTAAACCAAGAAGAGAATCGTGCAGTTACAGAACTGTAATTTTGGGGTTGGGAAAGTGTCTTATACATAGGGGCGTCGTATAGATGGGGGAAAATACGGGTGTGTTTGAGATCAGGTACTATGTTTTGTTACGTGCTCTCAAGTTGCTTCTGACCCGTGGCGAGCCTGTGAATGAGCAACCTCTGAAATGTCCTGTCCTCGACCGCTCTGCTCAGATTGTGCAAACTCAAGCCCGTGACTTCTTCGAGGGAATCTGACCATCTCATCTTTGCACCTCCTCGTTTCCTGATGGCTTCCACTTTTCCCAGCATTCTTGCCTTTTCCAGAGAAATCTGTGTGATGCCCCCAAAGCACAACGGCCTTCATTTCATCATTAGCACCTCCAGAGAGCTTTCAGCCTTGATATGCTCTAGCACCCACTTGTTTCTCTTTCTTCCAGTCCAAGGTATCTTCAAAGCTCTCCTTCAGCACCACATTTCATGCAAATCATCCCCCCCCCCATCAACTTCCTTTAGTGTCCAGCTTTCGCACCCACACAGGGTGGTCGGAAAACCCAAAGCATGTGGGTGGTCTTAGGTCTCCAGCAACATATCCTTACACCAGATGATCCTTTTCTAATTCCATCATTGCTGTCCTATTGCAAGTTATCATGCCACTTGGGAATGAGAAGGCAGAGAGGGCACACACCTGTGCAATTATATTCTGGCAACTAGTCAAGTCAGGTGACAGTTTGTTCATGCTCAGTTGTCAATTTGTTGAGTAATGATTGCATCAGACATATGCATAAAAGCAAGAGAGTTGTTCAGTGTGGTGTGGGATGTTGTTGGAAGAAGCAGCTCGTTACTCTGCCAGTTTGGATTCCCGGAAAGTTTTGACCACTGACTGGACTGTCTTTCAAACTAACGAGGTAGATGCCTGCCGATCCTGTTTTTGTCTGCCAGACTTGTATATATTTTGTAAATACAGTTCTTGGTGAAGGGAGTCACCGCTGTGTTTGCGTCTTGATTTTAGCACTGCTATCTGGCTGTTAAAGCCCACACCTTACACAGTCCTTCTGCTGAGCATTAACCACTCTGCGACAGAGTTTCAACCTTCTTCGGATTTCATGACTACATCCTCCCTCAGGTGCTCTGCTGAGCGCCCATGAAGGTGCCCCAGAAAACACGGATGGATTGGGCCACAGAGCCTCCCTGCACTGAACTCAGTAAGAGAGGAACATTTCACATGAGGGATGTTCCCTTGCATGTTTTTTTTTTTAATTGGGAGCCCCCCCCCCAAACACTAGGTAACACCTCCCAGAACCAAATGGCGCCTCCCGGAATTCTAGCAGAGTGCTGGGAGTTGCAGCCGAAACCACGAAGCTGCCTGCCCCAAGATTTCATCGCTCAATCCCGAAGACAGGTGGGTTGTTTATATCCACCGCTGCTGTTGGCAGCCTGAGTCTATTTCTCTGACCTTTCTCTTCTGCTTCAAAAGAAGAAGCAAAGTGTGCTGCTTATATGCTGCCCCACTGGGCTTAAAGCACTCTCTGGGTGGCTTACAAGTAATTATGCAAGCTATACATTGACACACCCACACCCACAACACCCCAACCAGCTGGGTGCTCATGCGTCCTGGGAGTCATAGTCCTTTGCAAGGTGTCTGTGGCGAAAAGGGTTAATACAAGTATGAATATTTATGACTCTGATTTGAATAGCCAATCACCAAGCAGGGGGGAGTGGCTAAACATTCTCAGCTCCCTAAGCCGCACCTCCTAAGACATTTATTTCAGACCTGCAACCATCCTGGTTGACCTCTGTACCCGCTCAAGGTTGTCAACATCCTTTTTAAATTTTGGTGCACAGAACTGGACACAGGACTCCAGGTGGGGTCTGACCAGAGCAGAATAGAGTGGTACTATCAGTTCCTTTGATCTAGACACGATGGTTCTGCTGATGCAACCAATAATAACATTGGCTTTTCTGGCTGCTGCATCACACTGCTGACTCATGTTCAATTTGTGGTCCACCAAGATTCTCAGGTCCCTTTCACAGGTACTATTTCCAGCTGGGTTGGTATCACCTAGGGCAGTGTTGGCAAACCTATGGCATGGGTGCTAAAGGTGGCCCTCAGAGCCCATTTCTGGGCACCCTTCACAACTACCTGTATTCAGGTTAAATGGCTGTATTGGCGCTTTGCCTAAAATAAGTGGGTTTTGAATCGCCGTTTGGGCAATCGGTCTCTAAAAGGTTCACCATCACTGACCTAGAGCCTAGTCTTGCTTTTCTAATGGCTCCACGGCTCACTAACCCCCCCCCCGGGTGTTTTTTGGTTTTTTTTTTTTACTGCAACATTACCTCTGGCCGCTCTCAAGTAGGTTCTGCTCTCGACACCCCACACATTTTCTCAGCTCCCAGCCTGCAGAGATGGCCGGTTCGCCAGATGAGGTGGCAGCAGTGGGAACAGCCCCTGCTCACCGTTTCTGGACTGGATGTGACTGAAATACCCAATGAAGGAGAAGAGGGGAAGCCAGTGAGAGCAAAACACTGGTTGCACAAAGAGGTGGCGTGGGCGGGAAGCCAAGGTGCTCTGCCGCTAATCACTTTGTGTCTTGGGGGGAGCAGGGATTGAGAATAAAAAAGCTACCTCCTTGTTCGGTTCCCAAGAGGGCAAACACACCCTGGAGTTCCTACAAAGTGTTCTGCTTATATACCGCCCCATACCACTTCAAGTAGTTTCTGGACAGTTTACAGTTTTTAATTACAGTATGCAGGCTACACATTGCCCCCCCCCCCCGAAGCAAGCTGGGTACTCATTTTACCAACCTCGGAAGGATGGAAGGCTGAGTGAACCTTGAGCCGGCTACCTGGGATTGAACCCCAGGTCGTAAGCACAGTTTTACCTGCAGTAGAGGCATTTAACCACTGCGCCATGGGGCTCAGCAACATTTGAAAAATAACTCCTTATTCTATTGTAATAACAACAATTTCATTAGGATGGCAGAGCCTGGAAGGGACCCCCTGGATCAATGAGGCCCATTGGCAAATCAAACTCCCAACCTCTGACTCGGCAGCCACAGACCTAAACCACGTAGTGATCTGGCAGGATCCAGCCTTTTCAAGGGATCTTGGTGACAGGCATAAGGAAGGAAAATGAATATAAACTGTGCTGTACATCGATGTGCAAACTGTGTTTCTCTTCTCCTTTCCCTTCTATAACAGGCATGCAGGTGGCAGAAATTCAATTGGTGCTGCTTCTCTATAGGGTTTGCATTTTGCCCTTGCTTCACCCAATTACGGCCTGGCAAGCCATTGTGGACAGTGGCATAGCTATGGGGGGGGCAAGGGGGGACATCTGTCCCTGGGCGCAGCATCTGAGGGCACCAAATTAGGTGCCAAACATCTCCTGGCCCATGAGCCACAAGAAAGCATGTTGCGGGTGACGTGCCAGGGCCAGCCCCTTCCGATCCCTTGGGGGGGGGCACAAAAACTGACTTTGCCCCCAGGCACTGAAAAACCTAGCTACACCTCTGATTGTAGAAGGTGCCAGAGCCACAGTAAGGAAAGTGTGGCTAACACAGAGGCGTAGCTAGGGCTTCCCCGCCGCCACTCCCCCTTTGCCTGCCTGAGCCTCCCGGAGGGTGTCGCCTCGCCCCCCACGGCGCCTGTCTGCTCGCCCGCCTGCCCCCCAGCTCAGACGAAGCAGGGCACGGCGGAGGTGGCGTCCTCGGGGCCATTCACATGCTGCTGCAGGGAAGGGGCGCCAAGCCGGGCCACCCCCATGGCCAAGGCAGCGGCAAGGGGGCCCCAGGTGGGTCCGCACCTTTACTCGAGTAATTGGCACTGAGTTGGAGATGGTGAGTGGGGGTGGCGGTGGGGGGGCGGTAGGTGATTTGGTGCCCCCTAATTGCTGCACCCGGGGCACCCTTCCCCCTTGCGCTCCCCACACCACACCCCTGGGCTAACACTGCCCACAACCCCTACCAGTAGATAATTCATGGGTGACACTTAGGGCCTTTTCACACGACCCCTAAGATCCGCTGGCTACTTAAATTCGGACCAGGGATCTTGGGGGTTCGTTGCTCTTCCTGCGTCCCCACCCCTCCGCACTTCCTTGATCCTGTCTGCGTGAGGGGAGGGAGAAAAAAGGGGACAAAAGAATGCAGGCTCACCTCCGTTTGCCGGTCCAAGCCTCCCCAAGCCCCGTCGTTATCCTGATTCCTTCTCTTAAAGGGGCGGGAGGCAAAAAACAACAACAAACAGAAGCGAGGAGAGCATGGCACTCACTCCTTTAGATCCGGATCTGGGATTTTTCACCCTCCGAGAGCAGGTACCTGAAAAGTGCACTGGGACGCGCTTAGGTGGGCGTGGCCACACTTAATTTTCTGTAAACTCCAGAGCTGGTGGGGAAACAATTTTAAGCTCCGGAGCAGGGAGTCATTTGCGGCTTAGTTTAGGGGTCGTGGACAAATACCCAAAGTTCAGGTGTAGACGAGACATCACCCAATGAGGAGCAACTTTTTATTATTATTCTTAAATAGCACTTTTTTTCTTCCTCTTCCAAAAGATACATCACTATTAGTGTTTTGAACAATATTAGATAGAACCAAAACACTGCAGACAACCAGACACACACCACAACCCAGACATGGAAATGCGGTAAGCAATGCTGCAAAGTTGTTTTTGTGCTGTGGATGTCCAGATAATGTCTCACCTCCCACTACGGAGGGCTGGGGATGCCCCTCCAGGTTGGAAGGCTGAGCCCCATGACTTCTCGCCTCCTGGACATCGATTCAGATGCTCAAGGTGCAATACGTGGCACCCTACGTCCACCAGGGAGTACAGGTAAAATGTGGAGGTAAGTTTTTCAGGGCAATTTCCCTTGTAAAACCAGTGCCACCTGTGTGTCTTTTGCAGAGCTTAGAGAAGCAATGTTTTTTGTACAAAAATGCCAAGAGCCCCCTCCCCAATAAGACCCTCAAAAATAACTTTTCCATGCTCTGCTTTTCTTCTTCTTGTCTCCATGTGCAAGATTATTTCTATCGCCTCTACCTTGAAGCCGACGGTGTAAAACGTCTTGTTAAGCTGCAACCCGCCAAGCAGCGACAGCCTGTGATAGTTTCTCGATAAATATACTGTATTCACATACAGAAAGACTCGCTCACTCTGTGTTCAGTGAGGCTGCAGTCAGGATGGGGTGGGATGGGGATTTTGTTCTGGTGAGAGAAATAAGAGCGCACGCCGATGCTACTCGGAGGAAAATGCTCTTCCCTCAACCGAGGCTTGTCTGGAGCAGCCTTGGTGCTGGTGAAATGGGCGTATGCACCATTCTCTGCCCAGCGTCATCTAGCACTTCCCCTATCTGTCTGGACACTTGGGAGCAGAGCTCTGGGCTGGGGCACCTCCCTTATGAGGAAAGGCTAAAACATTTGGGGGTCATTTGTCTGGAAAAAAGGTGCCTGAGGGGGGATATGATTGAGACGTATAAAATAATGCAGGGCATGAGTCAAGTGGATAGAGGGAAGCTCTTCTCCCTCTCCCAAAATACCAGAACTAGGGGACATACACTCAAATTGTGGGCTGGGAGAGTAAGAAGAGACAAAAAATATTTTTTCACCCAGCATGTTGTTAGTCTGTGGAACTCCCTGCCACAGGAGGTGGTGTTGGCCTCTGGCCTGGATGCCTTCAAAAGGGGATTGGACAGATTCCTGGAGGAAAAGTCCATCCCAGGTTACAAACCATGATGGAGATGTGTATAATTTCCAGGCTTAAAACCGGGGTACGTCAAGGGCCAGATGAAGGGGAGTGGTCTCAGGAGACAGAGATCTAGTCTTGTGCGCTCCCAGATGCATCTGGTGGGGCCACTGGGAGATAAAGGAAGCTGGACCAGATGGGCCTTTGGCCTGATCCAGCAGGGTTCTTCTTATCTTCTTATGTTATTTTGTTCTCTGGACCAGGAAGAGGCAGCAGTCCTTTGCATACAGTGGAGGAATGTCTCTGCTGGAGAAGGGAGGACATCGGAGGCGTCGGAAGGTTGGGAAATCAAATGCACCTCAAAGCTGGCCCCCCTCCCAACCTGGCAGCAGCAAAGAGGGAGGCTGGGTTACAACCATTAGCCATGAAAGTGCAGGAGACTCTCAGGCCGGTTGGATATTTGCTGCTGGTAATGTTGTCCAGAATATTCTGGGACTACCATTCCTGTATGCCTGGGGTTGTCTAGGGTGTCTGGGGGTGGCATTTGAGGAGCGTATGGGTACCCAGCAGCATTCGAAGCACTGCTGGTCCTGCCAAAATGACCAGTCCTACCAAGTGATAAGAAAAATCCTGCTTGCAGTTTTACTTAATTCTTGCAAAGAAAACAAAAAAGGTTTTTAAGGTGTAAGATGTGGAAGGAGGGCTCTGCCTTGAAACGTCTCTTTCATCCTCTTTTGGGCTTATTCATTTATATGTTTATTAGCTTGTTTATTTATTTATTTTTAGGAAATCGTGTCCATCCATCTGGGCAACTCCACTCTAGCCTGGCAAAGCTCTTGTGCTGTCAAAGCCATCTGTATTCGAGTCCCCTCGTTCTAGAAAATCCTGCATGCAGCCCGAGCAGCTTGCATTACAACCGGGGCCTCGGGCAGTGAAAAGACTAAGGCTGACCCCGCTGGAACATAAAGGCTGCAGACCACCCCCCAGGACTCAGAACGAGATGAAATCGGCACACCCGCCCCCCACAGCAAACTGGTCTGATCAACAGGAAATAACTTATTTTCTATTGGAGATCTCTGTGTGCTTGGGGTAGGATATTTAATGACCGGTGCCAGTGGTTCTCAACCTCTGGCCATCCAGATGTTTTGGGACTTCAGTGCCCCGAAGCTCCAGCCGCCAAGGTCCATAGTGAGGCATTCTGGGAGCTGTAGTCCAAAACACCTAGAAGGCCAAACGCTGGAAACCGCTGGTCCGAGCCAATGCATACAGCTGGAACTATAGAGATCGAACCGAAAAACCACATTGATAAAAGATACAAAGCCTCACTTATTTCACAGGACCTAATGGATAGCAGCAAATAGCCTTCTCCACACGGCTGTCCCCCCAGGTGCATTGGACTACAACTCCCATCACCCCAGGGCAGCATGTAGGCATCCCCCACCGGCAGCCGCATATGGAAAAATACCGTAAGTCTTCAGATGGGTTCTGGAGTTATTCCTGCTCGGGCAGAAGCAGAGAAAAGGCAGGAGAGATCGAGCCACCCTGTATTTTACCATCCTCACTTGGCCCCGTTGGGGATAGTAGATGCCAAGAGGGAAAGACAGATTATGCTCCATGTGGCAGCCGAGCTTGGAAAAAGTTACTTTGAAAGCGATGCTTCTCTGAATCCTCCCAGCCGTCGTGGCTTTAGGCTGAGGGCTGTTCTGAGACTCATGAGTTTTGTTTTTCTTGTAGGGAAGTTGTGCTAGAAACGTTAGCCGAAAAGCACTTCTAAAGCTTAACGAACTGTTAGCAAGCTCCACAGCTGATCTGACAGGAACGCACCACAGTTAATTAATTGTGAACCCTGACTTAGTAATATTTCCCCCATCCGTGCTGCTAGTACAATCTGGACCCAGACAGGCGTGTCTTCCAGGATTCACTAATTAGACCCGTTTCTGCCATAAATAAGCTTTGCCTAGACGGAAGAGGGCAAAGAGGGCTGCGTCTCTGCAGAAGAAAATACGCCGGAGTCTTGCAACTGGGTTGAACGGAATCAGAGACTTCCTTCCTTTTAGGTTCTCCTTACCTGCTCGGTTGGGGATTGGACAGATTCCTGGAGGAAAAGTCCACCACGGGTTATAAACCAGGATGGGGATGTGTCATCTCCAGGCTTAAAACCGGGGTACTTCAAGGGCCAGATGCAGGGGAGTAGTATCAGGAGAGAGATACCTAGTCTCGTGTGCTCCCAAACACATCTGGTGGGGCCACTGTGAGATACCGGAAGCTGGACTAGATGGGCCTTTGGCCTGATCCATCATGGCTCTTCTTAAGTTCTTATGTTGGTTTACTATCACCCCAGGAACTACCAAGGGGAGCCTGGAGGCCTGTGGGAATCCAGAGGTGGGTGCCAGAGGGTGGCTCAGGGGCAGAAGCAGGTTCCTATACTACTACCCAGGAAGCATATACTGTATAAGATTTGGCTTGCAACTGAATTACGAGAGCTCGGAGAACCTATTACCTAATTGAGTTGAGGGGGGGAAGCAATTTTCTTCTTCTTCTTTTTGATATTTTGCAAATTATTCAACCATTAGGACTTGGAAGGTGAAACGAGCTTCCTTTTGCTGATGCCCGCGCTGCCTCCTAGCCTACAATCCAGCGCTGTCTCCTTCAGGGGAATGCCACAGGCGTCACCACAGGGCTTTTGGGTCCAGGAGAAGGAGGAGGACGAGGCTTGCAGGCGAATCATTCTCAGAACCAGCAGGGCATCCACATAAAGGACCCCAAGGCTGCCCCAGAGGCGGCTCCGGCCAGCAACCCGAGGGCCATCTGGTCTCCAGAGACACGGTACGGGTCTTCGCGGAAGACGATGTGGGTCGTGCCGCTCGGGACTGGGGAAGGAGGAACAACGACAAGCCAGCGAGTCACATCGGTTGCAACGGATGTCACCTTTCCCCTAAAAACGGGTCCGCTTTCTCAGAGCATATTAAAAAGTAGACTGATCCCAGTCAGCAGGCTGAGAAGACCTAAACAACTTCACAAGTTCGGCTTCCAAGCAAAACAGTAGCAACTTAAATACACAATAAAAGTTTGAGCTTTTGGAAGGAAGATGCAGTGATACCTTGGATAACGAATGCCCCTGATAACAATTTTTTCAGATAACAAATTGCGATTTCAGGGTATAGGGCTGCCTTGGATAACAAATTTTCTCTATGGGCTGCCTCAGATAACAAATGTCCAGCATGCACCGGGAAACAAGAGTTATCCCAGACTGCACTGTGTCCCCACTCTTTGTGGGTTGTATAAGGTGAGGAGTGAGGAGGTTTTTAAAAAAAAAAAAATTAAATACACAATAAAAGTTTGAGCTTTTGGCAGGAAAATGCATCCTGCCATTTTCAGGATCCAAACAGAATTAAGTGTGCATTGCATCTGGTAATATACCACAGAACACTCAGGTGGATTAATTGCCTAATCAATTCATTGCATTACAGTATTTTTATTCCTGAATGTATCTCTAAAGACTGTCTTAGCCTTATATTCCATGAGTGGTTTTATAATTCCCAGAATCCTCCAGAGTACAGGGGGACTGCGGAAGATGCAATGATAGTGCCCCAAATACAATTGCCGGTCCCAGTCTGAGCAGCCTGACTAAATCAGCTGTTCAAGGAGGAATCAATCATGATCAAATCCCATTCAGTGGCTTCCCTCGGGGTGGGACTGACAGTTAGGCCCTAACTGCAAAGAGTTCAAGAACAGGGTCTCCTAAAATATCATACTCTTAGTACTGGAGGCCTTGTAGGGACCCCACAAGATCAATAAGTCAAGCAGGCCCAGGGGAGAATCGAACTTCCAACCTCTCGCTCTACCACCAGATACCACCATTGAGCTATCCCGCATCACAGCTGCCCTCTACCTGCAGCTCAAGGGAAATTCTTTCTCTTACAAAGCTTGAGGTTTTGTAGTCCTGCCCAGTTTTTCAGCTCTGTTGTCCGCCTCACAAGCTATTTAGTGTGACTATACGGCACATGCTTTCACCATAGATCTCCAGGAAGGCAAAATAAGAGAGTTCTGGGTCGGATCAAACCCAAACTCTCTCTAGAAGCAAAAATGACGAAACTGAAGCTATTGCACTTTGAAACATTTGGGGCTCTTTAGTCTGGGAAAAAAAGGTACAAAAATACGTACAAAATAATGCAGGGCATGAGTAAAGGGATAGAGGGACACTCTTCTCCCTCTTACAAAATACCAGAACTAGGGGTTTAATTTTTTTTTCTTAAGCCGCCCTCTTGCCAATGATCACGTTTATTATCTTGTGCTCCCCCCCCCTTTGATTTTGTTTTGATTGTTGTATTGGTTTTATACTTGTATCGTGTTTCTCCCTATTGTTAACCGCCTGGAGTTCCTTTGGGAAGACAGATGGTAAATAAATAAATAAATAAATAGAGGTCTGGGAGAGTAAGAACAGAAAAGAAAATGTTTTTTTTTTTTTACCCAGCATGTTGTTAATCTGTGGAACTCCCTGCCACAGGATGTGGTGATGGCATCTGGCCTGGATGCCTTCAAAAGGGGATTGGACAGATTCCTGGTGGAAAAGTCAATCACAGGTGGCAAACCATGATGGAGATACGTGTTATCTCCAGGCTTAAAAACAGGGTCCTTCAAAGACCGGATGCAAGGGAGTGGTATCAGGATATCTAGTCTCATGTGCTCCCAGAGGCATGCCCTTACCACAGCCTTCAAGAGGTCGGGGTCACTTTCGTAGGCTAGCACAGGTGGGTCCCTGGAGGCTATTTGTCCTTTTAGGACAGGCATGCCCAAATTTCGGCCCTCCTGATGTTTTGGACCACAGCTCCCAGAATTCTAAGCTTAGCTTGCCAATGGCAAAGGACTGTGGGAGTTGTGGTCCAAAACATCTGGAGGGCCGAAGTTTGGACATGCCTGTTTTAGGAGATCCGGAGAGGGGACATTTGCTACTTTGCCACTAGATGTCACCCTAAACCTCAGGAAGCACATATGGCAGCAGGCAGTGAGCTATTAGGCCTGTCCATCTGTCTGTTTATTGCAAACGCTCCATCTTGCAGAAGTCCAGCCTCTGGTTTGTTGCCCACTGGAGCTTTGGATTTTAATTTTGAAAGAAACTTTCATTTTTTTTAACTGCTAGTTTACTCTACAATCAATATCGTGTCTCTCATCTCAGGAGCCACTCATTCCATGCATGGCTGGGGTCCAGACGCTAGAGGCAAGGAAATACCCTGAAATACTTTTTTGCTCCTTCTGGCATCCTGTTCTGATGACGACACCTAGCTGATAATGAACACACAAGGGACAAGACAAATGTTTGCTGGTTTCCACTTAGGATCGGGAAGATAATGCCATCAAGCATGGAAAACCTTTGACAATAGAGTGAGCCCTCGTATGACAAATGGTTTGTATAACATAAAATCTGTACAACATAACTTTTTTTGGAGATAGGGGAAATTTGCTTAACCGAATCGCCTATGGGGCGAATCCGTACAACATAAAAATGGTTGCGATTAGGGATTACTGTTTTCAATGCATTCCTATGGGAAATTTGTACAAAGGAAAATTTGCTCAACAGAATTTCATTTGGAACGAATTAATTCCTTTATACAAGGTACCACTGTACTTTGCAAAAATGGCTTTAAATGCTATTAAAAAGGAAGATTTGAAGCAAAGGAGCAAAGGTATTTTGCTGCACCGGCTCTCCAGCTCTGTTGTCCCAAACAGACCTTTGGTTTAGAAACAACCCCGCCTTTGCTCTCGTCGGGGGAGGGGCACACTTGCAGCCAAATGTCCCGGAAGCGTTCCCTACCAACCTAGCAAACAGCAACAAACACCTTCACCTCTGGAAGAGGAAGCAGGGCAGGGGAGTCCGTACCTCCATACTGGTTGCCGTAGTAATCAGAGGTGACGTACATCGCCTGGTGGGAATCGAGGGCTACCGTTTGGTAATAGTCATCATCATAAGGGTCATAAAAGTGGACCTGGAAAGACAAGGAGCAATTAAATGTTGGTAGTGCTGCCTAGATGCCCTAAGCACATCTGATCTGGCCTGATTTCAGAAGCTAAGCAGGGTTGGCCCTGGTCAGTACTTGGATGGGAGACCACCAAGGATTATACCAGGTGCTGTAGACACCTGGAGTAGGAACTGGCAAACCACTCCAGTATACCTGCCAAGAAAACTCCATGGACATGGGGTCACGAAGAGTCGGTCACGACTGCAACGACACAACACACACACACACACATAGTGCAACATAAATCTTCCAGCCAGTTGGCAACCTCTGCCCTGAGAGCCATAGAAATGTACATATTTTCTTTGCATTACAAAATTTCAGAACTCTCCCTCCCAGGCAGGAATCCAGGTCAATGTTTTCATTAACCCAATTAGGTGTGCACCAAAGTTTATGCAAGCAACCTGTCCCGGCTCCCTTTCGTTACTTTCTGTTACTTGTTAAAGAAGCGGGACTTGGGATTGATAGGAGAATGGTATCAAATTAGAAAAGTTCACGTCAAAACACATCTCATCAAGCATGCTTCAAACTGCACATTTGGAGGTAACTGGAAAGCGTTGTTCCTTACATGGCTGGGGAATTCTGATAATTTCTAGTGCAAAAATTGAAAGATTTAGGAGTGACTTGGCCATCCCACATAAAGGAACCGGCTCGGCTTGGCAGATGACAAGCTGAACATGAGCCAACATTGTGAGGTGTCTGCAAAGAAGGCCAATTCTATTTTTCACTTATTGATCTAAAACTAGCCAGGCCAGGAAATTAAAAAGTGGTGGCGTTAAAAATAGAGCTGCAGAGGCACAGGGAATGAATTTGCCCTTCCCTTGACCAAACCTAGACACCGTGTAGCTGGGATCCTGGAGATTACATTAGATGCACTGAAGGTTCTATGGCTCCCCTTTGCCACCTCCCAGGTGACGTGAAAACCATGGTATTATTTTCCCTAAACACGTGGGAATTTGGCACGATTTCCTTGTATGTGTGTGTGTTGGGTGGGTGCAATGCATCTCTCTGTTGGCTTGTGAACATAACTAGTTAGCATGCCAGAGTCTCGTTCGTTATCAGGATTAACCAGACAAATCGCGTCACCAACTAAGAACGGCCATCCACGCCAACCCACAGAATCGAGAAAGAGCTATCAATCTGTCAGTCCTTTCTATGTCCGGGCTGGGTGAGGTTTCCCATGTTGAACCATGTCAAGTATTAAAACTTGACAAGTTTCTCACTGCCTTACAGATCTTTTCTTTTCTTATCTTCAAAAACGCCTGCACACCTGAAGAGCAGCAGGTACAGACGATCCTGACCCACCAGGACTGCTATAAGGGGGCAGGCATGTTTTACGATCAAACCCACAGTTCTTTAAACATTTCCATATTTGTGCTACGACTACCAGCATCCTCCCAAGGAGCTGTTGTCTGGGACACTCATAGGAATTGTAATCCGACAATTCAAGTCTACAAGCACGGCTCATGTCATGGAACAGCAGCTTACCTGTGTCGCTTTGGCCTCCAAAATTGCTATCTTCCAAGCTCTGTTTAAAAAAACAACAGAGAAAGAGCACAGGAATATTTGTTGATTTGACTTGATTTGCAATCCACCAACATCCAGCCATGGGGGTACATTCATACCAGTGAGCCCCGTGGCGCAGTGGTTAAATGCCTGTACTGCAGGTAAAACTGTGCTCACGACCTGGGGTTCAATCCCAGGTAGCAGGCTCAAGGTTCACTCAGCCTTCCATCCTTCCGAGGTCGGTAAAATGAGTACCCAGCTTGCTGGGGGGGGGCAATGTGTAGCCTGCACACTGTCATTAAAATTGTAAACCGCCCAGAGACTACTAAAAGTGGTATGGGGCGGTACATAAGCAGAACACACCAGGAAGAAGGACATTTTCCAAGGCCTCTGTGGGCGCTATCACACAAGAGGGAAGATGCTATAAATAAGAAACTCCGGGTCAAAAAACCTCCAAACAGCCCCAGGGCCGGCTGGCGGGGACTAAGGGAAAATAAAAATAAAAAATAAAAAATAATTTTAAAAATGCTCCACCTTCTGGCAGGCCAGCTGACTGGTGCTGCGGGGTGTGGGGGGGAAATAACAATTAAAAAAAATTAAAGAAGCAGCTGCGACCAGCCCCAGGAACAGCCCATCGGCACTATGAAAAAAAAACAAAAAAGAAAACACCGGATCATATACGTACATGCTCCCACGGACTTCTGGCTCTAAAAAATGTGTTTTTTTATTTTTTATTTTTGTATTTAAGTAATTTTATTGGATTTTTGGGGAGAAGAAAGGGGGAATGAGGGGGAGGAGGGGGGAATACACTATAAAAATTCCATTGAGTATATCAAGTCTAAAATAACAATTTAGCATATTAACAAATCACCAAATAGTATCACGATACTAATAAGTTTGTTACTTCTTGCCATCTTTTTTTGGAAATCTCTTCATAGTCTCCCTTTAGAAAACCAGAGAGCTTGTCGATTTCAATACATTCTCTTATCTTTTCGTGGAGCTTTCTCTCTGTTGGCACTTCTGGTTGTTTCCAAAATTTCGCATACAATATCCTTGCTGCAACTATTACATGATGAAGTACATATTTCTGGTCATATGAGATATTAATATCTACTATATTTAATAGAAAAAATTCTGGTCTGTGCTCCAACTTAATCTTCAACTATCTTTCTAAAAATAATTTTACCATTATCCAGTATGCCTTTGCCTCTTTACATGTCCACCACATATGATAGAAGGTACCACTGTCATGTTTACATTTCCAGCAATTAAAAAAAAAAGTGGTTTTTTTAAGTGAGGTAAAAAAATCTCCAGCTTCTCTGGTAGGTATTGGAAAGGTCGCCAAAGGGGGCTTTACCTTTTTTTTTTTTAAAGGTCGGTGGCCACGGGGACAAGATATTTGAACATGGTTTATTCTGAAATTTAATATGGATTTAAAGGGACGTGTGATAGCGGCCTATCTAGGTTTTGCTCTCCAAAGATGGGAGTGCTCTCCACTCCTGTTTTTGGAGAAAACTGCCAGCTCTTGGGTTTTGCACAGTATTGGTGATTGTTTGTTTTATTTATTTATATGTTTCCACCAGCAGGCTTGCCAGACTTCTGCACAACAGCCCTGTGAAGTAGGACAGGTGGAGAGCATGTGTTCTGGCCCAGGATTACCTAATGAATTTAGTGGATCAAGAGAAATGCGGACGTGTATCTCCTAGATCACCACTCTAACACTTGTACTTATTTGGTTTTTACTTTACTTTACTTTATATAGCATTTGTTTACCGCCCGCTTGTACAAAGACAACTGATTTTATCCCATCCACCTAGCAACAGAGGCCACTCTGGGCAGTTTAGAACAAAATGCAAGACAAAAGAACCACATCAATAAACTAAAATTAAAACAGAAAGGAAAAGCAGCTCTTATTGCTTTTTTATTTATATGCCACCTTCTTTTCCATAAGGGATTTGTATCTTTCAGAATAGTTGCTGGCCCTAGAACAGTGGTGGCGAACCTTTTAGAGACCGGGGGCCCAAACTGCAATTCAAAACCCACTACCTTTTCCGCCAAGTGCCAATATAGTCATTTAACCTGAATACAGGTGGCTGTGAAGGGGCGATGTCGGGTGCCCACAGAAAGGGCTCCGAGTGGCACCTTTAGCACCCGTGCCATAGGTTCGCCAACACTGCCCTAGAAGGCTTCCTGGGCAGAGAAATGGGTAGGCAAGGGGAGTGGTGCCTGCTCCATTTTGAGCCAGTGACCTTAAATCAGGCCTGCCCAAAGTCCGGCCCGGGGGGGGGGGGGCAAATCCAGCCCGTCAGGCCATTCTGAGTGGCCTGCAGCTGGCTGGCCTGCCCCTCCCTCCCCCTCCTTTGCCCCATTTTTTTAAAAAAAAATCTTCTGCCAACACTGACACCGCTGGGAAGCTTGGGTGGACTGGCAGTCTGCTACCGCCAGCACTGCAGGGGAATGTGTGGGGGTGGGCAGGCCAGCGGGCCTCTGCCACTGCCAAGGAGCTTTGGGGTGGGCTGGGGGCGAGCCGTCACCACCGCTGGGGAGCTTGGAGGGGTGCAAGGTCACACAGATCGCCTTTTCCAAGGGGCTCCCCGTGGCCACGGCTCCCTGTGCTTCCTTTGGTCCCCACCTTCCTTCTTTCCTCCCTCCCTTGGTCCCCACCTTCCTTCCTCCCTCCCTCCCTCCCTTATTCCCCACCTTCCTTCCTTCCTCTCTTGATTTCCACCTCCCTCCCTCCCTCCCTCCCTTGGTCCTCACCTTCCTTCCTGCAGGTGGGGTTGCAAGGGGCCAATGGGTGGGGCTTATGGGTCAGTGGGTGGGGCTTGCAGTGGGGTGGCAGGGTCGGGGAGCAACCGGCCCCTGACACATTCTCAGCCACCAAATCTGTCCCTCCTTACAAAAAGTTTGGGCACCCCTGCCTTAAATGAACACGTCAGATGATCCTCCATGAGATGTCCCAAGTGGTGGAAGCTATAGTCTAGCCAGGCTGAGGAAGGACAAGGGAGGCAGGAGCAGAGCAGCTGCTTTTTGGGTGTCATCCTGGTTTGGTCATCTAAGGGTATTTGTACACGACCCCTAAACTCCGCAGCAAATGGCTCCCAGCTCCGGAGCTTAAAATTGTTTCCCCACCAGCTCCGGAGTTTACAGAAAATTAAGTGCGACCACACCCACCTAAGCGCGTCCCAGCGCACTTTTCAGGTACCTGCTCTTGGAGGGTGAAAAATCCCAGATCCGGATGTAAAGGAGTGAGTGCCCAGCTCTCTTCGCTTCTGTTTGTTGTTTTTTTTTTTTTGCCTCCCGCCCCTTTAAGAGAAGGAATCAGGACGACGACGGGGCTAGGGGAGGCTTAGACCGGCAAACGGAGGTGAGCCTGCATTCTTTTGTCCCCTTTTTTCTCCCTCCCCTCACGCAGACAGGATCAAGGAAGTGCAGAGGGGTGGGGACGCAGGAAGAGCAACGAACCCCCAAGATCTCTGGTCCGAATTTAAGTGGCCAGCGGATCTTAGGGGTCATGTGAAAAGGCCCTAAGTAAGTGGGGTGGGGCAGGGACAACACCAAGTTTCCTTCTAGGCCTGGGAAACCCACACCCTATTGTGCTGTATTTCTGTTGGGTCTCTCTTCCAAATAGGAGGTGAGAGAAGAAAGTTCCAGTTCTCCAATCTTGTGAGAAGTGCCCTTTCAGACAGCCACCCACCAGCAACTAAAGCGCAGTTGCTGAGTGTCCAGATTCCAGACGGGGCACGTGGGAGGCGGCCTCTGGCGGGCAGGATTTGTCACGCACAATGCACTCGTTGTCATCTATGGGGGTTGTGAAACGGCAGCTGTTGGAGACTAGCCAGCCACTAAATCCCTGGTGCTCAGGATTTTCAGGGAGCATCTTTTGCATCGGATTCATAAATACGTTTCTGGTCCTCAAGGGAGCCCCAATTGTTGTGAAGGAGATGTGCAAGCCTTGTTGGTATCAACCACAATAGCCAGAGGAAGAGCTGACCAGGACTGAGAGTAGCAACAGCAGAGGTACACAGTCTGCCTTGTTTCTATCTCCCATGGACAGCAATGGCAGACCATGAAAGCATATGTGGATTCAGACTCTTCCAGTAGGTCTGTGGTATCCTCAGGCAACCAGTTCCAATGTGGATGGACCAAATATTACACATTGCATGCTCTCTGCCTTCCTCTAGTGCCTAGGTCTGGTAAATACATCGAGAAAATACATATAAATATGTCTTTCTGTGTTTTTTAAAAATTCATTTTATTTAGTATTTTCAGGCAGTGGATAAATGGGTCAGTACTAAATAAATAAAATAAAACTCAGTATCCACTGACCCTGCAGACAGGGGAAAAACAATGTATTGATTTCTTGCCTTTGCTCTGAGTTCACATTGGAAGAAGGTGGACAGCCGTCACTGAGGAAGCCCTCCCTCCAGCCACATCCTTGGTTCTGAATGTAAGGAGGACGGCTGCTGATGAGAAGGCCTGGGGAGTAGACCCATGCTTATTAGAGGTGCTCTGTTAAACGCAAGAGTGCAAGTATCCACCCGTCTTGTCCTGTGAGCAGGGGGAAGCATCTTTTGCCTCAGCCAGGACATCCAAAAACAACTTGGATATTGTGGGTGCCCCATCACTGGAGGTTTTCAAGAAAAGACTGGACAGCCATCTGTCCAGGATGGTATGAGGTCTCCTGCCTTGGGCAGGGAGTTAGACTAGAAAACCTCCAAGGTCCCTTCCGACCCCTATGATGATTCTATGCTTCCATTAACTTGGAAGACTGCAGGAAAACGACGACAGCTGCTGCCTTGTTGCTTGAAAGTTAAAAGCACTGGATGGGTTGTTTTCATCTTCTTGACAAGTCAGCCAGTCTCTCTGTGCAGGCTGCTTGGTTTTGAAAGGGAAACAAACTTTTTTTCCACAGAACCAGCTTGTGTAAATTCCATAAGTCTGAATTTTTTTTCTTATTAAGCTTTTTGTTTCATTCTTGGGTCAGAGGAGAGAAATCTTGAGGAGACCAGAGGTTTCTCATTAGTCTTGATATGTCCAGAGAACCTGTCTCATCAAGTATGAATCATATAAAAATTATTCTTTCTCCTAAATCAGTCAGTCAGTCAGTCAGTCAGTCAGTCAGTCAGTCTGTCTGTCTGTCTGTCTGTCTGTCTGTCTATCTATCTATCTATCTATCTAATCTGTATGAGTGAATGAGTGATGGATTTAGGTCCTCTTTTTCAGTGATGCTGAGTCATTCCTTCGGCTCTGATGAACTGTTGACAACAGCTGTACAGTGTGTTAAAAATGAACAACGCAACCCCTTAATTTTCATGACACAAACCGTGTTAGCCACAAGAGCAATCAGGCTGCCATGAAATAATGAATAATGCACCAAGTTTCTTTTCAATTGTAATGTTCCACGCTCTGATTAAAGCTCTCGGGAAGTGGAGCCTGGCTGGAGCAAACACAGTGTGTGCCGGAATAGTTGTCGTTGCTGAATACTGTGGTGTATCAAACAGGAAGGTTTGTTTGGATGCTCTGCTTTACACTTGACTCACGGATCCCCCTCTTTCCTTGTGACACAATCACCCTCACTCACAACCCCTGTGATGAACACCTTAGTGGAACTGGAAAAGGTGCAGAGGAGAGCGACTAAAATGATTACCAGGCTGGGACACCTCCCTTATGAAGAAAGGCTAAAACATTTGGGCCTCTTTAGTCTGGAAAAAAGGCGCCTGAGGGGGGATATGATTGAGACGTACAAAATAATGCAGGGCATGAATAAAGTGGATAGAGGGATGCTCTTCTCCCTCTCACAAAATACCAGAACTAGGGGACCTACACTCAAATTGAGGGCTGGGAGAGTGAGAACTGACAAAAGAAAATATTTTTTCACCCAGCGCGTTGTAAGTCTATGGAACTCCCTGCCACAGGAGGTGGTGATGGCATCTGGCCTGGATGCCTTCAAAAGGGGATTGGACAGATTCCTAGAGGAAAAGTCCATCCCAGGTTACAAACCATGATGGAGATGTGTAGTCTCCAGGCTTTAAACCGGGGTACTTCAAGGGCCAGATGCAGGGGAGTGGTATCAGGAGACAGATATCTAGTCTCATGCGCTCCCAAACGCATCTGGTGGGGCCTCTGTGAGATACAGGAAGCTGGACTAGATGGGCCTTTGGCCTGATCCAGCATGGCTCTTCTTATGTTCTTATGTTCTTATGTTCTTGTGTCCCAAGACGCAGTGGGTTGGTGGAGCCCCTGCGTTGCAAGAGCGGCAAGAGAAGAAAATGCCCTTAACGGCCAGTTGGGAAACACAAAGAGGTGGACATTTTTCACAGTTTACCACATCTTTGAAGGAAACCTTCCCTGGCAGCCACCTTGGGGTCCTGAGGGAGGCCCTGAGGGAGCCATGTCAGGAGAAACAACACAACAAAACTTCCACCTTTTAGACACTACTTGGCCCTAGTTAGGTCCCTTCTCAAGTCCCACGTCCGGTGCTGTAGAGACCGCACTTTAGGAAGGGGGCCGAGACACTGGAGCTAGTTCAGAGGAGGGCAACCACAAGGATGGGGATGATGGAGTTTGTAGCCTAAGCTCCTGGAGCATGCAAAATTGGAGAAGGCACCACTTCAGTCTTCTCTGCATAGAGTAGCATTCTCAACCCGGCCCCCCATTATTATAAATGTTGTGTGTTTAAAAATCACCTTTAATCCTATGGTATTTTGATACAGAGTCCTTCTTGCTCACATGATCTTGTAAAAACAACCCCATAAACCTCGTCTCTCTTCGACCAGTCACCCCCAGTTGTGTGAACAGTTCCTTGAAATAAAAGCCCACTGGAAATCCACTACCCTATTGTTTTTATGGACGACCCCTTCTCTGGCAGAACATATATCCATGATTTGTCTATTTGGGTTTTAAGGATATTATGTATTGTGTTTTGTCTGTACCTATGAGTCCTCATTGTGAGCTGCCCAGGGTCTCACCTCTGAGGGACAAGTGGCCTTTGCAATTCAGGTATCAACAAGAGATTCCCAAAGTCTTTTAGCAATTTAAGAACATAAGAACATAAGAAGAGCCATGCTGGATCAGGCCAACGGCCCATCTAGTCCAACTTCCTGTATCTCACAGTGGCCCCACCAGATGCGTCTGGGAGTGCACGAGACTAGATATCTGTCTCCTGATACCACCACTCCCCTGCATCTGGCCCTTGAAGTACCCCGGTTTTAAGACTGGAGATGACACATCTCCATCATGGTTTGTAACCTGCGATGGATTTTTCCTCCAGGAATCTGTCCAATCCCCTTTTGAAGGCATCCAGGTCGGATGCCATCACCACATCCTGTGGCAGGGAGTTCCATAGACTAACAATGCGCTGGGTGAAAAATATTTTCTTTTGTCTGTTCTTACTCTCCCGGCCCTCAATTTGAGTGGATGTCCCCTAGTTCTGGTATTTTGTGAGAGGGAGAAGAGCTTCCCTCTATCCACTTTACTCATACCCTTCATTATTTTGTATGTCTCAATCATATCCCCCCTCAAGCGCCTTTTTTCCAGACTAAAGAGGCCCAAATGTTTTAGCCTTTCTTCATAGGGTAGGTGCCCCAGGCCAGTAATCATTTTAGTCGCTCTCTTCTGCACCTTTTCCAGTTCCACTATGTCTTTCTTGAGATGTGGTGACCAGAATTGTTGACAATACTCCAGGTGGGGCCTTACTATTGTTTTGTATAATGGCATTATAATGTTGGCTGTTTTATTTTCAATCCCCTTTTTGATAATCCCTAGCATGGAATTGGCCTTCTTCACCGCTGCCATGTTTAAGGAGAGGCACTGCTAAAACCTGGCAGCAATTAACTAGAGGTAGGTCATTTTTGTTTCCATTTTACAGGTGACAGAACCGAAGACTCGGGAACAAGGAACACACAATAACAGCAACAACAAAATAAAATGCAACAAGAGATAGACCAAGGTCAAAACAAATGTGAAAGTGGCTGGAAGCTCAGTTTTCTTCATGGATTCCCCCCCCACACACACACAATTAAAGTCAGAGGAGAGCTAAGCCACTTATGGTGTATCTAAGGAGATCAGAGATTGCGTGGATCTCTAGAGCATCAATTCTGTTCTCTCCTGTTTGGAAGGATGAAGGTCATTTGAACAGACTTCTCCTTTTCTTAACATAATTGCCTTCTCCATTCCAGCTTTCTGGCACTCTGGGTTGAGGAAATGCTGTGCTTTGGGGGAACCCAGACAAGAATGGCCACCCCCAGAGAATGGAAGGGCAGAAGTGCCAGCCCCAGGGCTGTGCCACTTCAAAAAAAAATACAGGTAAGCTAAATGGGGTGGTATGGGTGCCTAGTGGTGATAGCACAAGCTATTTCAGCCCACAGGAGCTTTAGTAAGGGCCAATGAATGCCTGCTGAAGGCCACCCATATTGGGACCGAAGAGAATGACCAAGAGGCTGGATGGCCTAAGAGGTTTTGGACAAGGCTCAGCCTCAGTTGTCCCTCTGTAAAACAGGAATACTAATGATGTTTATGTTGATGGCTCAGTCTCACTGCTAGGAGAAGCACATCCAATGGGAAACACTGGAGAAGGCCTTCTCTGTGACAGATCCCAAGTTATGGATTACACTCCCCCAGGAATTCAGGTCGGACCCTTCCCTTCTATCCTTCCACTGATAGCGGAAGACCCATCTGTTCAGCTCGGTCTTTAATAACCATCTCTGGGTGCTAGCTTATTCTTTTCTAGGTAAGCTTTAAATGTTTAAAATGTTTTGAATTACCTATTAGACGTTTAATTATTATTGCTGCTGAATTGCTTTTAAATCCATCATTTATTGCATTTTTAGTACTGTAGGACATGCACACCCCATCTGCAGGATCAGGATCCATTTATCCACTGCTTAATAAAAATACTGATTACAAAACCACAGAAATACAGATGTACTATGTATTTCCAGGGTGTATTTACCAGAATGGGCCATTAGAGGGAGCCAGAGACCACAGGATAGTCTTCCAAACCTCTGCATTTTTTGGCATTTGCAGGAGAGGGAAGTTGGAATTGATTCCCAACCACCCACCCCCTATATATCCCCGGGTCCATTATGTGATTTAACACTGTGACTTGGGTTCCCTTATCAGGAGGAAGGTGGTCTACAGAAGAAAGACCTTATGCAGAAGGAAGGAAGGAAGGAAGGAAGGAAGGAAGGAAGGAAGGAAGGAAGGAAGGAAGGAAGGA
>JAHTLZ010000007.1:50879384-50892331 GCA_023846285.1 Phrynocephalus versicolor | reverse complement strand
ATGAAATCTGTTCTTCATAGATTGTTTGAAACATTTTGAGTTATAATTTATATTTTTTTACTTTGCAAACTGCCCAGAGTAGCCTTTGACCTAGATGGCATGCTATAGAAATCTAATAAATAAATAAATAAATAAATCTATGAAATCTGTTCATAGATTGTTTGAAATATTTTGAGTTATAATTTGTATTGTTTTACTTTGCAAACCGCCCAGAGTAGCCTTTGACCTAGATGGCATGCTAAAGAAATCTAATAAATAAATAAATAAATAAATAAATAAATAAATAAATAAATAAATCTATGAAATCTGTTCTTCATAGATTGTTTGAAATATTTTGAGTTATAACTTGTATTTTTTTACTTTGCAAACCGCCCAGAGTAGCCTTTGGCCTAGACGGCATGCTATAGAAATCTAATAAATAAATAAATATCTATGGAATCTGTTCTTCATAGATTGTTTCTCAACTTGCGAGTGAAATACACTCAAATAGGAGACTAGCTAAAAGCCAAAGCAGCTTTTGGTTTGATTGGTTTTATCTGTTGTGCTTTTGGGGAGCAGAAAATGAAGGAACATGCCTGCAGGACACATTGAAGCCGGAACTTTCTGCGTCTGTAAATCAGATCAGATTATTATTTCTGATCTGCCTTATTTCAACGCCAGTGCCTCTTCCAAACAGTTTGAAGCACACACACACCCCCGGGGAACCTGTTGCAAATTTTTGTAGTCAGATTCCGTTCGGGAGGAATTCGCAAGCTATGCTGAGCCAGCGCTGGCAGCTTCTGGGGAGCAAAAGGAGAGGTGCAAATCTAGAGGCAGACTGTGGGCTGAACAATGGCAGAGGGTGACCCAATCGCTGCCGGAAGGCTCGGAAAGGCGAGCCGGCCTCCGTGAACCGAGCCTCTGTTTCCAGCTGTTTATTCCAATCCATTGTCTGCAAGGCGGCTGCCTCGGTGACTCAGCTTGGTGGTACCATGCTGTACAAGAGCAAGAAAAATACAAACAGAGGTGGGGGGAGGTGGCAGTGGCAAGCAACGGATGGATGGACGGGATGATGATGATGCCTTCCAAGAGACCATTAATATTTATTTATTTATTTTTGCATTTGTAACTGTTTAAACACCGCAATAACATTCCACCAAATTTATGGGAGATAAATAATTGCTTCTTTGGACGGTACCTACTGATGGATGTGACCAATAATTTGGAAATACCAAATTCACTGAAGCTTGAATAAGAACTGCTGCCAAGATATTTTAGAGTTTTTCCTCTGCAACCAATAATGCCAGAATGTGCTACAGTGAACTAAGAAACTGGAGAATCAAATAATAATACAAAGGAGCAGAGAAGAAGGAGGTTTGACCCAGACTTAACAAATTTGGGAGCTCCCATGGCCCTACAAACGTCTGTAAACAGCCGTGGGTGACAGGCTGACCTAGGGAAGATTACGGAGGGCCTCCTTGTTGGAGACAATGGGGCAGATCATTTCCAGTAGAGGTGGGCACGAACCAGGAAACCCATGGTTCGGGTTCATCTGGCTCGTGCCCACCCTTGGTTCGGTTCGGGCTCAGATTCGTACAAATTTTAAAAAAAAATCATACAAACCTAAACAGGTTTGGGTTCGGGTTCTTACCTGCGCCGGCTCCTTGGCAGTGGCGGATCCTGGCCCCAAGCCATTGCCTCTTTCCCCCCCCCCCCTCAAATGCCCACTGCATGGCCCCTGGGGCCAGGTGGGTGCTTCTTTTATTTATTTATTTATTTATTTATTTATTTATTTATTTATTTATTTATTTTAGAGCACCATCCTGGCCACCCCTGGGGCCGGGTCGGTGCTCCTTTATTTTATTTTATTTTTATGTTATTTTAATTACTTCCAGTTCTGGCCATGCTACAGCTGTAGCATGGCTGGCTTTTTTTAAATTTTTGTTTTTTTCTTTCAGCGCTGACCACACGGCCCCTGGGGCCTGGTCGGCACTGTGTTTTTTTAATATATATTTTAAAGATTTTAAGGTGCCAACCAGGCCACCCCTGGGGTCTGGTCGGCGGTCCTTTTAAAATTATTATTTTTATTATATATTTATTTTACTGCCGACCACAGCTGTAGTGCGGCCGTTGGCTTCCCCCCCCCCCCCCGGTTGCTGTCTCTGAAGGACCTCTGGTCCAGCACCAGATAGGAGACATCTCCACCCCCCCCCCCATTAATGAAACGAACCTAACTGAACCATTTTTTTTTTCATTTTGTTTTGTTTCGTTAAAAATCCACTCTGGGCTTTGTTATTCGTTTCATTATGTAACGAAATGAGTAACGAGTAATGAAGCAAACTAAAAGCCCATCTCTAATTTCCAACATCAGCAAAGACCTTCCCATTTTCTGCACCCCACCCTCCAATGGGAGGATCTTCCAAGATCCCTCCACCCCTACGGTTATGGGATGCTGTGGGATCTCACAGCAAAAAGATTAACCCGGTTTTCCAGCCGAGACGCTCCTATCCCCAGAGAATAAAAATTCCCTCTAGATGCCTTAGGATAGGAGGGTGGGGAGAAAAAAAATTAACTAGTTTCATAGTTTATAATATTTTCTATCCCACTTTCCCCCCAAGGATCTCAAAGTAGTGCACGTAACTCTCCTCTCTCCTCATCTCTGTCTACCAACAGATGGACGAGTTAAGTCAGGCTCAGTGAGTGAGGATTTGGCCAAGCTTGTCCTAAATGCTTGATGGGTAAGTAGGGATTCGAACCTCGGACTCCTGAATCCCAGTCCAACCCTCTAACTGCTAGGCTACCTTGGGTTCTAAATAGCAACAAGCGACCTTTTCAGATGACCCCTAAGATCCGCTGGCCACTTAAATTCGGACCAGAGATCTTGGGGGTTCGTTGCTCTTCCTGCGTCCCCACTCCTCCGCACTTCCTTGC
Organism: Phrynocephalus versicolor; assembly: GCA_023846285.1. Taxonomy (NCBI): domain Eukaryota; kingdom Metazoa; phylum Chordata; class Lepidosauria; order Squamata; family Agamidae; genus Phrynocephalus; species Phrynocephalus versicolor. The sequence goes on along the minus strand of JAHTLZ010000007.1, from coordinate 50,889,421 downwards.
TCCTGTCTGCGTGAGGGGAGGGAGAAAAAAAGAGAGGAAAAAATGCAGGCTCACCTCCGTTTGCCGGTCCAAGCCTCCCCAAGCCCCGTCATCGTCCTGATTCCTTCTCTTAAAGGGGCAGGAGGCAAAAAACAACAACAAACAGAAGCGAGGAGAGCTGGGCACTCACTCCTTTACATCCGGATCTGGGATTTTTCACCCTCCAAGAGCAGGTACCTGAAAAGTGCGCTGGGACGCACTTAGGTGGGCATGGCTGCACTTAATTTTCTGTAAACTCCGGAGCTGGTGGGGAAACAATTTTAAGCTCCGGAGCTGGGAGCCATTTGCGGCGGAGTTTAGGGGTCGTGTACAAATACCCAAAGGTGAAAAACAAAAGAAGAACCAAGATGCATCACCAATCTCTAGAATCTGGAGCAATCAACTTCTAAGCTGGGTGTTGAGCCTGTGGTTCGCCACATGCTCTTGGATTTTTGATTATAATAAGGGTTGGGGATAATGGGATTTGTAATCCAATAATCATTTCGGGAGATTTTACAACCTTGCCAGCTTCCTGTAGTTTGATCGGCTGGGAGGGGCCTTTCTGGGCTGTGGTGAATCGCAGCGTTAACCAATTTTTCTCTCAAAATTCAGCCTCTTTGCTGGGTGCCCTCCTTTCCCCTCTCTGAAATCTGTTGTCCGTCAGTGTGTTTGTTAGTTTGCTGTCGAACTTTTAAGCATTGTAAGTGAATATTTTTTTTATTCTTTCTCTTACAAATGTCGCAGAGTGAGTTATTGAGACTGTAAGTGCCAGTTAAAGAGAAAGAGGTAGATACTGGGCTATGTGAAGCTATTCCCCAGCTATTCCCTCTGTGAATCTCTGTACTGTACTTTATGCCCCAGGGTCCTCAGTTTTGCTTCAAAATGGGACAACCACTTGTCAGATCTCCTTTGATGTGGATTCTTGTGTTGAGCAAGAGGTTGGACTTGATGGCCTTACACACCATGATTCTAGGATTCTGCGAAAATGTACAGAACAAGACAATATTGCATGCTTTCACTTGTCAGTCCCTTCTCACAACCTGAGGGCCAGGACTGTCCTTTAAGCAAAACAAGTCTGAGTTTCCAAAAAGACAGCATGCTTGATGCCCCTCTCCACAAAACTCATCAAAGACTCCTTTCTTTGGATGAAAACTCCCCAAAAAGAATCTTTTGGTGACCACGCAGTCACTGAATTCCTGGGAGTTGTGGTCCAAAGGTTAAATCCCCCCCTTAAGCTCTGAAAGAAAACAAAGAAAAAAACTGAACAGGCACAGATTGATTCTGAAGGCATCATGGCACAGACCAAGGCAATGCAGGGTTGCCCGTGGCTGGTGGACTTACCCCGGCATTCACGCCCTATTCGAACGTCCCTGCAGTTGAACTTGATGTTGATCCGGCCATCCATGTCACGCCCGGTGTCATCGTGGTAATAGACCAGAGTGCCATCCACCCATAAAATGAACCAGTTCCTTTTCCAACGTCGGAGAATGGAGCCTGTGTAGGAAAGCAGATTGTGTGAAGTTTTAGTTAGCTAGTAAGTGAGTGAGTTAGTTAGTTCTGAGCAGTTTGCAGTCATCTAAAAAACAATGCCTATCAAAATCACAACATAACAGTCTATCAAGAAACACATGTAAAAAGAATGAGTTGCACAGATATAGGATGGGAGATACCTGGCTGGAAAATAGTACCTGTGAAAGGGATCTGGGAGTTTTGTACTAGCAAAGCTAGTTGGTGGCAGTGAAAGAGGGAAACCAGAAGCGGTGTTTGTCCATAGCCGTTGAAAGGGCCGGGGGCAAGCACGTTAAGGCTACAATTGGGACTGGGAAAACTCTAGCAAGTCCTCTGTACCCAAACAGCCCTAAAAAGGGTCACTCTAAGCAGACCTTGAGTAGACAGCAAGAAACAATAACCCTGCACAACCCCCTGACCCGACTCTGCAGCAGGAAAATTCCTCAACCAAAAGAGAGGGCACAATTCACAGAGAACGCTTGAAATGAAATCAGTCATGTTTGAGGGTCGGCAAGTGAAAAGAACCAAGTCGTGTACTCCCTTAAAGATGAGTAAAAATCTTGGAGAAACGTAGGTCCAGGTGGAATTTGCAAAGGGGCCTCCAAACTCCGCATTGCATTTCAAGTGAAATGGTATCGGGCAGAAACATTCCCCTCTTGGCTACGCCTAACAAAGGTTATTTTGGGGTAGGTCACAGCCTGTATTTGCTGCATCTCCTTCCCGGTCCTTCTTCCTCTCTTATTTTGCCTGGTCTGCCCAATTTAGGCCAAAGAGGCAGATTCCAGCTATCAAATATCGTCATCTGACAGGCGTCAAGCAGCTTTGCTATGGCAAAGAAGGCTGACGATGCATCAATGCATCACGGAGGAGCAGAAAGGAGAGAGTGGGGAGGGGAGGGGAGGGGAGGATGCAAATATTGCCTGCAGAATAAATATATATTACAGTTCCAGGAATATCGCTAGAAGACAACCTGCAGGGAGGGGCTGCCGGCAGGCTTTGCAGCATTACGGAAAGGAACGAAGACGTGGAAGGTTTAACATCTATTGCAAGGGTAAAAGCACAAAGGGTCATATGCAGGACATCCTGGATGCAGTTCTTGCAGCTTTACCAGCCCCTGCCAAGGACGTCCACAGTGGGGAATTGAACTGCCGGCCTCTGGCTCTGCAGCCAGAGGGCTAAGCCACGGAGCTATCCAGAGCCGTTACTTCACGAGGTGCCTCGCTTCGAATTGACCTTGCCTTCGATTTGAATTCGGAGGCGGTCACGTGGTGGTCACGTGGTCTCCCTTCGCTCCCACCCCCGTTTCTCTGTACTCACGCGGGGCATTTTTGGGACCGAATCGATTACTACCTCACGTGCTCCCTTCGCATTAAAAAGCTGATTTGCAACGTCCGGTTCCACTCTCCTTTTATTTTAAAAAAAAAAAATTACTTGGCGTATCGATGCATCAATGCTTGGCTGTCATTCACGACAGAGCGTGGTTACTGTACGATCCTGTGTTTTGTTTCCTGGCATCATTGGCAGCCCCCCACCGCCGCCGCCGCTACTTGGGGGGGAGCCCCACATGGCACAGCCGCCCGCCCTCCGCCGCTTGCACGCTGCCTGCCCCGGGTGCCCTGCTCTGGCCGGGCGAGGCGGCAGCGGCTCCTCCTGCTCCCGCCGCCGCCGCCGCCACCGCCGCCGCCGCCGCCGCCACTACTTGAGCGAGGAAGTAACAGCGCAAAGCAATGAAACAATATAGCGATGCATCGATATCCCTGTTTGAATATTTTTTAAAAAAACTTGAAATAAAAGCCAAAAACCGAGACCACACGTGACGTTGGGAGCGAAGCGAGATGCGAAGCGAAAAGATTCCCGGCCCATGGCAGGGGAATCACTCACCCCGGTTGGAGCACGGTAAAGGGGGCGTGGTCGGGGTGACATCGCAGCCAAAAAGGAGGAGCGTGCGGACTGAAGCGATCGGTTCGCACAGAAATGACGGCTTGCCGCGAAGCGAGCAGCTCGTGAAGTAACGGCCCAGGAGAAGTGGATTTTGCTCCACCAAATTCCAGGTCAACGTGAATCAGAAGACAAGGCGGGTGATGGTGTTATTTGACCACTAGCACATCACAGACACATAAAATTTCCGAAATCCATGGCCCAACAGGTGCCAAAAGAGAGGCTGCAGATTGAAATGAAAAGTAGCAGGTTTCAGATTTCACTTCTGGTGTTGTGGGTCTAAGTATCTTTGTGCTTCTTCTGCGCCATCCCTAGTTCTGCAATGCCCAGGACTCAGGAAGAGTCGAAAGCTAGCTTCTGTTGGGCAGCTTTTGGTGGCTGAATAAAGGCAACCAGCCAAATCTGCATTCCAATTGTGTAGGAAGACCACTCAGTTCCCCTCCTCCTCTTTTCTCCTTGACCGAAAATAATCTAAGAGATCTTTGAAGTGCTCCATTATTCTCTCTTTTTCCTCTGTCCCATCCCCAGCTTCCCCCCTTTCAATTTACGAACTAAAAGGCCAAAGAATCAGACAACCATAAAGCTGGATCTTCTGAATTCTGAGCCCGTTCCTTGCCAACCGCAGCATCAAGGAACAGACGACGGGACAGAGAAACCCAGCTGAAACTTATGAGCTCTGAATCTCTGGAGTCGGGGACAACTCCTTCCAGAACCCACCAGCTAGGAAGACTTTGGAAGCTTCCCCCCCCCCCTGCCCTGCTTGTATCCCACACAGAAAGGCAGAAAGCTGCTTTCACCTTAGACCGTAGCAAAGTGCGGGAGAGAAAAATCAGTGTGTGAAATGAAATCCTAGGATTGATCCCGGCCACTGCTAATTTTTTTAAAAAAAGGCAAAAGCAAAACAGAGAAAGATCAAGACTGAGAGGTCCAGGATTGTGGCTGGAAAACCCGCTTCTGTCTCAAATTCCCATAGAACCAGTGACACCGGAGAAAAGAGAATCTGGTTTGCAATACGGAAGCGTTCAGTACAAGTGCCAGGTTTTAAGTAGCTTACGGGAGGCTCTAACTCCTGCTTACTAAGAGCTTGGAGAGGTTATTTTGATCCAAATGGCCATGAGAGAGTCGGGAGTTCATGGTCTGAGCCGTAAACCAAAGACTTGGAGGAAGGAATAGAGAGTATGCTAATTAAATTTGCAGATGATAGCAAATTGGGAGGGGTTGCTTATTCCCTAGAGGATATGATGAAAATCCAAAAGGACCTTGACGGATTAGAGTGCCGGGCCAAAGCTAAAGGAATGGGTTCCTACAGAGGGAAATGTAGGGTGCTGCATCTAGGTAAAAAGAATGAATTGCACAGATGAGTCAGCAGTGTGATGCAGCAGCCAAGAAAGCCAACACGATTCTTGGTTGCATCAACAGAACCATAGTGTCTAGATCAACGGAAGTGATAGTACTACTCTATTCTGCTCTGGTCAGACCCCACCTGGAGTACTGTGTCCAGTTCTGTGTGCCTCAATTTAAAAAGGATGTTGACAACATTGAAGGGGTCCAGAGGAGGGCGACCAAGATGGCTAAAGTTCTGGAACATTCGTCTTATGAGGAACGGCTTAGGGAACTGGGAATGTTTAGCCTTTCAAAAGGAAGGCTGAGGGGAGAATATGATAGCTATTATGTTTAAATATTTGAAAGGATGTCATATTGAAGAGGGAACAGGTTTGTTTTTCATGGCTTCAGAGACTAGGATGTGGAGCAATGGTTTCAAACTACAGGAAAAGAGATTCCATTTGAACGTTAGGAAAAACTTCATGACAGTTAGAGCTGTTTGGCAGTGGAATCTGCTGCCACAAAGGAGGGTGGTGGAGTCTTCTTCTTTGGAGGTTTTGAAGCAGAGGCTGGATGGCCATCTGTCAGAAATATTGTGATGGGGTTCCTGCATGGCAGGGGGTTGGACTGGATGGCCCTTGAGGTCTCTTCCAACTCTATGATTCTATGATTCTATGACCACTTTTCTAATGGGTTTAGTTTCTACTCAGGAGCAAGCCCCTTTAGATTCAACAGGAGTGACTTCAGATCCAACTGGAGCAATAGAGGCAGTTTCCATAGCAAACTGCTCAGGTGAGGCCAACCATTTATTCAAGGCTGGGATTCATGATGCACACAGAGTTCAGTGTCATCCTCATTGTTTAATGCACTCAACTGTGAAATCATTGTCATTTCCCCCAATCACCATCCCTGAAGTCACAACCTTGGCGGGAGGCGGCAGGGTGTCGGATGTGACTCTCCCAAATAGCACCGTCTTCCAACTGGGATTCATTTGTGATCAGTAACAGCTGCCGCTATTAATTTGGGAGGAATTAGTCATTTCCTTATCAATGTTGAGCTTTGTTTTCCAGGTGGTTCCTTCCTGAAATGATGACCACTAATAGCCTGCAGCTTTAGCAAATACTGTGTTGTTTATTTCTTTTTTTTCTAACTTGAATGGTAAATCACCTTGAAGTCCTCGCCAGAAGGTTAAGTTGTGCAGTAAATTCGGGATGCTACTGCAACGCTTTCTGTTTCGGGCTGCCTTTGGTACGGAAAAGGTACCTGGCACAGGATACAAATGCCAAAGTACGTCAGGAGGTCCTGAGCAATCAGAGTACTGTATATTACATTGATTTTTTACATCAACTGTGCCTGAGGCTGGTCTAATTCCAGGCCATAGCACTGACCTTTGAAGCTATTAGCAGCTTGAGAGCACTATATTTACTCTGTACAAATTTCCCTGAACGTTTTCACCCACTTCCAAAACTTTATTCTCCAGCCTAAATCCCGGGAGAAATACTTTGGGTTGGTATAACCGATGAAGCCTCCTCAGGGTTGGTTCTATTGCTGTGACAGAATGACCTGTCTGGAAAATGCAAATGCAGGCATTTCTTTCTCGGTCAATGAAAGCTTTTCTAAAACGCTAAAAAGCAAGCAAGCTGTGTTTATTTCATTATATCCTAAAACGTCTTCCCTCAAAATGGTGGTGCATAGAGAACCAAGTCATAAACCTTCAGAAACTTTGATGTGCCAATTTAGAAACAGTGGAAGTAAAAAAAAAAAGGGTGGGAATGGTCATAAGAACAGAAGAAGTCCCATGCTGGATCAGGCCAAAGGCCCGTCTAGTCCAGCTTCCTGTATCTCACGGTGGCCCCACCAGATGCCTCTGGGAGCGCATGAGACTAGATCTCTGTCTCCTGATACCACTCCCCTGCATCTTCTGGCCCCTGAAGTACCCTGGTTTTAAGCCTGGAGATTACACATCTCCACCATGGTTTGTAACCTGGGATGGGCTTTTCCTCCAGGAATCTGTCCAATCCCCTTTGGAAGGCATCCAGGCCAGATGCCATCACCACCTCCTGTGGCAGGGAGTTCCACAGACTAACAACGCACTGGGTGAAAATATATTTTCTTTTGTCTGTTCTCACTCTCCCAACCCTCAATTTGAGTGAATGTCCCCTAGTTCTTGCTCAGAGGTCACGGACAGTAGATACGGAGGGCAAAAATCTCAGATTCAGTGTCATGACATCTCCAGGTAGGGTTGGGCAAACCCCTGCCTTAAAACTCAGGAGAGTTCGTGCCCATCAGACAGTAGATCTGATTTGGGACAAGGCAACTGCCTGTGTTTCCGGCTTCCCAACGCCCAGAGCTGGAAGCCTTTTTGGCGCAGTGGTAAAACTGCAGTACTGTACTACAGTCAAGACTCTCCTCATGACCTGAGTTTGATCCCGATGGGCTCAGGCAGCCAACTCAAGATGGACTCGGCCTTTCATCCTTCCATCCTTCTGAGGTCAGTAATCTGAGTATCCAGCTCACTTGGGTCAGGGGCCCCAATGAGTAGCCTGCATAATTAAATTGTAAACTTCCCAGAGAGTGCTTTCCAGTTAAGAATGGCAGAGGCAATGGACTTGTCCACGAAAGCTCACAATAAAATATAACTGTTAGTCTTTATGGTTCTGCAACATTTTGTTTTTATTTTTCTTTTGTTTTTGCCCTGGATGGCAGAAGACCAAGAGGGTAAGAAATCCTGGAGCACAAACAGAGGTGGCTGTTGTGTAAAAACTCCACCAAAATAAAGAGCACAAGAAAATGCTCAGGATTGTGTAATTAGTTGTGCAGATAGATAACAACTCTCAAGATTCCCCCCAGCTGGGTTATTTGCTGTTATTTTGTTTAAAAGCTCTGCATTTGAAATGAATCCAGTTTGTGCTCAGGTAGGCTTCAACTAGACTAGTGGTTCTCAACCTGGGGGGGGGTCGGGACCCCTTTAGGGGGTCAAATGAGCATTTCACAGGGGTCCCCATGAGCCAGTGAAGAAAAAGACACAAACGGGTCTGGAGGAGGAGGAGGAGGAGGGAGAGTGAGTTACAGCTTGATAGGTTGGAGGAGATGTCAGTCAGTGGCACCACAGGCTGTGATTGGCTGAGGGTGCCTGTAGAGGGAAGTTCTCTGTGGCACCTGGGGCAGTGACCTGCCAAAGGGGGCTTGTGGCCTCTTCCAAGCAGGGCAAGGGGGTCACCACAGCATGAGGAACTGCATTAAAGGGTCCCGGCATTAGGAAGGTTGAGAACCACTGAACTAGACTGTGCAGCTCTGCCCAAATTACATCTTTGGCCCCTTTAATTCTACCAAGGGAGGAACAGGAAAGTGGCTGTCCTGGCAGCCATCTTAGCCCTTCCCTTCCACCCCACCTAGACCTCCCGAAGTTACTTACTCTGCCGCCAGAGCCAGCCACATTTCAACAAGGCCATTCCTCCCACGGGTTGCGTTCTTCGGGGTGTCACGAGAGGGAGAGAGAAGGGCTTAAGAAAGAAAAAGAAGGGTGTTCAGAACATTGACCCATCTCAGGGCATCACATTCCACCACCACCACCTTTTTATTTATAAAACAAAGGCAATTGTTTAGCTACTAGGGGTCAGGAGTTCGATTCCCCACTGTGTCTCCTTGAGAAGAGCTGCACTCGGTGACCCAGAGGGTCCCTTCCAACTCTGCAGTTCCATCATCACCATCATCATCATCTGAACACAACTGCCAGGTGTTAAGCTGGAGTTGGCCTTCTCCAATATCAAGCCCTTTCCAAGAGCCTAGGACAGGCGAGTCCAAACTTTTTGCAAGGAGGGCCAGATTTGGTGAGGTGAAAATGGGTAGGGGCCGACCATTCAGCTGCATTTGGCCCCCAGGCCGGACTTTGCAAGGACATGATACAGCAACAGAACCGGGGGCGGGTAGGCTGGACAGATGGCTATGGGGGGGGGGAATGGACAGAGGCAGAGAGGGCAGGCAAACTGTAAAATTGCAAGCTGACATCTCCATCCAGGATGGGGAGGGGCCAGCTGGCGGGGATGTGTGGGTGGGGAGAAGAGGCCGCGGGCTGCTCGAAATTTGAAAACGGGCCTCATTTGGCTCCCGGGCCTGACTTTGGACATGCCCAGCCTAGGATGACTGGAGATATCTTCGTAGAATATATGCTGTTCCTAATAATGTCACCATTTGTAGTTGGCTGATGTTGATTAGATGCCCTACAAGCACATCCAATCTCGCCTAATTTCAGAAGCTAAACAGGGTCGGCCCTGGTTAGTACAGTGGACCCTTGTATAACAAACAGCTTGTATAACATAAAATTTGTACAACATAAAAAATTCCAGAGATAGGGGAAATTTGCTTAACAGAATCACCTATGGGGATAATCCGTACAACATAAAAATGGGATCACTCCATTTTCAATGCATTCCTATGGGAATTTGTATAAAGGAAAATTGGCTTAACATAATTTCATTTGGAACGAATTAATTCCTTTATACAAGGTACCACTGTACTTGGATGGGAGACCACCAGGGAATACCAGGGGCTGTAGGCGCCTGGAGTAGGAATTGGCAAGCCACTCCAGTATTCCTGCCAAGAAAACTCCAGGGACATGGGGCCACAAAGAGTCGGTCATGGCTGTAACGATGTAACACACAATGTTGATCTTGTCAACGCCAAGAGTTTTCAGATGTTGAACCAGGTCTGTTGGGATTGCACCCAAGGTGCCTATTATTATTGGTATTGTTCTTGCTTTCTTATTCCATAGCTTTTTGATTTCTATTTCTAAGTCCCAATATTTGGTTATATTTTCTAACTATAGTAGTACCTTGTATAAAGAAATTAATTCGTTCCAAATGAAATCATGTTAAGCAAATTTTCCTTTATACAAATTTCCCATAGGAATGCATTGGACTTCATTTTTGGTCACCTTTTCTGGCTGATGTTCCCAACAGTTCTTGCTTGATGGTAGGTTGAAAGTTTTACATATATTCCAGTGGAGCGTTGCTGCTACTTTATTATGACAGGCTAAATAATCAGTCTGAGCCATTTTGGGGCAGCAGCTGATGATGAGATCTACAGTTTCATCCTTTTCTTTGCACAATCGACATTTACTATCTTTCGATGATTTATCAATTTTCGCTTTTATGGCATTTGTTCTTAAGGCTTGATCTTGAGCTGCCAAGATTAGTGCTTCAGTTTCTTTCTTTCTTTCTTTCTTTCTTTCTTTCTTTCTTTCTTTCTTT
>JAHTLZ010000007.1:50833086-50853435 GCA_023846285.1 Phrynocephalus versicolor | reverse complement strand
TTTATTTATTTATTTATTTATTTATTTATTTATTTATTTATTTATTTTTACAACTTATATGCCGCCCACTACCCAAAGGTCTCTGGCTGGCTTACAATCAAAGAATTAAAACAATTAAAACATGAAATATCAATAAATAATTAAAACAATAATAAAAACCTTATACTAAAATACAGTACTTGAGGCTAGTATGTGTACACCAAAATCTACTTGGAAACAAAAAAGGCAGCCAGGGTAATGGAAGTAGATTTAGAAGTTTTGTGTTTGAAAGTGAAGGTATTAATGAAGTAAAAACAAAACAAAAAAGGAACACAACTGCAGATGATATATGCAGTATAAGGCAATGCTGGCGAATCTGTGACATGGCTGCCCAAGGTGGCACGCAGAGCCCTTTCTGTGGGCACGCGACATCGCCCCCCTCACAGCCACGGCACTCCCCCCCCCCCGCTCAGAGCATGCCACTGTGCTCCGTGCAGAGATTCGGGCAAAGGAGAGTCAGCGGCTTGTGGGCTCGTTTGTAGCCCCAGTTTACTCTCCAGCCACACCGTTCTGGGCATCTCAAAAGCAGCGTGGCTGGAGAGTTAACTGGGGCTACAAAGGAGCCCACAAACTGCTGCCTCCCTTTGGGGGAGAAAGGTGGCATAGAAATAAAGTTTATCATCATCATCATCTCCTCTTCACGGAGCCATTTTGAGGCCGCTGAAACGGTTCTGTGCAGAGAGCGGGTGAAGGGGAAACAGCGTGTTGTGAGCTCATTCGTAGCCCCCGTTTACTCTCCAGCCGTGCTGCTCTGGGCATCCCAGAAGCAGCGAGGCTGGTGAGGCTACGAAGGAACCCACAAACCACTGCCCCGCTTCACCCGGCTCTTTTCACGGAGCCATTTCGGTGGTCTCGAAACGGAACCGTGAAGAGAGCTGGGCAAAGGAGAGGCACCCCATGCTACCCTTCGGGAAAGCGAGGATCAAAGAGCAGGTTTTTGAATTTTCTGCGTTCACAGCGAGGGCGCTATGGCCAAGGGAAATTCAAAAGCCTGCTCTTTGATCCTTGCTTTCCCAAAGGGTAGCACCCAAAGCATTTGTAACCCGGAGTACAACTGTATTCAGGTTAAACTGCCGTATTGGCACTTTGCAAAAAAATGAATAAATGAATTACCAAAAGGTTCACCATCACTGCTATAAGGGGTACCTTTGGTTATGTCCCTGCCTGCACGTTTTTTCTTCTTTGGATTAAAAAAAACCCACATGGAAATCACAAAAGGACATAATTTAAGATGGGGGCCTGAATGGCAATTTTCTGTGAATCACTTCTGGTAAAGGACCATTCAGCCTCAACCCTAGTGCTGCAGAGGGTAGAACAATAAATACCATATCGCTCTTTTATCTTGTAAGAGTTGCTTAAGTGGGTTGTTTGTTTTTTTAATGATGGTGTGATCCACAGGACCCATAAATGCCTGTGATTTTGTTCACATGGAAATAGCTCTGTGGTATTTTGACTCAAAGGTCTCTTGTTGCATTTAATATCTACAATAGGCTTGCTAATCTACTCTCTTTATCTCCAGGTCTTGTGTTTTCCATATGGCCAAGTAATTAGCTTGAGATACAGTCCTTTCTCTTTTGTTTTTGGCTGCCAGGTGGTTACTAGGTAACTAGCTGGTCTTCCTATGTAGGAGTTCATGATAGCCTTCTGTGATTAATAACTTCTTTTGCAGAATTTAAGGCACCGTGTACAACAGCACCATTAAAATTATATAGTAAATAACAAGCCCTCCAGTTCTACACTGGATCAGCAACAACTACCTTGAATGAGGCAGCTGTTATTTATTTATTTATTTATTTATTTATTTATTTATTTATTTAAGTTCTTTACCACCCCGTTAATGTTATTACTCTCTAGTAGGGATCATGTAGATACTATGCAACAATATCCCCATTACTTTTCCTTTGAATGTAATACACCTTTGAGGAGTATTTTCCATATGGATCTGTTTGGAAATTAATTTGGCACCCAGTCTGGGAGATTTTCCAGCACAATGGGTCTTTTTCAGTATCCATATGAATTGGGGCGGGGTGGCGTGGAGCGAGATGGGAAGTAGCCTTGGAGGCAGAGTACAGTGGTACCTTGTATAAAGGAATTAATTCGTTCCAAATGAAATTATGTTAAGCAAATTTTCCTTTATACAAACTTCCCATAGGAATGCATTGAAAACGGAGTAATCTCTAATCGTGACCATTTTTATGTTGTACGGATTCGCCCCATAGGCGATTCTGTTAAGCAGATTTCCCCTGTCTCCAGACTGTTTTACGTTGTACAGATATTATGTGATACAAACTGTTTGTTATACGAGGGTCCACTGTATGTGCTTTCTGTGCTGGAAAAAAAAAGGCTAGGATGTGGTGATGGCATCTGGCCTGGATGCCTTCCAAAGGGGATTGGACAGATTCCTGGAGGAAAAGTCCATCCCAGGTGACAAACCATGATGGAGATGTGTCATCTCCAGGCTTAAAACCGGGGTACTTCAAGGGCCAGAAGCAGGGGAGTGGTATCAAGAGACAGAGATCTAGTCTCGTGCGCTCCCAAACGCATCTGGTGGGGCCACTGTGAGATACAGGAAGCTGGACTAGATGGGCCTTTGGCCTGATCCAGCAGGGCTCTTCTTAGGTTCTTATGTTCTTATGTTCCATGTCCAATCCCTGTTGCCAGAAGTTATGGGTCACCTTGTAAGTAATCAAAACTCTTGGGACTTTGGGGACCTCTTTCCAAATTTCCACTTTGGTCATAAAATTCATTAGCCTTGATCCAATTATGTGAGAATGAAGTGGAGAGGGGCGGAAGGGCATGCATGGGACGTTGAATTCATTGGAGATGAGATAGAATGGAAATAGAACAACTTTAAATAAATAATTGTTAATTTAGCCTGTTTTTAATCCCAAATTTGTTCATTACTTTCTTATTATTTTGAAAGATAAATTTTATTGTTTGTGTTCATTTGAAACTGGATGATCTACATCCTCTATATTTTAGCACTGTAGTTGAGGTTTGGTGGTGGTGGTGGGAACTAAAGTTGATTACAATGGTACCTCGGTTTAAGTAATTAATGTGTTCTCTGGGACATTTTGTATCTTGAAAAACTTGTAAACCGAAACACAGCTTCCCATAGGAATGCACTGAAAACCAATTAATCCATTCCGGAGATTAGAAAAAAAGCAAAAAAGTTAAACCCCCCCCCCCCAACATACAATGTAGAATGCACAGAAACAGGCATGGAAGCAATGCAGGATCAGCTCTTGATAAATACCCCAAAAAGTTCAAGAAGTCCAAAACCTGCTGCAAAAAAATGTCCAGATCGGCTCCAAAACTTGATGAAAAAATCACATCCAGCTCCTCCCACACCTCCACAAACGACGGGGGCACAATGCATCCTGAGTGCACTTTTTTCATGATGCCTAACAGAAAAAAATGTAACCTGAGGCATTCCACTGAATTTTTTTTAACCGAAGGCATCTGCATTTCCAATATTTTTTTTTGTAACCCGAGTTTTTCGTAACCTGAAGCATTTGTAACCCGGGGTACCACTGTATTTTCTTCTGAGTTGGTCATGTAGCCAATTCACCGATAATTGCTCAACATGACTCAGAAAATGTAGACATCTCAACCCAACTGCCCTCACAGACTGCTACTGCTTTTTGCAGTTAATTGTTTGCCACCTTGAGTATTTTTTATAGACAAATAAACTCTTTATAGCTGTCTTGGACTCTTTTTGAGATATGCACAAGTGGGTAGGCTTGCAGAGGGCTCCCCTTATTAATTAGAAGTGCCGCTCTGGTGTCATTACTTAATTGGATGCCACAGGAACTGGATGCAATGCTCTTAATTAGAGGAGGACCTGTAGCTCAGCCGGAGCGCATCTGCTTTCTATGCAGATGGTCCTCCGTTCACTACTTCTCATCTTCATGTAAAAAATCTTTCTTAGATAGCAGGGCTTGGAGTGTTCCCCGGTGAACGTATGCCAGGTGGAAGAGGCAGAACAGGGTTTGTGGAATGAAATATTGAAAATACTGTCTTTTTTTTTTGGAAAATCTTTATACAGTGGAACCTTGACTAACATACTGCTTGATTCACTGCATATTTGACTTGCAGCAAGAAGGGGCCTGTTTGACTTGAGTCGCAGGCTTTGACTTACATCTCTGAGCCCCGGAGCAAGGCACCGGAATTGGGCGGCAGCCACAACCCAGCATCGCGGCTGCCGCCTCCAAACTACTCCTGCCTTCTTCCTCTCCTCCGGCAGCGGCGGCTTCGGCGAGGCCAGCTCCGAGCACCTGGAGCTGGTCCTCAGCCTCACCGAAGCTGCCGCTGCCGCTGGAAGAGAAGAAGGCCCAGGAGCTCGGGGCTGGCCTCGCTGGTTAGACAGTCGGCTCAGTCTTGTAAAAAACCTGGCTGCAGAAGTCTGGTCCACAATGGAAGCATTTTAGTTGGGGAGCTGTACAGTTGTGGGACTCTAATGGTAAGCATAGAGTTGTTCAGAACTTGGAACGTCAGGTTAAAAATCAGTAAAACTTAAATGTTAGACATTGTTGCTATGAACATTAAAAAGTGGAGGCGTATAACTTGTGGACTATAATTCCACTGCCTCCTCCTCTCTTTGAAGAGACATTTCATTTACATCCCCAGAAGGAATCTCCTATCCCAGTCAAATTTGTGTTAAATTGCTGTTTTTGGGGGGTCTTTTTCATCATCTGGAGCGGATTAATCCGCTTTCCCATTGCTTTCTATGGGAAACGTTCATTTGACTTAAGTCATGTTTGACTTAAGTCTAGACCACTGGAACGGATTAATGACGTAAGTCAAGGTTCCACTGTACAGACTGAGTGAATGCCCTGTTTGTATTTACTTTTGATTTGATTTTTAGTTTTGGATGCAGGGGTTATTCGGGATTGAAAACAGGCTCCTTAATTTTTTTCTTTTTGATTCCTTCTCTCTCCCCCAGTACCTGTTTTCTCCTACTGCTCACCCTCCCACGTTGTTCAGTTGAATTTAAAATTGTGTCTGCTCAGCAATTTTGCCTCCTGCCACAGTCTTGCTGAAGTGAGATCCTTTTTCAGAGAGGTAGGTAGCTGTTGTAATCTGCTTGGGAGAAACAAAAACATGAAGCAAAAATGTTGTGACATCTCTCTTATCCACGGTTTTCATTATCCACAAGAAGGCCTGGAATCAATCCCCAGCGCGGATACCAGGGTCCTACTGTACAGTATCTTGAAACTGCACAGAGAGCACCTTTGCTTCCAAAAGGTGGCCATCCTTGGTATAGTACTAATGAATAGTTCAATAAGGCTAAACATTTAAGAAATTGATATGAACCTTCCATCACATTTCAGTGGTTATGAATCTCATCACTAACTAACTGGATCTTGGACCTTATGTGATCCAACATAGTTGTGAGTAGTCAACCGGGACACCACAGATGCAAACAAATGCTACAACGATAAATATCCATTCAAGTTTTCTAAGCAATCTGTGTTGTTGTCCCCAGATTTCCCTTGGGTGGAACTGAAGTTTCAGCAATATTTCTGTGTTCTGTTCTCAGAGGCATCTTTAAAATGGGGTAATCTTCTTTGTGTAAAAAAAGCTTTGTAAATCCAGGGAATTTCTCCTTGTTTAAATTTCTCCTTTGTAAATCCAGCCTATTTCTCCTTGTTAAAATCACAGGAAGTGATTTTCCTAGGTCTGTAGCCATTAATCATGGGCTGATAAACATTCTAGTTTGCAGCTTTCAGAATTACATAAGAGGAAATGTCAGAAGGTATTATAATTACCCAAACCTATTAAAACATTGTTAAAAAGTGAATTGTATTATGATTATGGAAATACAGTATTCATACTGCAGGATGTGGGGGAATTTTGCAACATAAATCTAGATTACTTCAGCTGTAAAAAGCATACTTTTAAAATTGATGATAATACATTATTGTTATTTTTCATTTTCAAGAAGACATATTTACTAGAAACTATAGATGATCTCTCTACCACTGGGATTGATTTGTGCCACACAAAGCCGTGTTATTGCTCAGAGAAATTCTGTTGAAATATCAGCATTGGACAAATAAGGCCTTGTTCCTTTACAAATGAATATCGACATAAGAATATGCACACATAAAGTAGTAATGTTACCCATGAATACACCAAATTGTAGTCCGTTGTAGACATAATTTTATCTGCCCATCCAAATTTTAGATGATGGGCCAGTGGCTGAAGAATGCCTTTTGTTTCTCTGTTGGCATTATTTTTCAGGAAAATAAAGGCACTCATCAGGAAAGCCGTCTGCATGGCTGGATCAATTCATTCCAAATGAAATTATGTTAAGCAAATTTTCCTTTATACAAACTTCCAATAGGAATGCATTGAAAATGGAGTAATCTCTAATCGTGACCATTTTTATGCTGTAAGGATTCGCCCCATAGGCGATTCTGTTAAGCAGATTTCCCCTGTCTCCAGACTGTTTTAGGTTGCACAGATATTATGTGATACAAACTGTTATACGAGGGTCCACTGTATGTGCTTTCTGTGGTGTAAAAAAAAAAGTCTAGGATGTGGTGAGGGCATCTGGCCTGGATGCCTTCAAAATGGGATTGGACAGATTCCTGGAGGAAAAGTCCATCACAGGTGACAAACCATGATGGAGATGTGTCATCTCCAGTCTTAAAACCGGGGTACTTCAAGGGCCAGAAGCAGGGAAGTGCTATCAGGAGACAGAGATCTAGTCTCGTGCGCTCCCAAACGCATCTGGTGGGGCCACTGTGAGATACAGGAAGCTGGACTAGATGGGCCTTTGGCCTGATCCAGCATGGCTCTTCTTAGGTTCTTATGTTCTTATGTTCCATGTCCAATCCCTGTTGCCAGAAGTTATGGGTCACCTTGTAAGTAATCAAAACTCTTGGGACTTTGGGGACCTCTTTCCAAATTTCCACTTTGGTCATAAAATTCATTAGCCTTGATCCAATTATGTGAGAATGAAGTGGAGAGGGGCGGAAGGGCATGCCTGGGACGTTGAATTCATTGGAGATGAGATAGAATGCAAATAGAACAACTTTAAATAAATAATTGTTAATTTAGCCTGTTTTTAATCCCAAATTTGTTCATTACTTTCTTATTATTTTGAAAGATAAATTTTATTGTTTGTGTTCATTTGAAACTGGATGATCTACATCCTCTATATTTTAACACTATAGTTGAGGTTTGGTGGTGGTGGGAACTAAAGTTGATTACAATGGTACCTCGGTTTAAGTAATTAATGTGTTCTCTGGGACATTTTGTATCCTGAAAAACTTGTAAACCGAAGTACAGCTTCCCATAGGAATGCACTGAAAACCAATTAATCTGTTCTGGAGGTCAGAGAAAAAAAGCAAAAAAGTCACCCACACCCACACACAATGCAGAATGCACAGAACAGGCACGGAAGCAATGAAGGATCAGCTCCCTATCATTCACTTCTTGATAAATACACAAAAAAGTTCGAGAAGTCCAAAACCTGCTGCAAAAAATGTCCAGAATGCCTCCAAAACTTGATGAAAAACCAGACCCAGCTCCTCCCACACCTCCACAAACTACGAGGGGCACAATGGATCCTGAGTACATTTTTCATGATGCCTAATGGAAAAAAATGTAACCCGAGGCATTCCACTGATTTTTTTTTTTTTACCCAAGGCATCCCGATTTCCAGTAATTTCTTTTTGTAACCCAAATTTTTCATAAGCATTTGTAACCTGGGGTACCACTGTATTTTCTTCTGATTTTGTCATGCGGCCAATTTAATTGCTCAACATGACTGAGAAAAATGTAGACATCTCAACCCAACTGCCCTCACAGACTGCTACTGCTTTTTGCAGTTAATTGTTTGCCACCTTGAGTATTTTTTTATAGACAAATAAACTCTTTATAGCTGTCTTGGACTCTTTTTGAGATATGCACAAGTGGGTAGGCTTGCAGAGGGCTCTCCTTATTAATTAGAAGTGCCGCTCTGGTGTCATTACTTAATTGGATGCCACAGAAACTGGATGCAATGCTCTTAATTAGAGGAGGACCTGTAGCTCAGCCGGAGCGCATCTGCTTTCTATGCAGATGGTCCTCCGTTCACTACTTCTCATCTTCATGTAAAAAATCTTTCTCAGATAGCAGGGCTTGGAGTGTTCCCCGGTGAACGTATGCCAGGTGGAAGAGGCAGAACAGGGTTTATGGAATGAAATATTGAAAATACTGTCTTTTTTTTTTTTTGGAAAATCTTTATACAGTGGAACCTTGACTTACATACTGCTTGACTCACTGCATATTTGACTTGCAGCAAGAAGGGGCCTGTTTGACTTGAGTTGCAGGCTTTGACTTACATCTCGGAGCCCCGGAGCAAGGCACCGGAATTGGGCGGCAGCCACAACCCAGCATCGTGGCTGCCGCCTCCAAACTGCTCCTGCCTTCTTCCTTTCCTCTGGCAGCGGCGGCTTCGGCGAGGCCAGCTCAGAGCACCTGGAGCTGGTCCTCAGCCTCACCGAAGCCGCTGCTGCTGCCGGAGGAGAAGAAGGGCCGGGAGCTCGGGGCTTGCCTCTCTGGTTAGACAGTCGGCTCCGTCTTGTAAAAAATCTGGCTGCAGACGTCTGGTCCACAATGGAAGCATTTTAGTTGGGGAGCTGTAAAGTTGTGGGACTCTAATGGTAAGCATAGAGTTGTTCAGAACTTGGAACGTCAGGTTAAAAATCAGTAAAACTTAAATGTTAGACTTTGTTGCTATGAATATTAAAAAGTGAAGGCATATAACTTGTGGACTATAATTCCACTGCCTCCTCCTCTCTTTGAAGAGACATTTCATTTACATCCCCAGAAGGACTCTCCTATCCCAGTCAAATTTGTGTTAAATTGCTGTTTTCAGGGGTCTTTTTCATCATCTGGAGCGGATTAATCCGCTTTCCCATTGCTTTCTATGGGAAACGTTCGTTTGACTTAAGTCATGTTTGACTTAAGTCTAGACCACTGGAACGGATTAATGACGTACGTCAAGGTTCCACTGTACAGACTGAATGCCCTGTTTGTATTTACTTTTGATTTGATTTTTAGTTTTGGATGCAGGGGTTATTCGGGATTGAAAACAGGCTCCTTAATTTTTTTTTCTGTTTGATTCCTTCTCTCTCCCCCAGTACCTGTTTTCTCCTACTGCTCACCCTTTCACGTTGCTCAGTTGAATTTAAAATTGTGTCTGCTCAGCAATTTTGCCTCCTGCCAGTCTTGCTGAAGCGACATCCTTTTTCAGAGAGGTAGGTAGCTGTTGTAATCTGCTTGGGAGAAACAAAAACACGAAGCAAAATGTTGTGACATCTCTCTTATCCACGGTTTTCATTATCCACAAGAAGGCCTGGAATCTATCCCCAGCGCAGATACCAGGGTCCTACTGTACAGTATCTTGAAACTGCATAGAGAGCACCTTTGCTTCCAAAAGGTGGCCATCCTTGGTACAGTACTAATGAATAGTTCAACAAGGCTAAACATTTAAGAAATTCATAGGAACCTTCCATCACAGTTCAGTGGTTATGAATCTCATCACTAACTAACTGGATCTTGGACCTTATGCGATCCAACATAGTTGTGAGTAGTCAACCGGGACACCAGAGATGCAAACAAATGCTACAACGATAAATATCCATTCAAGTTTTCTAAGCAATCTGTGTTGTTGTCCCCAGATTTCCCTTGGGTGGAACTGAAGTTTCAGCAATATTTCTGTGTTCTGTTCTCAGAGGCATCTTTAAAACGGGGTAATCCTTTTTGTGTAAAAAAAGCTTTGTAAGTCCAGGGAATTTCTCCTTGTTTAAATTTCTCCTTTGTAAATCCAGCCTATTTCTCCTTGTTAAAATCACAGGAAGTGATTTTCCTAGGTCTGTAGCCATTAATCATGGGCTGATAAACATTCTAGTTTGCAACTTTCAGAATTACATAAGAGGAAATGTCAGAAGGCATTATAATTACCCAAACCTATTAAAACATTGTTAAAAAGTGAATTGCATTATGATTATGGAAATATTCATAGGCTTCAAGAGTGCAGGATGAGGGGGAATTTTGCAACCTAAATCTAGATTGCTTCAGCTGTAAAAAGCATACTTTTAAAATTGATGATAATACATTATTGTTATTTTTCATTTTCAAGAAGACATATTTACTAGAAACTAGATGATCTCTCTACCACTGGGATTGATTTGTGCCTCACAAAGCCATGTTATTGCTCAGAGAAATTCTGTTGAAATATCAGCATTGGACAAATAAGGCCTTGTTCCTTTACAAATGAATATCGACATAAGAATATGCACACATAAAGTAGTAATGTTACCCATGAATACACCAAATTGTAGTCCGTTGTAGACATAATTTTATCTCCCCATGCAAATTTTAGATGATGGGCCAGTGGCTGAATAATGCCTTTTGTTTCTCTGTTGGCATTATTTTTCGGGAAAATAAAGGCACTCATCAGGAAAGCCGTCTGCATGGCTGGATCATTTATACGTGTTTCAGACCACAAATTCGTGGCTGTCTGGCTGCAGCAGTCTTCCTTGCCATTGAGACCTTCCTTTCCATGATTATCTGTTAGCAGCTGATGAACAGAACCTTTTTAGGCCAGTAGTGTAATGGCACCATCAAGTTGAAAAGGACTCACAGTAACCCTATTAAGACTTTCAAGGAAAATGAGATACAGTATTTAAGGAGAGCTTTTACCAGTTTATTTATTTATCTTATTTATTTTAGAGTATTCTCACCCTGCCTTTCTCCTTGGAGAAAGAATGAGGGATAATATACAGTCCAGCACAATTAAGACATATTAAAGTATTGAGAACAGGGAATTGAGGGACATCTTTTACAGCATTAATAGACAACATTACATTAAAGCTATAAGAGAACATGAGCAGTTAAAAGGGAGTAAAGTTCCATGTAAAGTTATGAGTGACGGAAGCTAACATTGAAACCCATAATGTTATAAGTACTGTAATTATAAACACAAAGTCTATGTGATCCTGTAGATTCATATAAAAGACACATACTAGGAGGTAGACTATCATTTAAGGAAAGCCTGCCGGAAGAGGAAGGTCTTTGCCTGTTTCCAGAAAGACAACATGAGTTTCCATGGCCTAGCAGGGATTCAGACCCAGGTCTTCTGAGCTCTTAGTCCAGGGGTGCCCAAACTTTTTGCAAGGAGGGCCAGATTTGGTGAGGTGAAAATGTGTGGGGGCCGACCATCCAGCTGCATCTGGGCCAGACTTTGGACAAGTCTCTATAACATGCAAGGAGGCGGGGAGGGCGCTGCAGCAACGGAGCCTGGGTGGGTCGGCTGGGCAGGTGGCTGGAGGGATGGACCGAGGCGGGGAAGGCAGGCAAACCTTAAAACTGCAAGCTGACGTCTTTATTGAACAAACTAACCGATTGGCTGCAAACAGAGAATCTGTTGGCCGAGGAGCAAGCCGGCTTTAGGGCGGGAAAATCTACCTTGGACCAGTGCCTTATTCTTCAACATCTTGCTCATAAATACTCCTCTCCTAAAGGTGGTGCCTTGTATGCAGCTTTTATCGACTTCAAACAGGCCTTCGATCGCATCCCAAGGCACAAACTCTGGGCAAAGTTAGAAGAGACAAACATAGACAGGAGACTTCTCCTGTTAATGCGACGTCTCTATGAAAATTCCAGTTCACGAGTTCTCTGCAATCCAGCAGGAGTGTTGTCTAACCCAATTCCATCTCACAATGGGGTAAAACAGGGTTGTGTTTTGGCTCCAACCTTGTTTAACTTTTACATAAATGGTATTGTGAGAAATCTATCGAATTCTGAATTTCATCCCCCCAAGTTATCTTCACGCCCCATCTCCATGTTATTGTTTGCTGACGACATAGTCTTGTTGTCTTTAACTTGTGTGGGCCTGAGAAGGTTCTTGAGGGCCTTCTCCAACTATTGCAACCATGAGCAATTAGTAATAAACTACACGAAAACCAAAGTACTTATAACCAGTAGAAGAAGAATCAAACATAAATGGGTTATAAACAATCACCCCATAGAGCAAGTTTCATGCTTCAAATACCTGGGAATAGTTTTTAGTTCTACAGGCTCTTGGGTCTCCCATCTAAAACAAGCATCATTGAATGCCCAGAAAAGTGCTGCAGCACTAACTAGATTCTTCTATTCTAAAGGAGGGCAACAAGTATCTCCAGCAATCCAGGTTTTCAAAGGTAAAGTTATTTCTCAAATGTTGTACGGTTCCCAAATTTTCGCATGTTCAAATGTTCATCCTTTGGAGGTAGTACAGACAAAATTTTTGAGATCAATCCTGGCTGTACCTCCCTGTACGTCAAACGTAGCTCTTCGCTTGGAGGCTGGTTTAGTACCTATAAGAGCACGGGTCAAAGTCCTCATGATCAATTATTGGTTAAAACTTATATTCGCCACAGAAGGTTTGGCCCCTCTGGTACTAATTGACTCTTTCCAGTCAGAATGGAAACAGCTTGTAGTAAAAGAAATACAGCAAATTGGCTTCTCCAATAGTATCCTCCAATGGGCTACATTAATGCCAAAGCTGCAGTTAAATGTAGGATCTGGGATATAGAACTCCAAGAACATGTGAGCCTTTTGGGTAATCACAGTGGAGTTACTTATAATGAATTTACTATACCCCAATACCTGACTGGTTCAATGCCCCCAAAGATTATAAGAGCTTTCACTTTAGCCAGATTGAATGTGCTCCCTTCCAAGCTTTTGGATGGGAAATTTCAGAATATTCCCCTCCCAAATTGCTTGTGCCCATGTGAAATGAATCAGGTAGAAACGGTCACTCGTGTACTTCTCTATTGTTCTTTTTATCGTGACCTACGCAAGGAACTTATTCAACCTGTTATTAATAAATTTCCTGGGAGACCTGCCAAATTCTATGTGAAGTTACTTCTTTCTGACAGGTCCCAGCAGATCTCAAATTGTGTCGCCAGATTTTGTACTGCTGCAGTAGTTGTACGTAGGCTCATGATTGCCAGCAATCCTAGCTCCTGATGATCATATAGAGCGTGGACTCCACTTAGGGGTTTGATGTTGACTCGACTCTCAATATATTATTTTATCTATCTTCTTAATATTGACTATTTATATAACAGTCCTGTTTGTACTTTGCGGCTTTTATCAAAGGTTTGATAATGTTTTTAAAATGTTTTATCATGGCAAACTGTTTTATTCTGGTAAACTGATATTTTGATATTTCCTGATTTGGTTAAAAACCGTAAATAAAGATTCATTCATTCATTCAAGCTGACGTCTCCATCCGGTATAGGGAGGGGCCAGCTGGCGGGGATGCCTGACAGGCTGAGCTGGTGGTGAGAAGAAGCCGTGGGCCACTCGAAATTTGAAAATCGGCTGCATTTGGCCCCAGGGCCTGACTTTGGACATGCCTGTCTCAGTCCATCACTTCATCCATTACACTAGGTAATCCAGTGTAAGCAGGGCTGGCGCTTCCATTAAGGCAAACTAGGCAGTTGCCTAGGGCGCCAAAATGGACAGAGGGCGCTGGACCGCCTGCCCCCCGGCCGCCCCCCCGGCTGCTGGCCACCGCTGTCTGTCCCCCCACCGCCCGCCAGCTGCACATCGCCGCCCACCCCTGCACGCCCGTCGCCGTCCCCCACCATCCACCATACAGGGTCCACTGTATAGGTTTTTGTTTGCAGGAGAAAAGATGCCAAGCTTTACATAGCACAGGCCTGCACAATAGTTAGACCTTGGGCTACCGGTAGCCTGCAAAGGATTCAATAAAAAAAAAGTGAAGGGATAAGTTCCCCACCCTCCCTCCCCCAACCCAAGGACCACCACTGCCCCAGCAAAGTTCTGGGTCTGCCAGCCCACTGTCTCAGCCAAGCGGGGCAGTTCAAGGGCCACTCCTTCTGGTACAGTGGACCCTCGTATAACAAACGGTTTGTATAACATAAAATCTGTACAACATAAAAAATTCCAGAGATAGGGGAAATTTGCTGAACAGAATCACCTATGGGGCAAATCTGTATAACATAAAAATGGTTGCAATCAGGGATTACTCTGTTTTCAATGCATTCCTATAGGAAATTTGTATAAAGGAAAATTTGCTTAACATAATTTCATTTGGAATGAATTAATTCCTTTATACAAGGGCAACATTTTTGAGGCTCTAAATGTAGTTTAAATTTAATTTAAACCAATGCGTTTGGAAGTTGAATCATGGCAACTGGACTTCTTTTCTTGAGAGATTGAAAAGAAGTCCAGTTGCCAAGACTCAACTTCCAGATAAACTCACCTGGTGACTGAGAATCTTCACATATTTAAACCAGTGTGATTTTTTAAAATCCTATCTATCCTGCTTGAAAGCAACATGCCTCCTCTAAGACCAAAACATTTTGTGTACAGTAGGACCCCAGTATCCGCTGGGGATTGGTTCCAGGCCTTCCTGTGGATAATGAAAACCGTGGATAAGAGAGGACGCTTGCCCACCCACCCCCAAACTGCTGTTTCCTGACAGTAGCTTGCTTTATGACTGCTGTTTTGAGACAGTAGCTTGCTTTGTGGCTGCTGTTTGTGACAGTAGCTTGCTTTAAAAATTCTTTTTGTGGCAATAGCTTGCTTTGTGACTGCTGAATTATTTAACCCCCCCCCCAACGCCAACTGTGGATAACTGAATCAGTGGGGTCCTACTGTACTTGTTTTCAATAGAATAATACCTTTGGAATTAGTGGTGCTCCTTTCCCTGTGGAAAGGGGCCCTGCTGTGTGATGCCAGGTCGTGCTTTCGGCTCTTCAGGCCAAAATAATGCCTACCTGTCGCCCGTTTCCTCCAGAAGGATCTCTCCAAACTGGGGGAATGTGCTGCGAAATGGCAAATGTGTTTTAATGTTTTAATGTAGCCGAATGTAAAGTAATGCATATTGGGGCAAAAAATCAAAACTTTATCAACTCATGGGCTCTGAGCTATCCGTGACGGATCAGGAAAGAGATCCTGCCACAGGAGGTGGTGATGGCCTCTGGCCTGAATGCCTTCAAAAGGCGATTGGACAGATTCCTGGAGGAAAAGTCCATCACAAGTTACAAACCATGAGGGAGATGTGTAATCTCCAGGCTTAAAACCAGGGTACTTCAAGGGCCAGATGCAAGGGAGTGGGATCAGGAGACAGAGATCTAGTCTCATGTGCTCCCAAACGCATCTCATGGGGCCACTGTGAGATACAGGAAGCTGGACTAGATGGGCCTTTGGCCTGATCCAGCATGGCTCTTCTTATGTTCTTATGTTCTTATGTGGTGAAAAACAAGAGCATTTGGGAAAACAAAGGGCAGCCCACACCTAGGCAGCTTATTTTTATTTGATTATTTCTGGCCTTGTGTGGCAGTGACTGGCCACATTTAAATCAGCATTATTTTAACAGTCATGGGTGAGCTTCCTTCAGTCCAAATTGGATTAGCTAAGAAGGAAGATGAGTTATTTCCCCCAAAGTCAGAAATAGCTGGGCTGATTTTTTTTGAGCCAACCTGATTTTGGAAATGACTCATCTGTCCTCTCCCAGACTCCCTCCTCCCTCTCAAGTATTGCAACACTCCCTCTTCTTTTCGAATTGCCCTAAACTGGATTCTGTTGCAGCCACAGGATTCCAGCTGCAAGCAAAGGGGAGGCGGCCCAGTGGGTAGCCAGGACTTTTTTTCTGGACTGGATTCTAATTCTGGCCAGAGAAGATCTGGAGCAGTGGTTCTCAACCTGTGGGTCCCCAGATGTTCCTCGACTGCAACTCCCAGAAACCCCTTCCAGCACAGCGAGTGGTTGAGGCTTCTGGGAGTTGCAGTCCAGGAACATCTGGGGATCCACAGGTTGAGAACAACTGATCTGGAGTATTTGTGAAATTCATCTTTCCTTTTGAGGTTAGTTGTGTTGAGCTGACTCTCCTGAGACTGACTGGGATGAGAGAGTGGCTCTCCTTTTTACAAAACCCTGGTCTAGAATCGGACTGTCTACAAATAGTTGTTGTGAGTTTTTTGGGCTGTCTGGCCATGTTCTGGAAGTTTTTCTTCCTGACGTTTCGCCAGTCTCTGTGGCTGGCATCTTCAGAGGGCAAGGAGCTCGGGGAACTAGGAGTTCTCTCTGTGCTCTGGGTCTACGAATAATTTAGCACGGGATGTGTTACAGGCAGAGTCAGCCCTGTTCCATCTGTGATGTACCCAGAGACAGATGACGGCTGAGGATTCTCGATACCAGAGGACAACTCCAGACTCCTTGATGCTGCAGAACAATACCGTATTGCTAAAAGCTGAACCTTGACTCGTGGACAAAGGTTCAGTTGTTGGAGCAAATCATATCTTGACCCCTTTGAGCAAAAAATTCCTCATTTGAAGTTTCTTGTGGCTTATGAACAGGGGAAAAATGGGGCCACTGGTACCACCTGACACCTCCAAATCAGGATTGGCAAATGGCAAGACATTCAAATCTTGATTTCCCATTCTGATTGCATGGTAGACTGCGAAGAATGTGGGATGCAAAGTACATTATTTTAATATTAGAATGGCCTTTGTGCTTTTGGTGGTCAAAGAGTTGCTGTAAAAATGATTCCAATCTTGCGCTTTGAGAGCTTCCTTTTGGCTGAGAATGCTGATGCTGATTTGTGTTCGTAACGCTGTGGATGGCTGTTCTGGTCTGTAAAACGTGCTATTTATAAGGTCTTACCCAGCTAGCCACCTCCCAACTGTCGTGCTGTTTCGTGTGTGTGCATGGTGAGTTGTTTGTGTTTTCCCAGAGCTGAAAATAAGACTTGCATCTTGGTTTGAATTCCACAGTACCGGACAATGCTTTATGTTTCTACATGCAAAACCCAGGATAGCATTTTGGTAAAATAAAACAAGACCTTGATTGATTGATTGATTGATTGATTGATTGATTCATGCATTTCTATACCGCAAACCTTTTTCCGTAAAGCAGGGGTGCCCAAACTTTTTGTAAGGATGGCCAGATTTGGTGGCTGAGAATGTGTCAGGGGCCGGTTGCTCCCCGACCCTGCCATCCCACTGAAAGCCCCACCCACTGACCCATAAGCGAAGGAGGGGGAGGGAGGGGCGGGCCAGCCAGCCGCGGGCCACTCAGAATGGCCTGACGGGCCGGATTTGCCCGCTCCCCCCCGGGCCGGACTTTGGGCAGGCCTGCCGTAAAGGAACTCAGGGTGGTTTCCAATAAAAACAGTTAAAAGCACAAATAAAACAGCAGGAACAATAGGAAAACAATGGCAAGGTAAAATAGGAGAGTGGCAAAGAGGGAAAACCCTTGGCGAAATGTGGCGGACCATAAAGAAAAAAAAATCAAACAGAAATGAGGTCGCCATATGCCTCCTTGAAAAGCAAAGTTTTTAATGCCTTTCTGAAGGCGGGCAGGGACTCTGCAAGGCGCAGCTCACTCGGAAGTTGGTTCCATAGGGAGGGGCCAACCACAGAGAAGGCGCGGCTACGGGTTAGCGATTTCCGCGCCTCTCTTGGAGTGGCCACCCTGAGTGAGCGCGCCTGCGACGATCAAGTAGGTCTGGCCTCAGTTGATCTCTGGGAGATCTGCTCTGCCAGGTATTCAGGTCCCAAGCCGTGGAGGGTTTTGAAAACCAAAACCAGGACTTTGAACCTTATCCGGAGAGCAACGGGCAACCAGTGCAGGTGCGCCAGAACTGGGTTGATATGATCGTATTTACGGGCACCCACCACCAGTCTGGCCGCCGCATTCCTCACCCGCTGGAGTCTCCGGACAAGGGTCAAGGGCAACCCCACGTAGAGGGCGTTGCAGTAGTCAATCCTCGAAATCACAAGGGCTTGCACAACTGTTCTCAAGGAGGACTCATCGAGGTACGGACGGATCTGGGTGATCCTGCGGAGTTGGAAAAAAGCGGCCCTGGAGACCGCCATCACCTTTACCCTGCTAAGATGTCCCTATGGATGTACAGCCTTGGCTTTGCTCCTTTCTTCACTCCGTTATGCATACTCAACCCCCTCCCCCCAACAAATGTCTTTCCAACCTTCCGGTACTGCTAGCCTGCTTTTGCCAGTTATAAATCTAGCCAAGTAATGTCTGTGGGAAAAGTACACATCTTGGACTCCAACAGTAGTCCTGTTCACAGCCTGCCAGTCAGGAAAAGAATTTCATTAAATTGCAAATGTCTTTTAAAAAAAACACACAGGTTAAAAAAAAACAAGCCCAACTCAATCAAATCCTTCCTTTGTGTACATAAAACATTTCCCCAGTCAACTAAGCTTAGTGCAGTTTGTATTAAAAAGATTTGGTTTATTATGCGACACTGTTCTTTTAAATACAATCTCCATAAATTTAGGTTCTTGCTGTTTAAAAATAAAGTGAGGAGGTTGAGCAAAACAGGGACTTGAAAAGCAATCATGCCTTGCGTCCATCACAAAATGCACGCATTAAGATAACGGCAAGAATATTTATCTGGAGAATTCATGCGCAGGTAGATGACGTCACAGAGTGTATGTATGTTTTCTGCTGTTAAGTCAGAACCGATTTAGAGTGACTCTAATACAGCTTTCAGTGTAAGTCAGATATTTAAGGAGTGGCTTTACCAATTCTGTTCCCCAAGTCATTTTCCATATTCCATATTCTTCAAGTCAGTTTCCAGGGATTTGAATACTCTTCTCCAGAGTCCTAATGGATCCACTACAGCACACATTAGCTACATATTTGTGGGCAAGTCACTTCCGGTGTATTACAGTAATACCTCAGATAACAAATGCCCCTGATAACGAATTTTTCAGATAACAAATTGCGATTTCCAGGTATAGGGCTGCCTTGGATAACGAATTTTCTCTATGGGTTGCCTCAGATAACGCATAGCAATTTCTAGGTATAGGTCTGCCTCAGATAACGAATTTTCTCTATGGGCTGCCTCAGATAATGAATTTTCCCTATGGACTGCCTCGGATAACGAATTCGCAGCGTTCATCGGTAAAAAAGAGTTATCCCGGGTGGCATTGTATCTGTACCTTTAAAGTGCACTTTATAAAGAGTTTTGAGCAAAAAAAAAGGTGTCTGTGTCATTTTCCTAGTCTCTGGAACAGATTAATTGGTTTCCCATTCATTCCTATGGGAAACTGTGTTTTGGATAACGAATTTTTTCAGATAATGAATTGCCTCGGAGAACGAATTAAATTCGTTATCCGAGGTACCACTGTATTTCCAAAGTTGTTCTAATGGTCCCACCACTTCAAATATTGCTGTTCCCTGGGCTCATAGCTGAGGGGTAAACTCTCACATTGTACACATTCGGCTGCATGTGTTAAGTAATAGCCTTGTATTGTGCACTTGGTGACTCAGAATAATTACCACACTTCCATGCTTCCATGCTATGCATTTTTGGTCACAAATGAAAATGTTTACTCTGTAAAGCATTGATGGAAAAATGAAAAAAAATCCATCCATCCATTTTTATAGCTATATATTTAGCACAGTGGTTGAGATGACAACTGGATAATTAATTAGGAAACAGTTTGCCTGTCTGGCCCTAATAATGGGCTTTAATTTGGTTGAAGGGATTTCAGAGATCTTGGCTCCAACAAGGAGCATTGTGTTGGCATCAATCCTTTTTTGAAAACAGGACTAAGGAGCCATAACTGGGTGATAGTGGCGGACGGCTTAACTTACCTCACAGAATTGTTGTGAAACTAAAATGTTAATGGTTGAAAAGACTCAGACGTACCGTAGCTTTCGGTTTCTTCAGAGAACAGCAGGGTGCAAATCAAATGAAAAATCTGCTTTCATCTTTTCAACACAAACGAGGGGAAAAAGGGAAGAGATGTATAGATTCTTTGCTGTGAGTTATGGGGAAATGACATATTTCTCTATTTGGACTCCGATTTTTTTTTCTGAGCTCTCAATAGTCTGGCAATCTCCCCTCTTGGTGTGTCCACAGTGGACTTTATTTCTGTCAGGAAGAAGATGGAAGGCCTGAAAACTGTTTCTCTTGCCATCCATCAACATATAAAGGGTAGTGGTTGGCTGCCTGCCACTATGTGGTTTGCTGAGGAACATTTCTAAGGTGAAATGGAAGTTGCAACTACTGGATTTTTCTTACTGATGGGGGATGTTCCTCCACAGAAATAGCTTTTCTAATTAACTAGGATGAGAAAGGCTCCTCTTGAAAGCCGGGTACGTGGGTGGATTGAATGTAGAATTGCTTTCTGTGTATGTGTGGGTTTTTTTGTTTCCCACTTTATTTATTTATTTATTTATTTATTTATTTATTTATTTATTTATTTATTTATTTATACATACATACATACATACATACATACATACATACATACATACATA
>JAHTLZ010000007.1:50814221-50833076 GCA_023846285.1 Phrynocephalus versicolor | reverse complement strand
ACATACATACATACATACATACATACATACATACATACATACATACAACGTATATGCCACCCACTACCTTTTCATCTCTGGGTAGCTCACAGTCTAAAGCAGGGAATGGCGAACCTTTTTGGCACCGAGTGCCCAAACTCGGTGATGGGGCCGGTGCCGGTGCCGGGAGGGGGGTCGGGATCGGTGGCAGCGAAGGGGGTAGGGGTGGGCAAAGGCAGCACGGTCAGGGTAATCGGCGGCAGCGGTGGGAGGAGCAGGGATGGCGGCGCTGATGGTGGCGGATGTGGGGTTGGTGGCGGCAGGGGCGGCAAGGGTGATGGGGACAACGGCGGCGGCAGTGGAGGGGTCGGGATTGGCAGCCGTGGGGGGGGCAGGGCTGAGGGCGGCAGGGTCAGGGTCATCTGCGGCAGCGGCGGCGGGAGGAACTCCCGGAGTCTGTCACGCCTCTCCCAGGGGGCTGTGTCATCTGCCAGCAGCCCGCAGCCCCCTCATCAGGTGACCTGGGGGAGCTTGCTGGTTAGCTAGCTGTCTGGCCGAGACGCTCTCTGTGGCGGCGGCGGCATCCGGGCCTCTCCTCTCCCGCTGCCGCCTCTTCTCCCCGCCCCTCCCGCCCGTCTCCCGCCCGGCCACCTTCCCTCCCTCCCGGTGGAACAGTGCTTCTGTCTTGTCTGGATTGACTTTCAATTTATTAACCCTCATCCAGTCCTTTATCCGGTCCAGACACGAGTTCAGCACAGAAACTGCCTCACCTGGATTGGTGGAGAACGAGAGGTAGAGCTGAGTATCATCAGCATATTGCTGACTCCTCAGCTCAAACCTCCTGATGACCTCTCCCAACGGTTCCATGTAGATGTTAAACAGCACGGGAGACAGGATTGAGCCCTGCAGAAACCCATGATGTAAGTGCCATGGGGCAGAGCAACTGTCCCCCAGCATCACTTTCTAGACAGCATCAGCCAGGAAGGGGTGGAACCACTGCAGAGCAGTGCCTCTGACTCCTAATCTGGCTAGCCTATCCAGAAGGACATCATGGTCAATAGTGTCAAAAGCCGCTGAGAGGTCTAGGAGTATCAACAGGGTTTCACTCCCCCTGTCCTTCTCCCGGCAAAGGTCAATCTACAGGGTGACCAAGGCAATCTCTGTACCAAAACCCAGCTTGAAACCTGATTGAAATGGATCCAGAAAATCCGTTTCATCCAGTAGGGCCTGGAGTTGCCCGGCCACCACCCGGCCACCACCCGCTCCAGCACCTTTGCTACTTTTGAGCTGCCTATAGAGACTTTGCCATTCGGTAGCTTCTGCCTGATTCTCCATGGGTGTTGTCATTCTGTGAAAGGAGAATGCAGCAGACCCAGCTCACCTATATGTACAGCTCCCCATGGTTCTTGTTCTGTAATCTATCTTTGTAAAGACCTGGAAATCAGTAATGTAACTTAAAAAGCACAGAAGTATCACTGAGAAAAAAGCAAAGTGTATTCTTGAGGGCTTTCATGGCCTGGATCTGATGGCTGTTGTGGTTTTTTGGGGCCAAACAGCCTGAAAAACCCACAATAGCAAAAAAAAAAGTGTTCTGCTTATATACTACCCCATAGAACTTAAAGCACTATTTGGGCGGCTTACAGCTTAATTACGCAGGCTACATATTCCTCTACCCCCAGCAAGCTAGGTACTCATTTTACCAACCTTGGAAGGATAGAAGACTTAGGCCACCATGAGCCGACTACCTGGGATTGAACCCCCAGGTCATGAGCACAGTTTTAGCTGCCCTAGGCATGTCCAGACTTTGGCCTGCCTGATGTTTTGGACCACAACTCCCAGAATTCCATGCCTGTATTTCCAACGGCAAAGGACTGTGGGAGTTGTGGTCCAAAACATCTGGAAGGCTGAAGTTTGGACGTACCTGGCTGCAGTACAGCCGTTTGGCACTGTGCCATGAGGCTCCTGGGTCTATAACCCACCGATATCAAACTCTTCATGAGGGTCATTGATACCTACTCTTCTAGCTGGGTTTCTGAACGAGGGATTCTCCAGTGCTCTATGTCACAGCCCTTAAGGCTGTTAAGCTTACTTGTCCCTTTTCACAAGGGTGTATCGTGCAGCCATTTACCGTGTCGTTTATTTCTGTTTACCCTTCTAGATCTGTGGAATGCTGTGAGGAACCCACTTGCCCCACACTCACAGACCAAATAAATTTGGGATTATTTTCTACAGTAGGATAGACTACATCTATATAAGGTATGAAACCTTTCCTTTGTTGTTGTTGTTGTTGTTGTTGTTGTTGTTGTTGTTGTTGTTGTTGTTGTTGTTGTTGTTGTTGTTGTTGTTGTTGTTGTTGTTGTTGTTGTTGTTGTTGTTGTTGTTGTTGTTGTTGTTGCCATAGATCAGGTTTATTGTACAACATTGAAATGCAATAAGAGCATATAACACAGGTATGCCCAAAGTCCGGCCCGGGGGCTAAATCCGGCCCGTCAGGCCATTCTGAGTGGCCTGCTGCTGGCTGGCCCGCCCCTCCCTCCCCCTCCTTCACCCCATGATTTTTTTTAAAAAAATCTTCTGCCAACACTGACACCGCTGGGAAGCTTGGGCGGATGGGTGGTCTGCCACCACTGGCACCCCAGGGGAAAGTGTGGGGGTGGGCAGGCCAGCGGGCCTCTGCCACTGCCAAGGAGCTTTGGGGTGGGCTGGCGGGTGAGCCGTCGCCACCACTGGGGAGCTTGGGGGGGGGCTGTGCAAGGTCGCACAGATCGCCTCTTCCAAGGGTTGACCTGAGGCCATGGCTCCCTGTGCTTCCTTTGGTCCCCACCTTCTTTCCTTCCTCCCTCCCTTGGTCCTTGCCTTCCTTCCTGCGGGTGGGGTTGCAAGGGGTCAGTGGCTGGGGCTTATGGGTCAGTGGGTGGGGCTTGCAGTGGGGTGGCAGGGTCGGGGAGCAACCAGCCCCTGACACATTCTCAGCCACCAAATCTGGCTCTCCTTACAAAAAGTTTGGGCACCCCTGATATACAGTAACATATACAGTAAATACAAAACAGGCTGAAATTCATCTATACAGGTTATGAAACTGGCACTCTTTTTTTCTTTCGTTCAGTTTTTCCGGATGCTAAATTCTGTTATGAAAAGGATATACCAAGATTCCCATTGCTTCTTAGCTTGCTCTGATCGTACGATTTGAAATTGACACCAGGCTCGCTTGGAATAACAAGTGCATCCTAAAATGTCCGTCTTTACTTTCGAAGGGGTACCATTTTTATTTTGTATTGGCCAATTTCTGTTTTCTTGTGTGCCGCCTGTCAGTAATTTCAAAGGCTAAAAATGTGGCTACTATTTTCTTCTGGAGCTTGAAAACATCTCTACATCATCACATAAGGAAACTAGATCAATCTTCCCCAAACCACTGCTCTCCAGATGTGATGATGTGCAACCCCTGTTTGCCCCCACATGGCCATGTTTGCTAGGATGATTGAAGTTGCAGTCCGAAAGATGGGCCTGGATTATTACATTAAATTAAATGGACCAGAGAACTGTATGTAATGAAGGAAGGAAGGAGAAAGGCATGCTAGTCTCTCTGTGATTTTGGGAGACCTGGGCTTTGCACAAAGTTTTTGGAGGATGTAAAGGATACATTTCCAGAAAGAAAAGAGTGAAAGGGTGATAAGTTGAAATTTGTTCTAAAATGACTCTGCATCATCATCACAGAGCACAGATAAAGGTTAGTAGAATCAGTAGTAGAAATCCCAAGCCCCCCCCCCCCCAGCTCAAGGGACCATGGGTCCCTTAAAAGTTCAAGACAGCACAGACCAATCAGTTGATTAAGCCTGGTGACTTGGACAGCCCGCAATGTGTCTACCAGCATCTTAAATAGCCTTTCGAAACCACACCCCTTAATCAGAAGAACCAGTCAAAATGGCTTACAGCTAAGAGTCATTCTTGTTACCTAGAATGACTCAACCTTGCAGGTGCAGCTCTCATATCAGCTGTGACAGAGCTTATCTCATTGAAACAATAATATTTATTTTCCTTATCATTGTTTATTTAACCGGACCTTCTCTCAACCCTATCAAGGGAGGCAGTGATAGCATAGAATCATAGAATCATAGAGTTGGAAGAGACCTCATGGGCCATCTAGTCCAACCCCCTGCCATGCAGGAACCCCTTCACAACATTTCCAACAGATGGCCATCCAGCCTCTGCTTAAAAACCACCAAAGAAGGAGACTCCACCACCCTCCGTGGCAGCATATTCCACTGCCGAACAGTTCTAACTGTCATGAAGTTCTTCCGAATGTTCAAATGGAATCTCTATTCCTGTAGTTTGAAACCATTGCCCCGAGTCCTAGTCTCTGAAGCCATGGAGAACAAACCTGTTCCCTCTTCAATATGACATCCTTTCATAGAATTGGGAGAGAACTCAAGAGCCATCCAGTCCAACCCCCTGCCATGCAGGAACCCCCATTACAGGACTCCCAACAGGTGGCCATCCAGCCTCTGCTTAAAAACCTCTACAGAAGGAGACTCCACCACCCTCCTTTGTGGCAGCATATTATTCCACTGCCAAACAGCTCTGTCATGAAGTTCTTCCGAATATTCAAATAGAATCTCTTTTCCTGTAGCTTGAAACCATTGCCTTGAGTCCTCGTCTCTGAAGTCATGGAAAACAACCCTGTTCCCTCTTCAATATGACATCCTTTCAAATATTTAAACATAGCTATCATATCCCCTCTTAGTCTTCTTTTTGAAAGCATGACTGCTCTGAGCTATATGGTTGCCTGTATCATTCCAAATGAGCTAAGAGGGTTTTCTTCTAGGATGATGCTGATAGTGACTTACTTACTTATTGCAGGTAGTTGGCAATGCCATGAACTCTTGTTCCTTCTGGTATAATACCTGTGCCAAGGTGGTACCACTTTTTAGTGCTACAATGTGAGCTCATGAGAGCTGGCACCATTTTCTCAGCCTCTTTTCCACCCCGGGCAGATTACCTGTTGTTCCCAATAGTTTTCAGTTAAGGACCACTGGTTTCTCACACTCCTCTGATGGTATACAATGGGGACAACTTCCTTTTCTGTTGTCTCTTTTCGAGACTTTGATCAGATGCAGCACCATGTTAAATAGCCCGAAACAGCTTCTCTGTTTAGTCACAGCCTCTGTCAGGATAATAATGGTGCCTCACAAAATCTTAGAGGAATTCAGCGCTATGTCACTTGCAAGGAAGCATCAGGTGAGGTGGGAGAAAGCACGGGTATGGTGAAGCGAGAGGTACAGATGACAGAGGAGGGAGAGAATTCAGCAGAAAGATTGATCAGGGTTGCCACCAGTCTGGAAATCCTGGAGAAGTCAGGGGAAAGAAAAATGATTTGGAAATCCTGGAAAAGCCAGGAGAAATGTAGATAGTCATGGTAAAAAAATGGATTTTGGCTAGAAGTGGGCCTTATTTTTGATCTTGGAAATCAATAATTGCCTGCTAACCGTAATTACTGTATTTTTCTCTCTATAAGATGCAGTTTTAAAAATTGGTCCTCTGTTTTTTTTAGGGCACGGCAGGGCCATTGATATGCTACCAGCTTTCAAGGGGCAGTTTTTAGACCTTAGCCTTAACCACATGGTTCAGCTAGCTATGGATGGGCCCAAAAGAACTAGAGAAAGATCTCAAAGAGACGCATGGAGTCAGCAGTCCTATGTTGATTAACATGGGTTCTTGCGGCTTACATGTAGTAAATAATAGTTTCAAAGAAGGTGCCAAGTCAACAGGGTAGAATATGGTGTCGTATTTAAGGTCATTTTATTGTGTGTTTAAGGACTCCTCCTCCAGGAGAAGCAACTATACAAGATTTCACGCTCCTTCTAAGCCACCATTGCCATCCAAATTTTGCCGGGTTCGTTGGCTAGAAAATGAAAGTGCTGCTGAACGAGGCAGAAAAATGATTCCTTACCTAAAGAATTTTGTGAGTGGAAATGAGGAAGAAGTTAAAATATCACCAAAGAGCTACAAAGTAGTTAAATCTGCAATTTATGATAAATTGTTGCCAGCCAAGCTTGTATCTTTTAGCTTTTTGTCAGCTCAGATTATCCTGGTTTTTGAAGGTTACCCCCTTTTTTTGCTGTTCATTGTTCTCTTGTCATTAAAATGTTTTGCAAATTCATGCATTTTAGTTTCTTATGTATAATTTTTACCACCCACACATTTATTTCAGCTCTATAATAACGGTTTGTTTCAAATGTTCAGAAAAGTCAATCTGCCCGTGCTTTAAATAAAGAAATGGGGAGGGGGAGAGTCAGGGAAAACCTAAAAATTTGGCCTGGAAATCCTGGAAAAGCCATGGAACTTTGTGAATAGAAATTTGTGGCAACCCTGTTGATCTAATTCAGTGGTTCTCAACCTGTGGGTCCCCAGATGTTCCTGGACTGCAACTCCCAGAAGCTTCCACCACTTGCTGTGCTGGAAGGGGTTTCTGGGAGTTGCAGTCCAGGAACAGCTGGGGACCCACAGGTTGAGAACCACTGGTCTAATTCTTCCTTCAGATGGCCCCATTGCCCAGTGGATCCTAATCTCACCAGGAATCGCTTCTCTGTTGAGTTTCACCTTTACTGTCTGAGAACCAAGAATGCCAATCTCTTATTTTTTTGGGGGGGCAGCAAAGACCTTCCAAAAACAACCACACTTAGAAGCACTGATGCTGGAATACCAGCCCAACAGAGACCACCTGGCGTCCTTTTCCAAAGGATCAGCCCGTGCAACTATGCATCCACCCTAAGAATATCAGCCCCCGTTCCTAGTTTTGAGAATTATTTTTTACGTGCTTCTGGGTCCAGGAATCTAGGCAGCTACCTGAACATCAGTTCTTACAATTCCGTATCTGGCTTCGTAACAATGGGAGAAAGTCCATTAACGTTCCCCCCACCCCCCACTGCTGCTTTGCAGAGAAAGTGATTTAACTTATCTCATCTGACTGTTCTTCAGCCTCTTTAGATCACAGGATGTGATAGCGTGAGCTCAAACCCTCTGAAGTGCTGTGCTGTTTAAAATTGTTTCACTCTCTGGCTTTGTGGGTTTTTTCTTCATTTTTCCCCCCTTTTCAGTTTTTGAAGTGTCTTTTTTCACGTTTGGATTTTAAAAGATTGTGAGAGGAGCAAAGTAAAGCTCAAAAGTGAGAATTAGGTAAATAATTTCTGGTGCAAACTTGAGAATAGAGAGATCCTTTTCGAATGGTCCCTGGTGTGCATGGGATGGGGTTGCCTGGCTCAGCCATCTCCCATTTTCTGGAAATATCTACCAGCTCCATCATTTTTGGTAAATCTTTAAAGGGGCTGAGATGGGATTAGAACAAAAGTTTTCCTCACTTATGCCTTCCCACTGAGCTTGTCCTACATAGTTTTGCTTTCAAAAGCCTGGCTGGAAGTAGCGCCGTCTGCCTCTGATGTATAATTTACTGCTTTTTCCTGGTGTGCCAGCCTTGTTTGCATTGCTAAGTGCACGTTTTCATGAGTTGCCTGCCGAACATTTTGCGGGCTGAGCATGCTGTGAAGAACATACCTGGCTTTTCTGTGAAGTGCTTTTGAACTGAAAAGTTTAGTTAATGAGCTAATTGTCCGAGCCATTAAAGACTTGTCTATGGCCTTAACTTTTGTAAACAGATTCTAAAGTTGCAAGCCTAGTTTATTTCAGCATAATCCCATGAGATAACACTCTTTCCTTAATAAAATATTTGGGATCCTATGCTTGCCCCTGCCATTCTTCTTATTTTTTTTTAAATCTTATGCTGTCATGAACTCTGAATGTTTCTGAGCCATTACAAAAGATTGTGATTAAGTGCCTCCTTCAGATACGCCCCATGAAAGCTGTGGGTCAAAGAAACAAGTTTTTGTTGTTTTGTAGCAGGCAAATTAAGACCTCAGCTTTCTTGGCAAGTCCTACTTTAAATGTTAGACAGGTTATGTGGGCGAGCAGTTGAACAGCAGTGCCTGAGAGGGACAAATGAATCCTGAAGTGTGAGGGACCTTTAAGTCAAGACAAGGTGACTTAAATGAACCTTCTTTCGGAGAACAAAACAGTAAAGAGGAAAGAAAAGACTGCTAACACCCCCACTTGGTGGCTTTTGGGGATTTCTGTAGGGAAGGCATTGTGGAGTTGGCGAGAACAGACAAAAGAAAATATTTTTTCACCCATCAAGTTGATAGTTTGTGGAACTCTCTGCCACAGGAGGTGGTGATGGCATCTGGCTTGGATGCCTTCAAAAGGAGATTGGACAGATTCCTGGAGGAAAAGTCCATCCCAGGTTACAAACCATGATGGAGGTGTGCCATCTCCAGTCTTAAAACCGGGGTACTTCAAGGGCCAGATGGTGGGGAGTGGGATCAGGAGACAGTGATCTAGTCTCATGAACTCCCAAACGTTGGACTAGATGGGCCGTTGGCCTGATCCAGTATGGCTCTTCTTATGTTCTTATGTACTTTTGTGGCTG
The DNA here is from genome assembly GCA_023846285.1 of Phrynocephalus versicolor. NCBI lineage: Eukaryota > Metazoa > Chordata > Lepidosauria > Squamata > Agamidae > Phrynocephalus > Phrynocephalus versicolor. The sequence continues at coordinate 50,824,621 of JAHTLZ010000007.1, read as the reverse complement.
TTTGTCGCATGCTACTGAGGTCATGTTTAGACCTGTGTTTCAATTTCCGTTCATTCATGAAGGCCATGGAAAATATTAGCTGGTCATAGATACTCAGTTTGCTTTTGCTTACAAGGTGGTTAAGAGAATAAAATGGGCTAGAGAAAACCATCTGTTGTCACCTCAAACTTCCAAGTAGTAGCACAGAATAAAACTGAATAACACCTTCATTTTCAATCATCATCTTCTCTCTAAAATCATTGATGATGACTGCATTGTCCACAGATGTCATCCTGGAATGGGTCGCTTGGCTTCAACCAAAATGCTTTAATGGATCTTGTGATGGAGAATAAAGTAGAAGTTTATTCAAGTCCTACTTGAGTTTATTACCAAAGGAGATCAACATTACTACCAAAGGAGAGTCTTTGGTAGTAATGTTGATTTCAAGTTGACCTCAAGTTGGCTGTATAAATAAGAGTTCCAGTCACAACACAGAGTTAACATTTCTGGATATTTTTAATGATTCATCTCTGGGACAGAAGTTCAGAGATGCAGCGGAGCTGCTGTTGGAACCCCATGACTTTGACCTGAGGAATTCTTGGAGAATTGTGTGAGCTGTGAATGAAAAAAAAATCTGCACTTGAATGGTGCATCTCTAATAATCCCGGTTAAAAAACAGTAGCCTCAGAAATATGCAACGAATTATTTATTGTAAGGTGACGTTTATCTCAGCATGAATGTTTGTTCCCAGTGTGTGGCGCCTTTTGTTTTGTCGCTAATGTCATCGCACAAAAGCTGTATTATGCCGGACTGTGGAGTCCATAGATTGCCACTCTGTTTTTGTTGTTTTTGTTTTAGACAGAGCCATTCATTGCTTTTACAAAAAATATGAATGGGTTGAATGGGGCAGAAGATAGTTTCTGAAACTCATTGCGGAGGGATCCCTGGTGGAGGAAGGAGTGGGTCAATTATTGCTTAGTTGTTAATTGCTTTCTAGGCCATTGAATCCAGTCTGCCAGTGGAAAACGGTTTCAAAGTCAGCTGGCCAGTGGCTCCGGAAGATCACTGGGCCTTCTACTCGCATTGGAATCCCATATACTTGTAAAGGAAGGATCCTCTTGGTTTCTGCTATCTCCACAAATGTGCAGTACAGTAGGACCCCGTATTCACGGATTCATTATCCACTGATTCAGTTATTCATGGTTGGCAGAGGAAAAAAGTTAAATAATTCAGCAGCCACAAAGTAAGCTATTGTCACAAACAGCAGCTGTAAAGCAAGCTATTGTAACAAATAGCATCTCTAAAGCAAGCTACTGTCACGAACAGCAGCCATAAAGCAAGCTACTGTCTCAAAACAGCAGTCATAAAGCAAGCTATTGTCAGGAAACAGCAGTTTGGGGGTGGGTGGGTAGGCGTTCTCTCTTATCCACGGTTTTCATTATCCACGGGAAGGCCTGGAACCAATCACCAGCAGATACTGGGGTCCTACTGCACACAAAATGTTTTGGTCCATCCATGAGTTCCTCTTCAAAGATGACAGTGATGTTGGCACACCTGCCGCCAGCTACCATTACCCCTTGTTGTTGTTGATTTAATTTCTAGACTGCACAATGACTGGCAAACATGACGCTGGGTGGTGAACAGAACGAACAAACAAGCGACCCTCCCCCACCCACCCATTGACAAAATGCAGACAGCGTAAAAAAGAGGAAACAACCCTACCAAAGACAAACCAAAATATTATCGCAAAAAATGTTCCTGCTAATCTACCTGGTCAACCCTCTGCATATCTACCAGCATGGTGGCAATATCAGGGACAGGCATACGTGGTGCTCCCAATCTCAATGTACTACGTTTCCCATCAGCCCAGGCCAACCGAGCCAATGGGGTGGGACGACAGGCTGCAGTCCAATGGAAAACTGCCCAATTACACCAGTGGTTTTGGTCTCTGGCTGGAGAATCAGAGGTTGGGGGTTCAGTTTCTTCTTGGTACCTCCTTCACAAGGGCTCGGCTTGAGGGTCAAGAGAGTGTCCCTTCCACCTCTGAAGTTCTAAGATGATTATCTAAGATTCTAACACCTGGAAGGCCACGTATTTCCAACCAAGGTATATAGATGTTTCTTTGTGAATCTTCAACCTGCAAGACTCTCCTCCACCAAATTCTAGCTGGCTTCAGAGCTGTGCTGGGTAAAGGACATGTGGATTTCCTGCACACCTAAGAACATAAGAAGAGCCCTGCTGGATCAGGCCAAAGGCCCATCTAGTCCAGCTTCCTGTATCTCACAGTGGCCCCCACCAAATGCGTCTGGGAGCGCACGAGACTAGAGATCTGTCTCCTGATACCACTCCCCTGCCTCTGGCCCTTGAATTACCCCAGTTGAAGCCTGGAGATGACACATCTCCATCATGGTTTGTAACCTGTGATGGACTTCTCCAGGAATCTGTCTAATCCCCTTTTGAAGCCGTCCAGGCCAGATGCCATCACCATATTCCGTGGCAGGGAGTTCTACAGACTAACAACACGCTGGGTGAAAAAATATTTTCTTTGGTCTGTTCTCACTCTCCCAGCCCTCAATTTGAGTGGATGTCCCCTAATTCTGGTATTTTGTGAGAGGGAGAAGAGCGTCCCTCTATCCACTTGACTCGTGCCCTGCATTATTTTGTATGTCTCAGTCATATCCCCCCTCAGGTGCCTTTTTTCCAGACTAAAGAGGCCCAAATGTTTTAGCCTTTCCTCATAAGGGAGGCCCTGAAAGCTGTGAGATGCTCACAAATCCTTCTGGATTTCCACTCAAAGGAGAAAAGTGGCTATAAAGCTTAAGCGTCATTAAATGGGCTACATGTTATGTTAGCAGTGTGAGAGGGGAGGAACAGGAAGGGCAAGCAGAGAAGATCCAGTTATTATCTGGCTCTCGGAGGCCTTATTTGAAAAAGCAACACAGCAAACAACCTATGCAAAAACGAGCCCTCGCCTCTTAAATGCCCTTCCCTGCTGTGTCGCATTGCATTTTGTAATAATGTTGATTTAAAAAAAAAAAAAACTGCCTTCAGACCATGGGCTCAGTTGGAGGTGGTGGCTGGTGGTGCTGGAGTATTTGCACACTGTGGTCTAATATACAAACCTTCCAGCATCACCCTCCTATCAAGGGCATTTTATTTATTTATTATTTATTTATATAGCTTGTATGCCGCCCACTACCCAAAGGTCTCTGGGTGGCTCACAATCAAAAACAATTAAAACATCAAAATTTGTTAATTGAATAATGCATTGTTTGAAGACAATTCCTTTTTTAAAAGTACAGTATATGATTCAGGCTACACATCCCCCCCCCACAAGCTGGGTACACTTTTATCAACCTTGGAAGGATGGAAGGCTGAGTGACCCTTGAGCCCGGCTCTCTGGGATTGAATCCAAGGTTGTGAGAAGAGTTTGGCAATCTAGCCACTGTCGTACATGGCTCAGGTGAACTTACAGAGTGTTGTGTTTTAGGGATGCATTACTAGCCCTGGGACATGTTGAAATAAGTTCCTTCTTCCCTTCCTCCCTCCCTCCCTCTCTTGGTTCAATTTAAAATATTTTTACCTTGCCTTTTTTCTTCAAAAGGATTGATAGTGGCATACGTAAATAAAAGGCAATATTTAAAGCTCAAAACAATAAGTATACAAATACTAAACCGATTTTTAAACATGCCACAGTAAGCGATGTTTGCTTGCATTATAGAAAAAAGACCAGGTTGCTTATAATTTTTGATACTTCTTTTTCTAAAAAACAAACCCAAAGTTGAGTTCTTTAGCGGAATTTCAACTGTTAGTTCAAAATTCTTAATTGCTATGGCTCCTGTACAGGGGTTTTGATCACCATCACCATCAACTTCATCATCATTTCTTCTTTTCCCTCCTCTCCTCCTCCTCCCCATCCATTGTGTGTGGAGTGTTTTTTCTTCAAGTTTCCCAACAAAGCAGCTATTGGAATTTGGCCAAGTTCTTAGCCGTGAGCCAGTCTCAGCTTTCAGTATGTAAGAAGGAAGGGTGCTGTCAGATTTGTTTAATCCCTATTTTTAAGAGACAAAGAAATTAGTTCTGTCTAGACTCCAGAGCTCTAACGTTGCTGCTTTTGAAGAGTAGCATAATTTGGGGATTCCCTTGTCCTAAATTTCTCTCCTGCAAAAAAAAAAAAAGGGGGGGGTTGAAGTTGTCTTGTAACTGGATTAATGCTCTGTAGCTTATTTTATTAGAATAATTTATGTCCCATTATATTGCTGTCTGAAATAATGCTCACAATAACTAATTGCATGTGGCGGACACTAAAACGATTGCCAACAATTAAATTTAAGAGCTAAAAACAATTAGAGACATCATGATAGATAAATAAGTCAAGGTTAATAAAAACCTGTGTCTTCACCTGAAAGGGGAGCTAAAAAGAGAACTTGTGGCAGGAAGGATTTTAGGATAGAACAATATATACAGTAAGGATACTATAAATTACAGTGGTACCCCAACTTAAGAGCAGCTTGACTTAAGAGCAATTCAATTTAAGAGTGGAAAACTGTTGGCGTTTTAACTGCTGCCTTACAAATTTTAGATATGGTCTGCTTGACTTATAATTTTTTTTCATTTTTAATTTTTTTTAACTTACTCCTTCAATTTTTTAGATGGGTACCCAGACTTAAGAGTAGTTCGACTTAAGAGCATATATTCAGAATGGATTAAATTCGTAAGTTGAGATACCACTGTAAATATATAAATATAATATGAATATAAACGTGTCATTCAGTGCATTTTTTTTACCCTTAAATTCTTCGTCCCCTGACTTTCCCAGACAAGGTCCCAAATGAAATAACCCCAGCAATTTTTGAGGTTTTGTAGAGAAAGGGATTGACTGAGCACCTCATCCCCACATACCAACTCATTCCTCCCCTACAAATGTCCCAGTGTTTTCGCTGCTCTGTCCAATCCAGGTTTGGAAACACATTGCCCAAAGTGCCGTGTAGGTTTGCTCCCTTTCCAATAAGCAAACCTGGTCCTATGGCTTCATCCTCCAATCAAAGCTGAGAGCTGAAACACTCCTCCAGGCTCAACATCGGGGATGCTGCCTGGATGACAAAAGGGATTCCATGAAACACTATCTGGACCAAACGCTTTTTTCCAGATGAAAGAGGCCCAAACCGTGTAGCCTTCCCTCATAAGGGAGGTGCCCCAGCCCAGTAATCATTGCAGTAGCTCATTTCTGCACATTTTCCAGTTCCACTATGTCTATTTTGAAATGTAGGGACCAAAATTTGCAATCTCTTCTGAATAAACATACTGGAATTTTTCCATCTATAAGACGCCCCCATGTATAAGACAGCCTTCCCCACTTTTCCAACCCAAAATTACAGTTTTGCAGCCATGCAGTTCTCTCCTAGGTTTACTTCCATGTATAAGATGACCCTCAAATTGTTAGTCTTAACAATTTTAAACAAAAATCTAGCCTTGTACAAGGGAAAATATTGTAATATCCCCAGTCTGGTTAGATTCACACAAGATTGGGAACCTCACATGCCTGCCCTTGGGATCGAAAGCATCATTTTTCATCACCTCCTGTGCTTGAATTGGAAGCAAGTGCTTTTCCATGTTGATCAGTGGCTGTTTTCCCCATATGGCCCTTTAGCTGTGATGTCTCCCTGCAACATGCTTCCAACTACAGTACTCTGTAATTCTCTTTAGCGCATGAATGTGCGGAATTGCAAGATAGGTGCTAAGCAGGATACTGATAATGGCTGAGCCCAATCTTGAGCAGCTTGAGCCTGTGCATGGTGGAGTCTCCTTCTCTGGAGGTTTTTAAGCAGAGGCTGGATGGCCATCTGTCGGGAGTCCTGTGATGGGGGTTCCTGCATGGCAGGGGGTTGGACTGGATGGTCTTGGAGGTCTCTCCTAACTCTATGATTCTGTGAGGAACTAGCTTTGTGCCTGGTTAGGAGGTGAGCCAACTCATCATACCACTTAGGCTGATACTTCACGTCCATCTCATAGTTTTTGCGGTCCCGCTTGGGACTGGTACGAAGTAATCTAACCGCACGTCCATTGTGGGATGAGGGGAGTTTGTCCTGACCACGCCTCCTGAACTGTGATTTAAGCGGGATGAGAGATTCCCCTCCCTGGCCTCGGGAATCTGCTCGTCACGCTTCTCGTTCCGAGACAAGTGCTCGTGAGGTAGGGCTCGTCACACAACGTGCCATTCTCCATCTAGTGGCAGGAGTGTGAAGTGCCATTCGCCAGTACATTCCCTATGGAGTCAGCAACGCAGTGCAGAGAGATTAAAAGACAAATGCCTCAAACTTAGCTCCATGGCGCATTGAAGACAAGACTTCGGAGAATCGAAACATCAAAAAACGGAAGGTCGGGCCGGGGGGAAAAAACGGAGAACAAAGGCATGGAATTTCACATCTCATCACGGAACAAGGACGTGTGGTAACAGTCATGCTGGTATCATCCATCACGCCCGTGTGTACATGAGAACAGGGACAGAACCGGAAGAAGACCACGTGACCACGACCGACATCAACACGCAACGAACTTCCTCCAGCAATGAGAATGGATGTGAAGTAACCGTCAAAGTTGAATATACTGCTTTTAGCCATGTGCCTGGATGCTTCATTGCGCTAACCAATTTACACAGAAGGGAAGTGTTAGCAATGCTACTCCGCTCTTAGTTTATTTCTCTTCTCTCCTCTCCTGTGAGAGTGTTCAAGAGAACATCCTTGGTTCCTTTTTACTTTTCGGCTCTGCCAAGGAACGGCTGTGCTGTTCTCCTCCACAGCTCGTCTATTCGCTGCCTGCCAGTGGACCTTGCTGTAATTCTGTTATGAATCATTGCTGTATTTGTCATGTCGAGCTCCGAGGGTTTAAGTGCTTTTAGTCGGCAGTAATTTGAGGCACTCTGCCAAGCTGTGTTCAGCTGTCCTCCTCAGACTTGGCAGTGGCTGCAGCTGATAGGGTGATAAATACACATTTTGACTACAGATGAGTTCAGTGGCTGTTGGAATTCAGCTGGTCTTTACATGCAACAGTCAATAAGTGCTAATCCACAGGAATATGAATGGGTTGGTTATGGAAGTGTTAGAGTAGTAGATCTGGAGGGAAAAAGATTTGCCTCTGTGCATTTTATGAAAGAGTGCAAAGGTGACACGTTTCCATGTATATTGTCATAATAATAAGTGTCTCTTGAGCAAAAATTATGAAATAAAAACATTCTTGCATTTAAAAAGAGAACTTGAAAGGATTCTTTCCAAGAAGCATGTGAAAATATAGCTCATGGAAGGTGTATGGGTGTTTTTAAAAATCCAGTAAAAGCACCTGAAATTTGATTTCTGTACAACCTGGTGCTGGGTTTAAATGTCAGGTCTATACTCTTATCTCTGGGCAGAGCAATTGTCCTCTGTTTGGTGTTGAAAAGTAAAGCATCTCAGGAAAGAATCACGGGTTCAGAGAATGGAACTCCAGTTGCGGCATAAAAGCATTTTTATTGCATATACAAAGTGTCAGTGTGCACCTACAGATGTACCTAATAACAGGGCAGGATTTAGGGTAAGTCATCTTAAGTGGGTTCTATCTTTTAAATTTCAAACATAAAAAAATTATCTTGAAGGCTAAAATTCATTAGCCTCCGAGTTGGTGAAATTTCTTATGTACAATATAATCGAAAGAAGCACACACACAATGTAAAATGTAGGGCTATGTGGTCTGAACATTTCTTTTGAGAATGACTGTATCCTTTGAACGAACTGTATGGAGTCTAGCACACAGTTAAATATATGGGCCTTTTTACACGACCCCTAAGATCCGCTGGTCCCTTAAATTCGGACCAGAGATCTTGAGGGTTTGTCGCTCTCCCTGCGTTCCCACGCCCTCCGCACTTCCTTGTTCTGTCTGCGTGAGGGGAGGGAGAAAAAAAAGGGAGAAAAGAATGCACTCTTACCTCCGGAGTGCCGGTGGAAGTTGCTCCGACCCCCCTGTCACTTCCTGGTTCCTCTTAAAGGGGCGGGAGGCAAAAACAACAACAATAAAAATAAGCGAGGAGAGCCCGGCACTCTCCGCATCAAAATTTTTCACTCTCACAGAGCAGGTACTTGAAAGGTGCGCTGGGTCATGCTTAGGTGGGCGGGGTCGCACTTAATTTTCTGTTAGCTCCGGACCTGGTGGGGAAACATTTTTAACCTCCAGAGCTGGGAGCCATTTGCAGCAGAGCTTAGGGGTCGTGTATAAACGCCCTATGTTAGCAGCTGCTGTGATAATAGTGGGTCTGCCCAGTGCTTTGGAGTAGATAGGTAATACCTATCCCACCTCTAAAGCTTGTATAGGTTTTACATTATTGTGTGTTGTGTCGTTACAGTCGTGACTGACTCTTCGTGACCCCATGTCCATGGAGTTTTCTTGGCAGGAATACTGGAGTGGTTTGCCACTTCCTACTCCAGGCGCCTACAGCACCTGTTATTCCCTGGTGGTCTCCCATCCAGGTACTAACCAGGGCCGATCCTGCTTAGCTTCCGAAATCAGGCAAGATCGGTTGTGCTCAGGGTATCTAGGCAGCTATTTTACATTATTAATCAAATCTAATTATATACATTATCAATAGGAGACCAACTTCATGCTACTGTGGCTCAGCTCAGGGTGCCTTCAGGTAAGAAAGCTGAGGTCCCAAATACACCCAAGAAAACGTATTATATTGTTGATCAGGCAAGAACAGTACACCAAACTATCACGTCTGTTTTTCCCTTCAGCCTTCTAGTCCTGGCCGTTGTGCCAGGTGTGGGTGGGTGGGACCGCATTGGATAAGAACTTATCCCTCTGCTAGCAGTTGACCAGTTCAGTCAACCTGACATTCCACTCCAGATCTTTGGAATCCATTCCATTTCATAGGTGCATGTATATGATGCCCATTCCAGTTGGTTTGTCCATTGAGCTTCTTAGACCCTAAGAAGAGTATCCCTAATTATTACTTAATTTCAAAAGGATAGTTTCTCCTCAACCTGCTGTGCATTTCTGAACATTTTTCTTGTTTGGATAAAGGTCTCTTGGCTCCATCTATCCCCCTCCCGTACTCTGTCCCATTGGAGCCCAGTCATTTGGACTTTGATGCATTGCAGGGCCAGCTCTGGGGCTGGTGGCATCTAAATGATGTACCTATAATTTTGTACAATGGCATTCATCTTGCCTTCCTGAAAGTAGCAATCTTATCAGGCTTGGTCAAACCTGGGTAATTCTTGGATGAGGTGCAAGAAACCTCCAGGTAGGTCTAAGGCAGTGGTGGCAAACCTTTGACACTCCAGATGTTTTGGACCACAACTCCTGCAGTCCTTTGTCATTCACAGTACAGGCTAGGAATTCTGGGAGATGTGGTCCAAAGCATCTGGAGTGCCAAAGGTGCGCCACCACTGGCCTAGGGCTAGGAGAGGAACCTGGCTGAAACCATGGAAGATCCATGCTTGCCCGTCAGAGCTATGAACTCTGGGCCAAGCTGGACCAAGTGCCTGGTTGTCCAATAAGACAGCTTGCTGTGTTCCCGAGATCTCCACTCATCTCTCTGCAGCCTTAGGATCAGCACGAAGGCTGGGGTGCTGCACACTCAGTAGTGTGGGCTACTGCACTGTCCACACAGGGAGTGTGGTAAGAAAAAAATTGAGGAGGTCTCAGAGCAGAACATCCTGTAGCCTGTACAGGTGCTTTGCAACGTGACAATATAGTGATCATTATTTCTGTATTCAAAGCAGTACCAGAAGTCAAGTTATATTTTATTTTAAAAATAACAGTTTGGAAATGACCTGCTCCCAAAGCAAAATTAGTTGTGCTCACAATTCTGAACATGTCCCGAGGTAGAGGATATGGTGCAGTTACGTCCCTCTCTCAGCTGGAAATGTCTTTGAGAGCCTTTTAAAAAAGTACTTGCAGTTAAGGGTTGTCTTAGTTTTCCCTGAAGTGTTAACATTGAGTCATTTATCTTCTTGGTGTCATTCTTAATGGCAATCATTATTTCATTTGGGTGTCAGGGGGTTGTTTCTATTAACAGAGCAGAAGTTTTTCTTGTCTTGGGGAATGAAATAAAGGATTATCTAGGGCAGTGGTGATGAACCTTCAGCACTCAAGATATTTTGGACCACAACTCCCAGCATTCCGAGCCTAGATTGCCAATGACAAACGACGGTGGGAATTGTGGTCCAAAACATATGGAGCACCGAAGGTTTGCCACCACTGATCTAGGGGAACTTGGTAAGTGGTGTTGAACTGTAATCTGAGCTTTTCTCAGATTACAGTGGTACCTCTACTTAGGAATTTACTCTGTTCTGAATGCATGCTCATAAGTAAAACAACTCGTAAGTAGAGCAGCCACATCCAATAAATAAATAAATAAATAAATAAATAAATAAATAAATAAATAAATAAAT
>JAHTLZ010000007.1:50795375-50813426 GCA_023846285.1 Phrynocephalus versicolor | reverse complement strand
ATCTATCTATCTATCTATCTATCTATCTATCTATCTATCTATCTATCATAAAATCACAGATTCAGAGAATCCTAGAAGAGTGAAGTTGGAAGGACGCTGTAAGGCCATCATGTCCAACCCGCTGGTCCATGCAGGAATACAAATCAAATCAAAGGATCTGCCTGATTTATGCTTCCCCATAATCAGAATAGACTGAGGACATAACCTGTGAACAATACCAGTCAGCTGGTGCTGATGGCACTAAATAACATGTTTGAATCTAAGTAAAGAGAATTTTTAGGGCTGTCTCTCTCATCAGAGGAATTAGCTGCTGGACTGGAAGTTGAATTACCTCATCCTAGGTGCCTGCAGAAATCTTTTCATAGAAGTCTCAGGCCCTGGCGAATTCTGTAAAAGGGCTAGAAGTGGTTTTAAAAAACGGCTTCAGGGAAGATGAGATCAACCTTGAAATATGAGCTCATGTCATGACTTTGGTGGTGTCTGCTTCTGCAAGAGCATCCCTTGGGAGCTTTATAAGGCTTTATTTAATATTTGGCCACTTTGAAAATGGCAGATGAACCTTTTTCATCAGGCTTCATTCAGTATTAGGATCAATGAATTCATGCAAAAACACCTGCTTTATTAAGATAAAATTCCTAAAACACATATCCTGCAGTTAGCAAAACGAAATGTGTCGTGCTTGTTAATCTGCGGGTATTAATATGAACAGCCCAAGTGCTTTCAAACTTGAAGGAATATAGTATTTCAGAAAATTCTGAACCAAGTAACAATAATTTCTGGGAAACGTTAGGGATAACTTCCTGGTGGCAAGGACTGTTTGAACATGGAAAGGATGGCCTTGAAAGATGGTGGGGGCCCCCTTCATTTCTAAGCAGAGATTAGGTAGCATCGGCAGGGGTTAAAATTCATTCCTCTTTGCAGAGGGGTGTATGGTATCCTTCCAGCTGTATTTCTGTGTGACTCTGAATAGCTACAGTGGCATCTGTATCAGTACCATTCCAGACGACCAAGTAACTGCCTTGATTCACACAGAGCTTGGTGAGACTGTATTCCTGAGTTCCCCCAACTCTAGAGCTTCACACTGGTGAAATGAGCTAATGCTCAAGTGGTTATGTTTACTTACTCCCTCTGACTAGCAGTAGCTACCAGTGTACACTACCTGTGTAAACAGTGCATGGACTCAGGTGTGGGTAAGTTGAAAAGGAAGGCACTAGCATGTGAGCTGGAAGGGGGGAAAGTGAAGAATGGTGGCTCAGTGGGTTAGAGCACTGAAACTGTCGGCTGCAAAGTTGTCAGCTCAGTGGTTTGAATCCCGGGTGCCACGTAGTGGAGCGAATCCCTGCTGTTAACCCCAGCTCCTGCCAACCTAGCAGTTTGAAAGCACGTAAACGCAAGTAGATAAATAGGTGCTGCTGTAAAAAGTGGGAAGGTAAACAGTATTCTGTGTGCAGAAATGCGTTTAGCCATGCCGGCCACATGGCCACGGACTTGCACATCACTGGCTCGTTGGCTTGAAAACGGGGATGAGCACCGCCCCTAGAGTTGGACACGACTAGCACGCATGTATGGGGGGGCAGACGTTTACCTTTTTAGCCTGCTAGCTGGAAGGGGAAAAAAGTGAAGAATGGCATGAAAGATGCAAAGAGTGGCTGGCAAGGCATGGCTGGCCCTTCCATAAGGCAAGTTGAATTGGGCACCGTTCTCTTGCCACTAGGAGAGAGTATTCTGCTTATATACCACCCTTTACCACCTCAAGTAGTCTTTGTGCAGTTTACAGTTTTTAATTACAGCATGCAGGCTACACATTCCCCTCCCCCCGCCAGCAAGCTGGGTACTTATTTTACCGACCTCGGAAGGACGGAAGGCTGAGTGGACCTTGAGCCTGCTGCCTGGGATTGAACCCCAGGTTGTGAGCACAGTTTTAGCTGCAGGACAGGCATTGAACCACTGCGCCACGGGGCTGCCCCCATGCTGGAGGGACCTTCCAGAGGGGCCTGCTGGCCTTGCCCTCGCACTGTCACAAATTCCACAACAGCGTGTCTTCCCCGAGCGTGTCTTTTCTCGCTCTCTCTGCAGAGATGGTTAGCCGTTGCCTCCCCGGAGTGATATGGAGGTCAGGTGGCGGCAGGTGGTGATGGAGCAGGGATGGCAGCTTCCTGCCTCCGGCCCTGGGACAGCTGGCGCTGCCACCCCAGTGTGGTGAGCCAAGTGGAAGCGAAGGGAGAGAGTGAATGAATGAATGAATGAGTGAATGGGTAGGGATGTGCATGAAATATAGTTAACTCTAAGATACTTACAGTATTTACTGTAGAATGTTTGTATCATCAATTAACTACCAAAGATGTTGCCCCAAAAGGCAGCATGAAATGCTTTTTGATTAATAACAAAAAGGACAGGGAAGCTGAAGGGGAAGGAAAATCTAGTTTATTGGTTGAGAACGGGGAGTGCAGTTGTAGGCTCTTTTATGGGAAGACGAAATGGGAGCAGACAAGTAGGAATACTTTGAGAGGAGGGGAAAGCAGAATAAATGTCCTCTGTACTGAAGAGGCTCTGTGAGTTTCCCACAATGGAGAGGATGAATTATGGCCCATCGTAAGAGCCAATGTTTGTATTTCAATCAAGGAAAACTGAATTCTGGACCTGCATATTACAGAGAAACCACAGAGGCAAAAAAAAAACCCTCCAGCAATGTCTAGCAGATGATTACATTCCAGTCAGTTACTCTGTCTTCATCCACTCTCACTACACTTGGCATCACTTCTGCTCTACCATCTAATCCAGCGGTTCTCAACCTGTGGGTCCTCAGATGTTCCTGGACTGCAACTCCCAGAAGCCTCCACCACTCGCTGTCGACTGGAAGGGATTTCTGGGAGTTGCAGTCCAGGAACATTTGGGGGCCCACGGGCTGAGAACCACTGATCTAGTAGATAGTATCTTTTATCATTTTATGTTCTTTCATGAGGGGTCTGGAGGTAGACAGTTTAAAAAGCCCTCATTCACTGTAAATACTAGCAAATGTTGTTCCTCCTCTTTTTTTTTTTTTTTGAGACTATATTCAGACTCCCAGCTGCCCAGTCAAACCGAGCTATGAGCTATGCCCAGGAAGACTGCCCATCCTTGCTTGCATTGGAACAAGGGCCTTGGTCCACGCTATTAGTGCCAGAACAGTATTACAAAGGAACTGTGGCTCCTTCAGAGAACTGGCATTTCTGTGAAACTTCTAATTCTAAAGATCAACAGCATATCTATGACAAAAGCTATATCCAGGCATTCATTTTGATTAGATCCAGATTTCCAAGAGCAAAACAAAGCAGATGAGTGGCAGATTAGTCTTTTTAATTTGGCTGCAGGCTAGCTGGTGGTAATTAAGCAGATTTTAGAGACTTCCTCTTTAATGTTACCCTAAGGCAATCTGTTTGCCACCAGGGGAAGGGATGGGTTGAACGAATAACTGAAAGCATTTTTAACTTCTTCAGAGGAACACTGTTTTCCCAGAGGTAACATTGAGGAGTCTGGATTTAGCAGATTGGCTCTGTCTAGCAGCCCCCCCCCCCTCCATTAGAAGTAGGACGGAAGAGAATATTTTAATGAAGAATCTTTAAATCCTTCCCTCCCCACCCTTCACAGCCAAGAGAGGCTGAGGCTTGGACATTAAAACGCAAATCTGGAAGTTGAGTCATGGCTACTGGACTTCTTTTTTGAGAGATAGAAACGTTTCGCTGTTCATCCAAACCGCGGAGCAATATAGTATATGCGGTCCAATGCAGTGAGGAGTGTTCAGACCTCTACATTGGAGAAACTAAACAGCCATTAAACAGAAGAGTGGCCCAACATAGGAGGGGCAACAGGTCAGGACCAGGATCAGCAGTACACCTCCATTTGAAGGACAAAGGACACTCTTTCAAAGATGAGGATATACACATATTAGACAAAGAAGAGAGGTGGTTTGAAAGAGGAGTAAGGGAGGCCATTCATGTGAGCATTGAAAACCCCTCCCTCAACAGAGGTAGTGGGCTCCGGCATAGTCTATCTGCTACTTATCAGGCTGTGCTTTCCACAGTACCCAGACAAATCAAAAAGCCTTCACCACCAAGGCCATAGCTAACGACCCATTCTTGATAGGTTTCAGCACCTTAGGCCATTGTTCACCTTAAGGCTAAGGATACTATTGTCTCCCTAACGAGCCTATTTAGGCCATTGTTCATCTTATGAGCCTAATTCAGGCCAGGGTGACAAGAGGCCAAGCTGCCTATAAGATGGAGAGACCGATGAAGCTGTTTGGATGAACAGCAAAATGTTTCTATCTCTCAAAAAAGAAGTCCAGTAGCCATGACTCAACTTCCAGATAAACCCACCTGGATGACTGAGAATCTTCACAGATATTAAAACGCAAAGTGAAGAACTCTGGGAAGACAAAGTACTCTTTTTTTGCTTTCCTGTACCATCGGGTAATGTAAACAGCTTAGGACCTAGATACCTGAAGGACTGCCTCCTCTCATATGAACCTACCTGGCAATTAAGATTTGGTCAGGGAGCCCTCCTGAGAGAGCCATTCCTCAAGGAGGTGAAAGGGAGGGCTTTTAGGTATAGGGCCTTTTCGGCAGCTGCCCCCAGGCTATGGAATGCCCTCCCGAGTGAGACCCGCCTGGCGCCAACATTGATGACATTCCAGCGCCAGGTAAAAACCTTCCTGTTCCAGAAGTCTTTTAACTGATTATTGTGGGTCCTAATGGCGATTTCATTGTTGTATTTTAATATATTTTATTTATTGTATTTAAATGTTTTATTGTTTTAATTTTATTGCAATTTGATGTTTTTAATTATCTGAATTGTTTACTTTGATTTTGAGCCGAACAGAGACCTTTGGGTAGTGGGCGGCATAAAAGCTAAATAAATAAATAAATAAATAAATAAATAAATAAATAAAGTTCAGTGTGGGTGGCATGGATGTGCAAGCTGAAACTTTCCCCTCCTGGCGTCGTAACTTTTCTGTAGCTCTGCAGGGCCAGGAGGTCTTTCAGATGAGGAAGAAAGGGTTCCTCTGTGAAATTAAGCAGGTCATACGAGTTCATTTGCTTAGTTTTCAGTGTGTCGTTGACAACTCCTGTTGAGAAGTTGGTGGAAGCATGTGCTTCCCAAACAAGTAATAGTTCCCCCTTTTTTTGTTTGGACCTAGTCAAAGCTCATCAGATACTCTTCCAAGCAATTTGACAGTATAGCAAGCCAGTTCACACAAACTGTTATTAGGCCAGCTGCCTAGATGCCCTACAAGCACATCCGATCTCGCCTGATTTCGGAAGCTAAGCAGGGTCAGCCCTGGTCAGTACTTGGATGGGAAACCACCAGGGAATACCAGGTGACATAGGCGCCTGGAGTAGGAACTGGCAAGCCACTCCAGTACTCCTGCCAAGAAAACTCCATGGACATGGAGTCATGAAGAGTCGGTCATGACTGTAACGACACGACACACACACATTTTCTCATTAGTGTCTCCAAATATAATGGCTGCTTTCACACAACCCCAAAAATCCGGTGCAAGGCGCTTGCAGAGGCGGAGCATAAAATCGTTTTCCCACAAGCAACAGACTTTTTAAAAAATAAGCACAAACCCAGTGCATTTTACATTTTACAAGTGCCTGGTCTCAAGGTGGTAAAATCCTTGTACAGGTTGCATCGCTATCCCTTGATCTCCTTTTTGACTGACCAGAAGCACCTCTGTCTTTTCTGGGTTTAGTTTCACTTTGTTCTTCCTCATCCAGTTCTCTAAAGTCAAAACAGCTTCCTTGGAATCCGGAGGTGACGAGAGGTAGAGTTGGGTGTCATCAGCATACTGGGGACACTTTACCCCAAAACTCCGAATAATTTCCCCCAGTGGTTTCATATAAATATTAAATAACATAGGAGACAGAACCGAACCCTGAGGTACCCACAGGTCAGTGGCCGTGATGCTGAACATGAGTCCCTTAACATCCCTTTCTGCATTCTCTCCTGTAGGAAGGACTGGAGTCACTTTAATGCAGTGTCCCCAAGTCCCATTTCAGAGAGATGGGTCAGGAGGATGCTGTGGTTGATAGTGTCAAAAGCAGATGAGAGGCCCAGTAAGACCAAAAGAGACACAAATCCCCTATCCATTTCCCTGAGTAAGTCATCTACCAACCAGTGTTATCTCAGTCCCATAGCGGGATTGAAATGTACCCAGGTAGTTTATCTCATCTAGAAACCTCTGGAGCTGTGAGGCCACAACCCCCTCTAGGACTTTCCCCAAGAATGGAATGTTAGATACCGATAATTGTTCAGTATTTTTGGATCTAAAGAGGGCTTTTTTAAACAGTGGTTTTACTATTGCCTCCTTCAAACATGCTGCAATCCTGCCCTGTTGCTAGGAGGGACTGTATTCATTACTCTTCCTAACCAGTCTGCCAGAGCATCTTTGGAGGCTTTCGTGAGCCAGGAAGGGCAAGGGTCCAACAGACATGTGGTGGCCCTCATGTCCCCAAGACTCCTGACCACATCCTCCTGCAGTAGGAGCTGAAATTCATCCATTAATACAGGGCAGGCAAATGGGACAGTTTTTTTTAAATAGGCTCCGGATCAATAGCAGCATCCAGGTCAGCCCGGATCTGTAAAGCTTTGGCTGTAAAGTGTTGTGCAAATTCTTCGCAGCGAGTTGCAGAGTGGTCTATGTTATCCACCTGTGGGTTAGCATGTAACAGACTTTTGACAATTCGGAAAAGCTCTACCGGGCGATTCTGTGCCGAAGCAATGCTGGTAGAGAAAAAGGATTTCTTTGCTGCTTCCACTGCCTTGAAATAAGCTTCCCAATGGCCTCTCACTGTTTCTTTATCTGTTTCATTTTGGGTTTTCCGCCCACGCCTTTCAGCTCTACAGACCACTCTTCATATTTGTTAGTTCCCTAGTAAACCAAGCAGCCAGTTTGGTTATATGAGGAAGGAGATGTTTAAGGGTGATCAGGTCAATAGCTTTGCTCATTTCCCCATTCCAGAGATTAACTGGTGTCCAAACTTCATCCCTCCAGATGTTTTGGGTGACAACTCCCAGAATTCCAAGCCTGTATTGCCAATGACAAAAGACTACGGAAGTTGTGGTCCAGAAATCTGGAGGGACAAAGTTTGGAATCCGTCAAAGGATTCAGTGGAATCATCTGTCAATTGAATCATCCGTCAAACTTCCCTAGGGGAGCAACAAAACCATCTGGATCCATCAACCTTCTTGGACAAATTGTCTTTGTCTCACTTCCACCCCTGCCCAGGCTCTGAGTTCCATTGAGCCTAAGGCACACCAGATAATGGTCTGGCCATGACAATGGGACTACAGAAAGTTCCTTTACCTTGAAGTTCCTAGTATCCATACTGGGACAGAAGACCAGGTCTAAAGTATGGCCTGCAGAATGAGTAGGGGAAGACACCATTTGAGACAGACCCTTGGTTGCCATGGATGTCATGAATTCTTCAGAAACCCCTGACAGAGCTGCCTCAGCATGGATGTTAAAGTCCTTCATCACGATGAGCCGGGAAGATTCCCATACCAGCCCTGTAATCAGTCCACTTAGCTGAGGTAGAGACGTTGTTATGCCTTGGGGAGGACAGTATTTATTTATTTTATTTTATTTTATTTTATTTTATTTCATTTTATTTTTATACCGCCCGTCTTCCGAAGGAACTCCGGGCAGTTAACAATGGGTTAAAAGAACAATAAAACACCAGGGAGAGACAATGCAAATAATAAAAAAAGACATCGGCAAGAGGCGTCAAAGAAAAAAAAATAAATTAAATTAAAGTTCGCCAAATGCCTCCCAATAAAGCAAGATTTTAAGCGCTTTTTTGAAGGCGGGCAGGGACTGTGCAAGGCGCAACTCACTTGGGAGATGGTTCCAGAGCGAGGGGCCCACCACAGAGAAGGCGCGGTTGCATGTAAGCGATTTCCACGCCTCCCTAGGCATGGCCACTCGGAGTGAGAGCGCCTGAGACATTCTAGTGGGTCGGGCCTCAGTTGACCTTTTGGAGATACGCTCCGACAGGTATTCGGGTCCCAAGCTGTGGAGAGTTTTGTAAACCAAAACCAGGACCTTGAACCCTATCCGGAGAGCCACGGGGAGCCAATGTAGGCGAGCCAGAACTGGGGTGATGCGATCATATCTACGCGTACCCACCACCAGTCTGGCAGCCGCATTCTGCACAGGTTGGAGTCTCCGGGTAAGGGTCAAGGGCAACCCCACATAGAGGGCACTGCAGAATCCTCGAGATCACGAGGGCCTGCACAACTGTTCTCAGGGAGGCTTCATCTAGGTATGGACGGATCTGGTATACCAAGAGAATTCCTATCTTGTCCCTGGCTTCTACTTTTAGGAACATAATGACAAAGGACTGTGGGAGTTGTGGTCCAAATTATCTGGAGTAACGAAGCTCTAAAATGTTTAGGGCTTCTAATGTACTTTTTATATCCATAAAGTCATTCATCTTTTGGAATTCTTGCCAAACATTTAGCTTAGTAGTTCTGCTTACATACTGCCCCCATAGCACTTCAAGTAGTCTCTGGGCAGTTTACAGTTCATTTACAGTATGCAGGCTACACATTGGCTTCACCCCTAGCAAGCTGGGTACTCATTTTACCGACCTCGGAAGGATGGAAGGCTGAGTGAACCTTGAGCCGGCTACCTGGGATTGAAGCCAGCTCGTGAGCACAGTTTTAGCTGCAGGACAGGCATTTAACCACTGCACTATGAGGCTCTTATAGTTAAAACCATTAGACCTCATGTTTTGCATTTTGCTGCTATTTATTTATTTTAGTAAATTTAATATATGATTTTATCCTTTTATTCCTCTGTTGTGCAAAGCTATAATGTTTTTAATCTTCATCACTTTGAGCTTGACAAAGGCTGCAGTTTTACACCTTAAAATGTAATTTAAAAAATGGCCAGTTATGGATTTAGTTCCACAGGTTGTCCCTGTGTGGAACCATCCTGGCTGGGTCTCATGTCTGTTAGTGAAGCAAGATGCATCATGATTAGTTGTGTACTGTATAAGCAACAGCACCTTGGAGAGTTCCAAGGCTTCACTAGGTTCTGAGGCAAAATTCTGAATGATACAGTACCTTGCTCATTAAAAACAGAAACAAAACAAGTTTTTGAGTTCTCCAGAATGCTTCTTCAATATGGTTTATAACGTTGGGGATAAGGAAGGAAACCAAAAGTAAAATGAAAAGCAAGAACAGAAATCCGGGCCTGATATAATTGCCCTTGGTTGTTCCTGACACTCGTTAGTTCTTAAAGGCAGTCTGTAGATGATATGGAAGTTGAAGAGTTGTTGAAACAGAAAAGTGCCAGGGAATTAGTTTACAGCCTGTCTTTTCCTCTGTAAAGAGTATTCTCTTTAGGACTCCTGTAGATCTGTCCGTTACCTTGGGTAAGGGACAGAGCAGAAAAACAGCAGCACAACAATCTGTGTCCGCAGAACAGGATATTCTCTCAGTTCAATCTCTGTAATTAGTCACACAAGACAATAGAAAGAAATGGGATCCTCTCTGAAGTCCAGTCCTCTGGAAAAACTCATTCCTCTGGGAATAGAACCGCCCAGAGTATATAAATTCAATAAATAAATAAATAAAATAGAACAGCTAATAGCAAAAAGGAAAAAGTAGCATGTGATCCATAAGTAGACACAGCTTTATGTGAGATTAGAAGGTCTAGTTAGGACCCCCCCCCCAAAAGGTTGAGGAGTGCCTTTTACGGCTTGGAGTCTTGTACTCCTGTGTGAAACTCTCTGGCATAACAAGGGTCAGATCATCTAG
This sequence comes from Phrynocephalus versicolor, assembly GCA_023846285.1. Taxonomy (NCBI): domain Eukaryota; kingdom Metazoa; phylum Chordata; class Lepidosauria; order Squamata; family Agamidae; genus Phrynocephalus; species Phrynocephalus versicolor. Next base: position 50,803,619 of record JAHTLZ010000007.1, on the reverse strand, counting down.
TCAATAGCAATGCAAATATCATTTGGATTGTTGGATATGATGGTGAAATCCAGGAGCAAAGCTTTGGCCCATATGTTCATCCCTGGACTGGAGGTATACAGTCTAACTGGAATATTTCATAGAATCATAGAGTTGGAAGAGACCTCAAGGGCCATCCAGTCCAACCCCCTGCCATGCAGGAACCCCATCACAATATTTCCGACAGGTGGCCATCCAGCCTCTGCTTAAAAACCTCCAAAGAAGGAGATTCCACCACCCTCCTTTATGGCAGCATATTCCATTGCCGAACAGCTCTAACTGTCATTAAGTTCTTCCTAATGTTTAAATTGAATCTCTTTCATTGTAGTTTTAGATCATTGCCCCGCATCCTAGTCTCTGAAGCCATGGAAAGCAAACCTGTCCCTTCTTCAATGTGACATCCTTTCAAATATTTAAACATAGCTATCATATCACCTCTCAGTCTTCTTTTTGTAAGGTTAAACATTCCCAGCTCACTAAGCCGCTCCTCGTAAGACATTTCTTCCAGACCATCAATCATCTTGGTTGCCCTCCTCTGGACCCATTCAAGATTGTCAACATCCTTTTTAAATTAAGGTGCACAGAAGTGGACACAGTACTCCAGATGGGGTCTGACAAGAGCAGAATAGAGTGGGACTATCACTTCCCTTGATTTAGACACTATGCTTCTGTTGATGCAACCAAGAATCGCGTTGGCTTTCTTGGCCACCGCATCACACTGCTGACTCATATTCATGTTATTCTGCAGTTGATCTCAGTTTGCACCAGGGTTATTTTCTCTGTGGATTTTTTGCCCTGCTTGATAAGAAGATACCTAATTTGATTATTCTGAGTTTGGCACCCAATTTAGATTCTTGCTTGGTCTCTGTGCAGATATATTGCCTTCTTTTTGACATAAATCAGAGGCAGCTTGTTCTTTGATAGACAGGAATGTGGAGTTGCACAGTAGGAGTCCAGAAGGCTGAATCATGTCAACTGGACTTATTGTGAGATCAAAACATTTCACTGTTCATCCAAGTAGCTTAATCAGTCTAAGGAAAGTTGGTGCAAGGCCTCCACTAGGAAGGCCATGGATAACGACCTATACTTAATGGGTATTGGGAAGGGTTGCATAGGTGAGATTTTCACACACACTAGGCCATTGTCCACTTAGCAAGCCTATTCAGGCCCCTGTCCCCCTAATGGGTCTACTCAGACCATGGTGGCATGAAACTAAGGTGAATTGTAAATTGGAAGCCTTCAATCAACTTTCCTTAGACTGACAAAGCTGCTTGGATGAGCCCCAAAACGTTTCTATCTCTCAAGAAAAGAAGTACAGTTGCCATAACTCAACTTCTAGGTAAACTCACCTGGATGACTGAGAATCTTCACAGACATGGACAACAGCAGGAGACATAGGTAACCCATAGCATGTGATTTACTGGACGTTTTCTGGTGGAAGTCCCATTGAAAAGAATCGAAGTTATGAAAAAGCAGGGAATGTCCTGTAAATTATGTTTTTTTTTTTTTTTTTTGCTTTTAGATCTCAGTTTCTTAGTGGTGTAAGAAACTAAGGTTAAAAGTGCTCTCTCTCCATTTCACATTACACTGGAAACTTGTATAACAAACAACTTGTATAACATAAAATTTGTACAACATAAAAATTCTGGAGATAGGGGAAATTTGCTTAACATAATTGCCTATGGGGAGAATCCGTACAACATAAAAATGGGATCACTCCATTTTCAGTGCATTCCTATGGGAATTTGTATAAAGGAAATTTTGCTTAACATAATTTCATTTGGAATGAATTAATTCCTTTATACAAGGTACCACTATATCTTGAAAGGTCCCAGGAGGCAAAATTAAACAATAGAACCTCTGGCAGCTCTTTTTGGATGTCTGTCAAACTGCATTTTCAGCTGTTGGCTAATGCTGATCTTGCTTCCATTTTAATCACACTGTTTTTTTTGAAGCTCTCTGTTGTACAGCAAGGCGAGGGCACCCAGGCATGACATTGCAGCCTCTTAATAGCATGCAGAGTTCAAGTTGTGCCTTTGAAGAGCTTCGCTTTCTCTTTCTCTCACTGCTGGCCCTTTGATTGACACATTGGCCACTGAGTGAAAAGAGGCCGTCTAGGAGAGCTGACCTCTGTTGTGTTGCTATTTGTACTTCATCTCAACTCGGTCTCTCTGGGCAGAGGAAGCCATCATAAGCTCTCAAGGCAAAGGTGCAATAGCTAGACATGGAAGCAGGTTATGATGGGCAAGTATCCTGAAATTGCTATCGGAGGGGAATACATAGAGCAGTGATGGTGAACTTTCGGCACTCCAGATGTTTTGGACTACAACTCTGTGAGTGGGTTCACGATTCTCATTATTGATGTTTAATTCTTCTACGGAGTTGACAATCGAAGGCGACTCTTCTTTCAACAAAGTTTTATTAACGGAATTAACAATAAAAGGATTTTTGCTTTCATACTCCTGCCCGGTGTCTTGAACGCTAAATAACACAAGATCTTGCTCCAACATAACTAGTGGATTATGTTCACAAACTAACGGGGTCTCCCATAGTTCCCGAAGTGTCCCGGTATGTGCTTGTGCGAACTTCCCTTCCCATGACATAGTGTCCCGCAGCACTGATGCTGCGCCCATCGGGAAGGTTCCCGATACTCCCTGAAGGTAAAATTCATGCTCAAAGACATTGGGCTGGGACCACTCCATCCAGGTGTTACCGTCACCTTCCATTCCAATGGTTCAACTGTAATTTCCCCGTCGGTTTGCACCCCTACCACGCTCATCTCCTTCACAGGTCCCTCCTCTTTCCAAATCTCCCCGTCTGATTTGTCTCCCCCACTGACAGACACCGACATCCCTTCAGTCACCTCTTCAGTCGTTAACCATTTATTTTCTACACCCGTGCTTAGATCCTCTTTTCCCAACGTGTCTTCCATTTCCCACCTTCTTTCCCCAACCTTTCATCTTCTGATCCCTGCCTCTCTATTATCATTTGCCCCTCGGACGGCACACCATCCTTATCCTCCTCACAAAATCCCACAGTCCTTTGTCATTGGCAATCTAGGCTTGGAATTCTGGGAGTTGTGGTCCAAAACATCTGGAGTGCCGAAGGTTCGCCACCACTGACATATAGGTCTGTGTCGGAGGAATGGCTCTGGTCTGGTCTTTGTAGTCTTTTGTTTTCATTTGGGCTCAGTCTTCATTTTCTTGATGTTGTCTTTGTCATCATGTCTATAGCGCAAGCGGCTGTAAGGAAGCTCTTTTCCCTGCCTGCTGACGTAGCTTTCCCATTGTAAACATGTGTTTAATCTTTAAGGTGTCTCCCAAATCCCTGCTGAGTGTGCAGCAAACAGAAGTACTCAGTTCCTTCTGTGGATTTCCTTCTGCTTTCAGCTGTGCTTCCCCTTGCCTATCCCATGCCACTGAGAAAATTTAAGTGTGTGCTTGATTGGTACGAGTGTTCTAGAGACCACTTGCAGAAAATCCCTTATTCCCCAAACTGCTTGCTCTTGTTTGTATTCTGATAAAATGATAGTCATTGCCTCATCGTCCATTGTGTACAAAATGATGCAGGGCATGAGTCAAGTGGATAGAGGGACATTCTTCTCCCTCTCACAAAATACCAGAACTCAAACTGTGGGTTGGGAGAGTGAGAACAGACAAAAGAAAATATTTGTTTACCATCGTGTTGTTAGTTTGTGGAACTTCCTGCCACAAGGTGTGGAGATAGCATCTGGCCTGGATGCCTTCAAAAGGGGATTGGACAGATTCCTGGAGAAAAAGTCCATCACAAGTGACAAACCATGATGGAGATGTGTCATCTCCAGGCTTAAAACCGGGGTTCTCCAAGGGCCAGATGCAAGGGAGTGGTATCAGGAGAAAGATATCTAGTCTTGTGTGCTCCCAGACACATCTGGTGGGGCCACTGTGAGATACAGGAAGCTGGACTAGATGGGCCTTTGGCCTGATCCAGCAGGGCTCTTAATATGTTCTTATGTGAACCCACTCATAGAGTGGAATTGTTTTTCCCCAGTTGCCAGGTGAAGTTTACCCTGGCGTAATTCTATGCAACAGGATTTGGTTGGAATTATTTCTGGAGGCAGGGTTTTGGGAGTTTTTTTAAAAAAAAATCAATATTAAATGTAATTAACCTAATGTAAACTTATTTATGAGTGTGTTTTGATGAAGAATTTCATTGAGATAAATTGCAGAGGCAACTTTGGGAATAATTAGAGGAAAGTGGGACAAGGGAATTGCATGTTTTTACTCTTCACTGGAGAAGGACCATCATGGCGGCCCAAGTGGAAATTGTAAGCAAGATTTAAGCGAGATTAATATTGTTTAATCTTGTTCTGAAAGAAGAGGTGTAAGTTAAAAAATGTTTGTCTTGGGAGGAATTAATATGGGAATTAACTCTTGAATTTCTGAGGTTGATTGAGCTATCCTTACGAGTGCGCTCATCCTCATGATAGCATTTTCTGGAACTTTTGGAGTTGAAGGGAGTCAAAAGAAATGAATTAAATTAACAGCTCTCTTCATTGCCTCAACTTGAGGGAGCAAAATGTCTTTACATCTTTGTGCCCCACCTTGATTATCATCAGAGCTCCCCTTCCCCCTCCCCCCAAAGTGGTTGTGAAGCAGAGATGAAAAATTTCTGAAAACTTGGGGTGTGTGTGGAAAAATACTGTTTTTTCCCTCCCATTTTTTGACTCTCTCCCCCCCCCCTTCCCCAATGACTCCAAAATGTTTTCCATGACTCCAAAATTTCTGGAAATTTTACATCTCTGTGGAGGAGAAAGAATGGAATGGAATGGAATTTATTGTCATTGTATAAATACAACGAGATTAAAAGTGCCATACAGTCAGTCATTCACACACCCCAGCATAAAAATCCAAATCGTAAAATCTACCATTTAAGAACAAACCATCCATACACATACTCCAACATTCACACGCCGAACATCACTGACACTCATTTAAAACTGACATAAAAACCAAACATACACACACAGCCCTACACTCTTTCACTTGACAGCATTCATACCCAATCCATAAAAACTACAATAAAAAAACAGCCATACACAATCCCCCATACAATATATATGTAACACATTCAACACTAATATTACCCATTAACTTAATTTTTAACAGAATTTAGCATGGTTACTGCTGTTGGGTAAAAACTATTTCTGAATATTTCTGTCCTTTTTCTAATAGATCTATACCTTCTGCCTGAGGGTAATGGCACAAACAGAGAGTGTCCAGGCCTGCAAGCTAAGGGCAACATCTGCCATAGAAGCAATAACCCAGAAAAAATGAGACTTTTAAATCTTTTCAGCAGCTCAGTCTATCCAACTTTTAAAGGTGTATTAGATTACATGAATATATTTATATATAAACTCTACATATCTACGGTATATTTACATTGAAAAAATGCCATAAACAAGCAAGAGTGTGAAGTTGTAACTGTCAGGAGGGCCATAAGCTTGGAGTCCATGCTGTGTAGTTCTTGAGAAATAACATTATACAGTAGAGAGGATAGACCTTTGTCACATCTCAGGCAAGGAATTGCTTCTTTCCGTTTTCATCAGAGAGCGACTCAGAAACCTTGCATTGGACTTCTGGATTGTTCCCATCACCCCTCACACACCTCCACCCCCCCCCCAAAAGCCCCTTACATTTTGGCTTTTTACAATCTCTATCTTTTCTTCATTCATAGAGCTGCTAACACAGTGTTAACTTAGAAAGTGCAAAAAGCTGATTAATTAAATACTAATTGTCAAGCCAATTGTTGCTAGGTTTAACATTTGACTTGTTTACTTTCTGGAGGTTAACAGGGAAGAATTAATGATGGAACAAATTGCTTATCCCTCATAAACGTCCATCTTGTTGTGTGTTTCAATTATTACTTCATGAAGCGAGCACCTTTAAAAAAGAGAGCCAGGAGCGTGTAAGCATGATGGGTACCGTGTTTAAAATTGTCTAGGTAGCTGTGGTGACAAATGCCTTGCCTAATAAAGCTTAATGACTGATTCTCCCTTCAGTAATCAGAGCTAAGAATGTGCTTCATTAAGATAATTAACTGACTAGTTGCTCAACTGACAGTACTAAGCACAGATTCGCAGGTTCCTTGGTTTTCACTAAATAAAAAAAGAGGGGAAAAAGACTTTGGGTGTGTCTAATAATATTTATTAGTAAGATAATGGACATGAAGGTTATTAATTTTTAAAAAGACGGTTCTCTGCCTAAAGCTTCACTGTTTCAGATAGCACTGAACGTGTTGCTGCAGAAAATATTTTAGAGTATTGAGAGATGACTACGAAGCTAGCTTTTGTTACGTAATGACACACAGCCAAGATCTATCTGTAAAGCAAGTAAGCCAGCCATGCCCAAAGTCCGGCTCGCGGGCCAGATCTGACCGGTCAGACCATTTTGATTGGCCTGTGGATGGCTGGCCCACAGCTCCCCTCCCTCCTTCTCCCTCCTCACACCGGTTGCTCCTGCTTGACGTACCACCGGCCCCAAACCAGCCCTGATTCACAGGGGCTCCCATGCCTGGCCGTGGTGCTGCGGTGGTGGGGCTTGGCCAGGGAGAGCATTGGGGTGGGTTGATGGGCCAGGCAGAGGGACAGAGGCAGGCACCACTGAGTCGTGCAGCGGCTCCTCCTCCTCCTCCCACCTGGGCACCGGCCAGTGCATCCCTTTCCGGGGCCTGAGTGCACGCTAGATTCAGTCGCCTCGGTGGTGGCACAACCACACCTCAACCCCTGTGGCCTGAGCAAGCGCGGGGAGAGCAGGCTTGCAGTGGGGAGGCAGGGGCAGGGAGCAGCCGGCCCCCTACGCATTCTCAGCCACCAAATCTGGCCCTCCTTACCAAAAGTTTGGCCACCCATGAAGTAAGGTTCAAGGTGTTGGTTTTGGTTTACAAAACCCTCCATGGCTTGGGTCCTGAATATCTGGCAGAGCGTATCTCCCAAAGATCAGAGCTGGCCAGACCCACCAGAGCCTCCATGGCTTTCTCGCTCCGGGTGGCCACCCCCAAGGGAGGCCTGTAGCTAGCCCGGCTTACTGGAATAAACTACTGAGTGAGATACGCCTGGCTCCTTCCTTGGCATCCTTTTAAAAAGCTGTTAAAACCTGGCTGTTTAGGGATGCCTTCAGCAATCGCTAGGGTGTGTATCATTTTTCCTTGTCTTATGGTTTGTACTCGTCATCAGTTGTCCTCCGCCTCTTGCCTATCATCTAATTGTTGTGGAGTATTTTCCCCTTTATTTTATTATTATTACCATTTTATTTACTATTACTATTTTGTGGACTTTTTTTGTATTTTTATGTGACCGCCCAGAGTTCCCTTCTGGGAAATTGGTGTGGTAAACAAACAAACAAACAAACAAACAAACAAACAAACAAACAAACAAACAAACAAGCCATCCAGAACTGGCTATTCCTCCCTTGTCCCCACAATGGTGAGCTGAGGCAAGGGACCCCCATGGATCTCTGAATTCTGGGCAATAGATTGAGGGTCCTGTCGGAATTTAATCTTCAGCCACAGCCTTTTGTCTATGCCTTAAAAGAGGGCTGTCCAACTTTGAACAGGCCGAGGTCTCCTTTTTCTGGCCCAAAGTGCTTGAGGGCTACTACATTAAAACTAAGGTTCAAAATCGTTTCAAATTAAATGTTAACCCAGTAAATTTGGAGGATTCCCACTGGGGTCACCTTCAGTTCGATGTGATTTTATGGCCCTTAAAAAGAACACACTGTGCTTGCCAGAAAGGGTGAGTCCCTCTGAATTCGAGGATTGGCAAGGGAGCCAAGGCTTTGGTCTTTCTTTGACAAGGACGCCTCATGAGTCGAAGGCCAAATTAAGGCTCAAAGAGTCTACTGGCCTTCTCTTGATCTTCCTAGCTCTTGCATATCAATTCCCTTCTCCTTTAGCTCATTTTTGCCTTTAATTGTGAACATCCCATCATCTCTTGCCTCAAAACAGGCTACCCTTCCCTCATTCATCAGAGCGGTCAGTCCCCCATTTTTGATTTTTATACTCCATTCCTTCCACATGCCATTTCTCTCTCTCTCTCTCTCTCTCACACACACACACACACACACACACTCATACTCACACACACAGAGAGACAGATCTCTCTCTCTCTCTCTCTCTCTCTCTCTCTCTCTCTCTCTCACACACACACACACACACACACACACACACACACACACACACACACACACC
>JAHTLZ010000007.1:50770865-50795335 GCA_023846285.1 Phrynocephalus versicolor | reverse complement strand
CTCTCTCTCTCTCTCTCTCTCTCTCTCTCTCTGTTTCTCTCTCTCTCACACACACACGCGAACACACACACACACTCACTCACTCTCTCTCACACACACACAGACAGAGCTCTCTCTCTCTCTCTCACACACACACACACACACACACACAGTGCCAGCAGTGGGTCGAGGCATGAAGTGGGGCTGGCCGACCATTCGGAGCTGCTGCGGCCGCTGGGGCGACAATGACGCCACCTGCAGGGCCCGGCGCTGGTCTTCTCTGCCTCTTCCTCCTTGCCCGGGTGCAGCGGGGAAGGGCCAGGTGGAGCCACGCAGAGCACAGCACCCTGATCTCGCCCTTAAGGGAAGCCCCAGCTTGGCAATGACCCGGCTGCCTGCTTCCCGCCCTTCTCAGAGCCTTTCCAAAGATGGGAGAGGCAGAAGAAAGGTGCGGATCATCTGGCTGGCAGGGGTGGGGGGGGGAGGCTGGCTACTTTTTAATCCCTTTGCAGGCTACAAGTATCCCACAGTTGACCTGTTGTGCAGGCCTCCCTTAAAGCACTCAAATCTAACTTTCTTCCAGTTCATCAGTTCAAAAGAATTTTTTTTTCACCCAGCGTGTTGTTAGTCTATGGAACTCCCTGCCACAGGAGGTGGTGATGTCATCTGGCCTGGATGCCTTCAAAAGGGGATTGGACAGATTCCTGGAGGAAAAGTCCATCACAGGTTACAGACCATGAGGCAGATGTGTGTCATCTCCAGGCTTAAAACCGGGGTCCTTCAAGGGCCAGATGCAGGGGAGTGGTATCAGGAGACAGATATCTAGTCTCGTGCGCTTCCAGAGGCATCTGGTGGGGCCACTGTGAGATACAGGGAGCTGGAGTAGATGGGCCTTTGGCCTTTTCCAGCAGGATGGCTCTTCTTATGTTCAGGGCCGGCGCAGCCATTAAGGCGAACTGGGCAGTTGCCTAGGGCGCCAAAATGGACAGGGGGCACTGGCCGCCCCCCCGCCTGGCCCCCCGCCTGGCCGCCAGCTGCCTCCTGCTGCCGCCGCCACCCACCCCGCCCCCTCGCCTAGGGCGCAAAAAACCCTGGCGCCGGCCCTGCTTATGTTCTTATGTACTTGTAGAGCAGTCATTCTCAATTGGGGGGGGCATATGGCCTCCTGGGGACCTCAGCACATTGGAAAAGGGACATAAACTAGAAACAATTCTTCACACACCACCTTATAAGGTTTGCTATGAGATTTATACAGTGCTCATTTGGCCTCTGTTTCTTTCATGTTACAGACATGGCTAAAAAAGGTTGAGGATTGCAGATCTAGAGTATGTTACACTTCTACTTTTTAGGTTTTGTCTATATCTTTCACGTGGCTACAGACTCCTTTTTGCTCATTCTTTGCCTCACGTGGCTGTTAAAATTGACCCGACTACTGTAAAATACATGGCTGGCCATCACATTATTCTTTCTTTCACTGTAGCTGTGTTTCACATTCAAATTCTAAAAGGATTTTTTAAAAAAAGAATTCAGTTGGTAAATCCTAACGTTGATAACCTTTTGGCGCCAGGTAAAAACCTTCCTGTTCCAGAAGTTTTTAAACTGATGATTGTGGGTCCTGATGGCAATTTTAGTGGTGTGTTTTAATGTATTGTGTTTATATGTTTGTATTGTTCTAATTTCATTGTAATTTTGATGTTTTAATGGTTTATTTTGATTGTGAGCCACCCAGAGACCTCTGGGCAGTGGGCGGCATACAAACTAACTAACTAACTAACTAACTAACTAACTAACTAACTAAATAAATAAATAAATAAATAAATAAATAAAGCTTTGGGGACCTCTGAGCGCATTGTGACCCCCCCCCCTTGCAGGATCGTTCCCGTTGGTGGGTGGTGTGAGTTCCTTTTTGGGCCTCTTTGGTACTGTAAACCCATATTTGGGTGCATTTTACCATGTTTGTATTTTCTATGATTTCTTGTGTTTGTTTATGTATTGGGGCTTATTGTTGGGTAGTCGCTTTGGTGATGTGCTGTACACTGCCCAGAGTTCCCTATGGGAAAATCGGGTGGTTAATAAGTACCTAAATAAATAAATAAATAAATAAATAAATAAATAAATAAATATCATCTCCTTTCCTCCCCACAATTCACTGTTGCTTTTCAAATGTCCATTTTTGTATGTGATCAACTGTTTTTCAATATTTTGGTTTTCCTTTTCCTTTCAGAATTCTCACGTCTTCCACAATGAATCCTGTTTACAGCCCCGTTCAACCTGGGGCTCCCTACGGGAATCCTAAAAATATGGCCTATACAGGTAAGACTGGTTATATGGTGAAACGTTGCTCTCTTAACCGATAAGACCTCTGTATCACATCTGAGCTCTCCAGTTCACATGATGCTTCCAAGTGCAAGCTCTCTGTTAATAGTTTTACGGAAACCAGGACCAGTTTTGCTTCTTCCTCACAACTAGCATTAACTGTCTAGGAGCTCTTTTCAATAAAGCCATCAAATCCGAGGAGTCTTCAGCTACATACTGAAATAGTACAACCTAAATACAGCCAAAACATGCAATAAACACTTGCTCATTGGTATTCTCATTCATTCTTTTGGTATACTGTACTCCCCTTCTAGCCCAGTCTGGGTGATCCACAACAAACCAAGTCTATAATAACATTAAATGATGGCAGTTTAGACATCACAATAATATACAGCGGTGCCTCGACTTACGGCCGCCCTGCCTTACAAAAAAACGACTTATGAATAGAAATCTGTGCGTATAGGAAAACTTTTACTTCCGCAAAAAGCCTGCTTTTTCGAGTTATGAAAGGGAAAAGGAAAGGAAGGATTCCTTTTTAAAATAGCTCCTTCTTGTTTGCAGTAGCAATACTGCCATGTTGTGGCTGGCCGACTCCAGTGCTGCAATTAGGAAGAAGAAGGAGCCATTTTGAACAGGAAAGCTGAGAACCGGGGCTTCTTTTTTTAAAATGACCTTTGCAAACTGCCCGTTTTGGATATATTTGGCACCGTTTGGAGACTTTTGGGAACTTTTGGAAGGATTTCTCAAGTAGTTGAAAGGTAGGGAACTGAGCTTCTGTTGCTTGCAAGACTGTTAATGTGTTTTTTTCCTTCTGGGGTGGGGCGATTTCCCACTTGAAATGGATTAATCTGTTTCCAGTGCATTTCTGTGGGAAACTCTGTTTTGACTTACAAAAATTTTGACTTAAGAAAATGCATTGGGAACGGATTAATTTCGTAACTAGAGGAACCACTGTATATATAAAGCAATAAGCATTAATCAGTAATCAGTGAAGTTCAAATCAACCGCACAAAAGGTGTACAATAAAAGCTTTCAAGAAGATGGGACAGGGGTTGGAGGAAACTCTTAAGTTCTGTTGGTGGGATATTTTAGAAGGCCTGTCTGAATAACCAGTCTGTTGAAAATCATCAGTGAAAGGGGCTAGGCGAATATCAAGTGGGAGTTGGTTCCATAGATGTGGTGCAGCCCGATTCCCTGGTCTTCTCTTTCCGGACCTCTCTCAGGGTCAGTGTCCGCAACCATCCAGCGTGGAACGAATGAGTAGGGCAGGCAAATTTCACTGGAAGAAAGCTACAGTAAAGTCAGCTGGTAAATTTGGATAACATACTAAATGCATCTGTGACTTGCTATAGGTATACATTTTTTGTGATTGCTGAAATTAGTTACAAGTCTGGAGTTTCCTTCCCTGTTCAAGAATGATCCCATGTAACATTTCAGCTAGTGTTTAGCACTGGGTGTGGCTTTGTATTCCAGGTCCAACACCTTATCATCAGTTTGCAGACATCAGAAAAGCTAGCAAGTGCTTGCTCTCTCTCTCTCTCTGCTAAAGGAAGCTGCCTTCTGCATTAACATAAAGAACTTTTTTCAAGTTACAGTTATGAACTTTGCCATGAATTTCTATGGAAAAAATACATGAAGTCTTTAGAAGAAAATATTTTCGTATTGTAGCAAATGAATGTTGGAAAAAGATGTGGAAAGGTTAGTTTTCTCTTCTAAATTTATTGATAAATCAACAATCCCATCTGAAATATTTTTATATGAGCCTCGTGGCGCAGTGGTTAAATGCCTGTACTGCAGGTAAAACTGTGTTCACAACCTGGGGTTCAATCCCAAGTAGCAGGCTCATGGTTGACTCAGCCTTCCATCCTTCCAAGGGCAGTAAAATGAGGACCCAGCTTGCTGGGGGGGGGCAATATGTAGCCTGCATACTGTAATGAAACTGTAAACCGTCCAGAGACTACTTGAAGTGGTATGGGACGGTATATAAGCACAACACTTTCCTTTGCTTTGCCTTTGTTTGGCTTTATCCTTCCATGCCAGAAAAGGGTCTGAAAACAGAGAGAGAGAGAGAGAGAGAGAGAGAGAGAGAGAGAGAGAGAGAGATGTGGCAGAGGAACAGATTGATGGCTTGTGACCCATATAAATTGCATAAGAAGTAGACTTACATAGAATGTAGGAGAATGCTATATTGAAACAAGCACAGACTGCTTCAGCAGAAAATCAGAAGATGGCTAGAAGGGAAGGGAAGGGAAGGGAAGGCTGTTTAGATGTTCAGTATTCATGTCATGCCTGAGCTTGATTCTTTGTTCGTCGGCGTAATATGCATGAAGATGGATGTTCAACAGCATTAAAAGATGCTACCTTCCAAACCAGGAGCATCTTTGCACCCTGCTGGCAACGCACCCATGGAATATGTTCTGTGCCATTTTGTCATTTCTCTTGGGTCTCCCATAACCCCCAATTTATTATCATTTTTAATTGTCACTGGAGAACAGGAAGCCTTTGTTTTATTAAACTGCTATTTTTTTTTAAAAAAAAAAGTTAAATTCAGTGTTTCAGTTCACATAAATCCATTGTCGCAACACTTAACAACGCATAATCCTGTGCTAATTGGCTTGTTCAGCTTCATAGTTCTCCCTTGAGCCTCTCCCACTTGCTGTGTTGGCAAAGCTGAAACAACGGCCCTTGGCGGTGCCTGTTCTCAACAAAGGAGACAAGATTATAATGTGGAGTTTGAATCAACTCTAAATGTTCTACTCATGATGTGGCCATCTGTCTATAAATGTCTCTATTTAAGCTTACTTTCAAGTCTCAGGCACAGTTAGGAAAGTAAGAAGGAAATCCCTTGATCTTAACTAGGAAAAGTGTTTGTAAGTCTTGTAATTCGAGTTTGTGCCTTCTTTCTGTATCTGGAAAGGTACTACAGTGGACCCTTGTATAACAAACAGCTTGTATAACATAAAATTTGTACAACATAAAATATTCTGGAGATAGGGGAAATTTGCTTAACATAATCGCCTATGGGCCAAATCTGTATACCTTAAAAATGGGATTACTCCATTTTCAATGCTTTCCTATGGGAATTTGTATAAAGGAAAATTTGCTTAACATAATTTCATTTGGAACGAATTAATTCCTTTATACAAGGTACCACTTGTATCTAGTTTTTTTCAGCCACACATTCCCTTTGTGTGTGTTTTCAAGTGCTACATATACTATGTTCAGAATCAAGTTTTCTAGACGTCTGTGAAGATTCTCAGTCATCCAGGTGAGTTTATCTGAGTTTATCTGGAAGTTGAGTCATGATGAAGCTGTTTGGATGAACAGCGAAACGTTTCTATCTCTCAAAAAAAGAACTTCCAGAAAACGTTTTCTAGACGTTTTCTTCTGGTCATTTGTGAAGTGTTTTCCCCTTGAAAATGTAGCCATGGCATCATGTTTTGGTCAGTTGGAAAGTCAGTGAGACAGCCGTTCTTTATGAATGCAAGAATCTTGTTCCTTCGCTTAGGGAGTTCTCTTGATTCTAACTGCAAGTTTTCCCCCACTCCTTATGTTCTGAACTGGAAATCTGCCACTACTTGAAAGGTTTCTTAAATTCCAGAGCAATAGAGGCCCTGGAGACATTTGAGAGAAATAGGATAATTTTCTTTATTGAGAGTGTTTGGAATAGACCTTTTGAAGAGCCAATAGAGATGATGGTTGTAAGCAGGGGGGAGGGGCCCACACCATGCAGCTCTTTGTTTGAATCAGTTTGTTTAGTCCAGCACCAACGGACCATGCTGCTCTGTGCCTTCCATGAAGAAAACCTGGCATCCATCTTGCCAGATGAACTTTTAAGAACTCTCTCCTGACAAATTACATCCTTTGCCATGTCTGGACTTTTATAACCACATTGAAAAAGAGGACTTGTGTTCTCGAAAGCTCAGCAACTTTTTAAATTTTTCTACTAGCAACCTATGAAGGTATCACCCATAGTCTAGTTTTGACCTTTCCTACATCAGAACATAAGAAGAGCCACGCTGGATCAGGCCAAAGGCCCATCAAATGCCTCTGGAAGTGCATGAGACTAGATATCTGTCTCCTGATACCACTCCCCTGCATCTGGCCCTTAAAGGATCCTGGTTTTAAGCCTGGAGATGACACATCATCATAGTTTGTAACCTGGGATGGACTTTTCCTCTAGGAATCTGTCCAACCCCCATTTGAAGGAATCCAGGCTAGATGCCATCACCACCTCCTGTGGTAGGGAGTTCCACAGGCTAACAACACGCTGGGTGAAAAAATATTTTGTTTGCCTGTTCTCCCTCTCCCAGCCCTCAATTTGAGTGTATGTCCCCTAGTTCTGGTATTTTGTGAGAGGGAGAAGAGCTTCCCTCTATCCACTTTACTCATGCCCTGCATTATTTTGTGCGTCTCGGTGGAGGTTAATATTTTTCCTTTAGGTTAATATTTTGAAGAAATGGCCCTAGTAGTGTTTAATGAAACCCAGTGATATGATTTCAGCAGTACCAATCTCAAGTAAGAAGTCAAGGTATGCATTTGCTACTGCACACTAGTTGCGTGTTTCAGTGCATGACAGCAGGTGCCTATGCTGATTGCCTATCATTCTTTATTAGTTGAAATTATTTTGTTCTGTGTAGTCCGTTATTGTAGTGGGTGAAATAATGAGATTTGTGATCCGGTATCTGCCTTCCAAGTTTCCTCTCAGAGAGTCCCAAGTGTTTCATGCACTAGAGATGGCCAAATGGGTGGGTGGGGTATAAATATAATAAATGCTAAATACAGTGTTAGATAAGTTAGTCTCGGATTTTCACATTTGTAACCTTGGTGTCGGTTAACCATGAAATGTGTTGGAAAGGGGGAAAGTAGATGTGGATTGACACTCTGAAATATTAATTCTTCCTTTCCCGTTTGAAGGAAGGGAAATGTCAGAGAAGACTCCTTTAGACAACAGACGGAAATGGTTTTCAAATGCATTTATTTTTTGGCTTCATCCCCCTCAACCCCTGTACAGTATTTGGCTTCCATGCTTTTAATGTAGGGTCCCTTATTAAAATGTTTTTGTTTGTTTGTTGGGAATGTACCCTCAAAAGGTATTATGAATACTGTAGTTGTGGAAAGCAAAGCCAGATTCTTTTATGTGTGTGTGTGCATATCTTTTCATACTAGGTTTTGAAATGACATCCATTCTTGTTCAATTTATGTCGGTCTCCTTTGCAATCTAATTTGATACTACACTTGATCTTAGCCAAAAGGCCGAGAATTTGATGTACACTTTCCCAATTGTGCATTTTATTCTCTATTGCTCATTGTCTTTTTTACTTATTTATTTATTTATGCCAATAAAGGTGTCTGACTGACTGACTGACTGGCAATCTAATTTGGAACCTGAAACTCAGGTTTGAGCATGGCACATTTCTTTTATTCTTGCCACCACCTCACCCTACCTCTGGTCTTTAAATCAGTGATGCTTCTGCAGATCATCAGCCAATCTCTTAACTAATTTTATTGCCAAAGATTTCTGGAGGGCAGTAGGATTAACTTCACTCTAATAAACTCAGAGGTGCTCCCACAGGTATTTTGTAATGTAATTTAGCTGGTCTTATTGGAGGCACAATTTGATTTATTCCTGTTTGCCACTGAGTGGTAATAGTCAGAGGAAATAAGGTAGCTGTATGAAGCAAAAAATGTGCATTCTCCCTCCATCTATGAAAAAAGGTACCCTTAATCTATAGAATACTCATACTGATAAGGATTCCAAAAGCAATTCCAGGGTTCAAGTAGGTGCCAATCTGACATTTCTATGCACCAGACTATGCACCAGGCTTGAATAAATATTTCAGAATAATAAATATCTATGAGTTCAGACATTTTTCTAGTATGTAATGCACACTGAGCAGCCATCATCTTTCCTGCCTATTTTTGTTCCCATGAATTAGTGTGAGGGGACTTGCATGCGTGCGGGTGTGTATTAACGGTGGAATTGATTTCTCTTGCTCTAGGTAGCATTGATAGTAGAAGTAAGTAAGTACTTGAGGCTAATTTCATTGTACACATGTTGTACTCTGACAATAAAGTATTATTATTATTATTATAATCATCAAATTATCACACAGCAGACAAGATAACTACGCTGGATTTTGTATTACTAATCACTAGTCGAACGCTTCCCAAGTGTTTAGGACTATGTGATCTATCGGCGAATTATGCGAGCAGATCCCAGTAAAGTGGCTTCTGCGTCTGACTGATGGTGACTTTGTCCACTCCAATTTCTTCTAAATACTTGCTTAGCTCTTTAGGCATCGCACCCAGTGTGCTGATTGCCACTGGGACCCCCTGCACTGGTTTATGCCAGAGTCTCTGAAGTTCAATTTTCAGATCCTGATATTGGGTAATTTTTTCAAGTTGTTTCTTAGTGACTCTACTATCACCTGTTATAGTAATATCAATGATCCATGCTTTTTTCTTCTCCACAATCACAATATCCGTGGTATTATGCTCCAAAACCTTGTCTTGTCTGTATTCGGAAGTCCCAAATTAAGGCTTATGATCCCACCAGTTATTTGCTACGGGCGAATTCCAGTAGTAGTAGTAGTAGTAGTAGTAGTAGTAGTAGTAGTAGTAGTAGTAGTAGTAGTAGTAGTAGTAGTAGTAGTAGTAGTAGTAGTAGTAATTATTATCATTATCATTATCATTATCATTATCATTATTATCATTATCATTATTGAAGTGTTCTGCTTATATACCGCCCCATAGCACTTCAAGCACTTTCTGGGCAGTTTACAATTTAATTATGCAGGATACACATTATTATTACTGTATTAAATTTTTAAAATGCTGTCCTGTTATTAGAGCTTTCTTCCTTGACAGTTAATTGCCAGGCATATATTTTTTTTACCTTCTTTCATTATAAAACTTGAACTCTAAGAAAGGCTATTTACATTCAAGCAGTCTGCAAAAAAATACTTTAGATTCTTACATGTTAAATCATTTTTGTTTTGTTTTGGTAAGTACCATTAAAGCTTAAGGCAGCAGATCTACATAAATACCAGCATCAGATTTTATAGGTAAGATGTTTTCCCTCCCTGAGAAGTAGACCAAGAAGGGTCAATAGAAAGAATATGTCTGAAGTTATACTGCTCAGTTACCACCAGTGGTACAGAATTGCCCTCAGCGGGGTTTTTAACAGTAGCAGCACTTCCTGAAGTATTTATAAGGGCTAAGCATGTAATGTTGAGTCGAACTTGAGCTTTTCTGATTGTCTCAAACCCCATTGAAGGAATTTGAAAGCCCCCACTGATGGTGTTTTGACTGCTGCAAAGACTATGCAGGTGTTGGGTAAATAAGCTACTGTCCCGGGGTTTTAGATTTAAGAAACCCAGTTTGAGATCGCTGCTTATCCATGACAATATCTTCAGTAACTCACCATCTCTCACCCTAATCCATTGTTCTGAGATGTATAAATCATTGTGCATTGTTAAAAATATTGATAATGTGATCAGTGATAACATATGTTGTGATCTGTTGTGTGAAGCGATGATCTGCAGTTCATCGCTGGCTGGCAAGCTAGCCAACAGTAAAAATTAGGTAGTGGCCACAATAAAAAGATTGGTTAAGAAAGCCAAGTTCATTGGCAATCATTCAAAAGCAAGTAGCTCTAGAAATGCAGTTCAAGAGCCAAAATTAACAATACAGTATATAGAACATATTGATGTATGTCTGTGGAGATTCTCAGTCATCCAGCTGAGGTTATCTGGGAGTTGAGTCATGTCAACTGGACATCTTTTCTTGTGGGATTGAAACTTCTTCAGTCTGAGAAAAATTGTTGGGAGACTTTCAAAATATACTTCACCCTGGTTTCGCCCACCCTCCATCTGAATAGGTTTTTTAGGTTGACAATGGCCTGAATAGGCTCGTCAGATGGACAGTACCTGGGGTATGTGAAAGTTACACCTATGGCCAAACTGACATCCGTTATGAACAATACCTCTCACCCACGGCACCAGACAGTGGAGGCTCTGCGTGGCTCCTTCAGTGGCAGACTCAGACATCCCTGGTGTGGAATGGAGTGCCAACACAGTTCTTTTGTTCCCACTGCTGTGAGACTCTACAACTCTACATTCTAACATATTCATATTCATATATTGTAGCTTCTTTTTCTTTTTTTCCACATTTAATTTTTATATCCTTATTTTATGGTGTATATTTGTATATTGCATTTTTATTTTACTTAATCTCTATTATCTATTATCTTCTTCTTTCTCACCTTACACTTTTTTGTGCACTTACTCTTCTTTATTTGTTCTTTGTATTGGGAGCTGTGTAACAAGTACATTTCCCCCATGTGGGATCAATAAAGGTTTATCTTATCTTACGCAACCTTCCCCAACACCCCAAATTTGCCTTGGGTTACAAGGCCTGTGTAACTCGATGGCCAGGTGTGGGCCCAGCGTCTAGAGCAGGCATGTCCAAACTTCGGCCCTCCTGATGTTCTGGACCACAACTCCCAGAATTCCAAGCCTGTATTTCCAATGGCAAAGGACTGTGGGAGTTGTGGCCCAAAACATCTGGAGGGCCGAAGTTTGGACATGCCTGCTCTAGAGTGAATATCCCTCTCAGGGTGCTTGGCAAGAGAAGACAAAGCAAGATTTCAAAGTCAAAACAACAAGGTGCATTTAGAACAGATGCATTGAGGAGTCTGTCAGCTGATTTCAGTTATTTACAATTGTACGCTGATTATACTTCCTTTCCTTTCCACGGCTGCTATCCACTTGAAGTATCTTTTGTTTCCACCAGAGAAAGGTAAAAGTAAGAGGCTTGAGGTTGAATGGAAGAGCCAACCTGCTGGAGATTTGTAGAGACTCTCTGTTGAAGAGTCCTTTGAACAAAATTGCATGGAATTCAGGGACTGAATGAATGTGTGTACCGGCTAATAAGGCAGTCCCATAACCTTTCTTTGCCCTGCTGGAGATCCCAGGGAAAGATGGAAGCTCTTGAAATAGGAAATGGAAGGCCAATTCAAACGTGGAAAGGCTTAACAAGGTCTCTAGAAATGTAACTGAATGCACAAAAAGGGAAGACTTAAGATGTTGCTGGTGTGAGAGCCCATGCAGGCAGCACTGATGAATCGGTGGAATTGCTGTTGTCATCCTTAGATGTTTTTCTTCGGCCCAGGAAGTAAAGAATTGCCATACGAGTGGTTTTACCTTTGAAAAGCCTGAAACAGAAAACTTGAGTATGGAGGAGAAAAGCCAGACAGAAAATTTATCAAAAGGCTCTTCTGGCCTCCCTGTCTTTGTGTGTGGAGTGAGCTAAATCTGAATAGCAAAAGAGAACAAAACAATTGGTGTTGCCTAGAGATGGTTCTATATTTTGTATCTTCCCCACCCTCCCCAAGACCTACACTTACTCAAAATGTTCCCCCCCCCGCCATGTGACACCTGCCATTTATCATAAGAACCGTCATGAGGGACCAGATCAGCATTCTATGTTTTGTAGCCCTTACTATGGCATAGTTTCTCTCCTGTATCAGAGCTCCAGAATTCCTCAGAAACAGCATTCCAGAACGGGATAACTCCAAGTAACTTTGAGGGGTAAAACAGTAGCTTTTTCAGCAGCAAGACCAGGTGGAGACTTGATGAAAGGGTGTTGGAGAAAGACTTGCATTTCCACTCAGAGCCCATGGATATCTGCTGAGGAGCTGTATCTTTTCAGCTTAGATGCCCTGCAAATGAGGCAAGATAAGCTACAGCAAGAAGCATTTGTGTCAACTGCTGGTCTAGCAGCTGAGGGACACCTTTTGGCTTTCTGCAGTGAACATAAGAACATAAGAAGAGCCCTGCTGGATCAGGCCAACGGCCCATCTAGTCCAGCTTCCTGTATCTCACAGTGGCCCCACCAGATGCATCCGGGAGCGCACGAGACTAGATATCTGTCTCCTGATACCACTCCCCTGCATTTGGTCCTTGAAGTACCCTGGTTTTAAGCCTAGAGATTACCCATCTCCATCATGGTTTGTCACCTCTGATGGACTTTTCCTCCAGGAATCTGTCCAATCCCCTTTTGAAGGCATCCAGGCCAGATGCCATCAGCACATCTTGTGGCAGGGAGTTCCACAGACTTAACAACATGCAGAGTAAAAAAAAAATATTTTCTTTTGTCTGTTCTCACTCTCCCAACCCACAGTTTGAGTGGATGTCCCCTAGTTTTGGTATTTTGTGAGAGGGAGAAGAGTGTTCCAGGGTCTCCACTCCTTCCTGTTGGATGTCTTCTTGTTGGGGAAAAAATGTGGCCAGCCTTTGTTTGAGCGTCACCACAAGTACCAAGTATGGTACATCATCAGTCCCAGCTCTTGTCAAGTCTGGAGCAGCAGAATCCAACCAGCAACCCTATAGGTTGGTACATTTGAGTGCAAATAAAATGTTCCTCCTACTCAGACTAAAGAACAACTCTAAGGCAAAGGCTTTAATTCAGTTCATCCCATGATTTGCGCTGTTTCCTTGGCATAGCATTCCCTCCTTTTCTTAACAGCTTGGTGATTGTATCCAGTGCATAACCCTTCCAGGTAGCTCTCTGGGTGGCCAAATCTCTTGCAAACAAGAATCCTTAAAAGAGAGTTGAAGAACATGATCTTTGTTCTAAAAGCAAACAAAAAAAAAAGATGCTTAAGGGCAGATTGTACAAACCTTGGCATGGCAGCTGCCGTGGAGCATCTCGCCTTAATGACCTTGATTCTCTACGGCAGATGGAAACGCTCTTCCCAACCTTGGAAAATGGTGCCTTAGAGAAAGATGCTTGAGACTCTTACAAGGGTGAGAACATTATGTCCCCCCCCCACCCTGCGTTCGATGATAAATTAATGCCAAATGAACATCCTGCAGCTCTGTGATTTCACAGGTAAAAGCAAAATCAGGCCAAATAATCATTGTGTATAGGAGAGAAGGAGAGAATGCGAGAGGGAGGGAGAGATTAAGAGACAGATCATTGTTTATTCTTTGTCTGGGAAATGGCATAGATCAGTGCTAAGTAGAGATGGGCACGAAATGAACTTTTAGTTCATTTCATTATTCATTATTTGTTTTGTTAGGTAACGAAACGGATAACGAACCCCAGAGTGATTTAAGAACGAAACGAACCAAACCGGAAAAAATTGCTTTGGTTCGTTTCGTTTCGTTTCGTTCTTCCCCGCTGATAATGACAGCCCGGCTTTCATCGCCCGTGGGGGAGGACTGTCTAGAGAGAACCCCGTTCTCGCCTGTGTGTGCGGAGGTGGGACCGGGGCTCTCTATAAAGGGATCTTCCCTGCGGGCGGATGACAGCCTGCCCGGCTGTCACCCACCCGCGTTGGAGGGTGGCCGAGAGAAGACCCTGGTCTTGGCTCCGCAAACGCAGCTGAGGCTGTGGCTCTCTCTCAAGGGATCTCTGCTGTGGGGGGTGACAGCCGGCTCAGCTGTCACCTCCCCCATGGCGAAGGGCGGAGGAGAGAGGACCACGCCCCTCTCTCAAGGGATCTCTCTAAAGCAGGCCTGCCCAAAGTCCGGCCCGGGGGCCAAATCTGGCCCGTGAAGCCATTCTGAGTGGCCCGCGGCTGGCTGGGCCGCCCTTCCCTTCCCCTCCTTTGCCCCATGTTTTTTTGTATTAAAAAAAATCTTCCGCCAACACTGACACCGCAGGGAAGCTTGAGGGGCTGGGCGGGCCGGCCGGCCGGTGAACAGAAGCTTGTGGGGCTGGGTGGGCGGGCAAGGGGGTGGGCCACCAGCAGCAGCAGCACCGGGAAGCTTGTGGGGCTGGGGGGGGCGGGCTGGCTAGCCATCGCCTTCCTTCCTGCAGGTGGGGTTGCAAGGGGTCAGTGGGTGGGGCTTATGGGTCAGTGGTTGGGCTTCAATGGGGTGGCAGGGTCAGGGAGCAACCGGCCCCTGACACATTCTCAGCCACCAAATCTGGCCCTCCTTACAAAAAGTTTGGGCGCCTCTGCTCTAAAGGGATCTTCCCCCCACGGGGAAGAAGAGACCCGTTCCTGCCTCCGCATGCAGAGGTGAGAACGGAAAAAATGAAAACGAAACAAAATAATAAACGAAATGAATTTTTTAATAAAAATTTGTTTCTAAAAAAACTAAACACAGCGAGATGGGCCACGAAACGGAATGAAACGAAACACAAGGTTTCCGTTTCGTGCCCATGTCTAGTGTTAAGTGACTAAATAGTTGGTCTGGCATTTCTTTTCATTTGTAGAGCTACAATGGATGACCTGCCCATTTTTACTATCTACAGTACTTTTTCGTTCAGAGGCTGCACCCTCAGGACTAGGTCTGACTGACGTGGCCAAGGCCTGTATGGAATTTAGTGTAATAAGTACTATGGAAATTGCCATTAGGTGTAAATACGGCTGTTGGGTTGTTAATTGAGGCAACTTAAAGCAGCTTGGAGGGGTGTGGTGGCTCAGCGGACTAAGGCTCCGAAAACAATCGGCTGCAAAGTTGGCAGCTCGGCAGTTCGAATCCCGGGTGCCACGCAGGGGAGCGAGCTTCCTCTGTTAACCCCAGCACCTGCCAACCTAGCAATTTGAAAGCATTTAAAATGCAAGTAGATAAATAGGTACTGCGGTAAAAAGCAGGAAGGTAAAACAGTGTTTCCTTGCAGCTATGCCGGCCAAGTGGCCACAGACTTACCCAATACTGGTTCTTCGGTTTGAATATGGAGAGGAGCACCACCGCTAGAGTCGGATACCATTAGCATGCATGTGAGGGGGGAAACTTAACCTTTACCGTTTTCCAACCTTAGGTACTTAAACGTTCTTGAACTACAACTCCCAGAAATCCTGGCCAGCACATATAATGGCAAAGGGAGTTTTAGTCCAAAAGCACCACTGACTTGAAATAACCTCACTTGTTCATCGCTCATTCAAAATGCTCAAACTTGCTTCCAAGACCCAGATATGTGCCACATCGGCTGCATGTGTCTGGTGCTGATCTTTCATTTCCTGATGGTCACCAGACAAAGAATATTTTCCCTAGTCCCCCCCCCCTCTCATCAGAGTGACTCCAACTTATTATGAAGACACCCTGGAACCACATAGGTTTCTCAAGACTATACAACCCTGGAATGTATACTGGGGAATTGAACTCTGGAGCCCTGGTTCTACATACCGGTGCTGTAATTCAATAAGCCGTCTAGCCAGTCCAGACTGCTATACATAACACCAAATTCTTTATTTTTATGCAATAAGCAAACTTGCTTGTACTCTCCCGGGGCTTTAAAGACAACAAGTTTTGTCTTACAGCTGCATCCTTACATATTTTCTGGTACTGGGTGCTTTGCTTTTGAGATTTGTCAATTTTTTTTATTATGCTGCATGCTGTGGGAACCTGACAATAAAATCTCCAGCCCATATAGCTTAGGAGCAAGAGGAAACATTTTTATGTAATTTCCTCAAAGATACTAATTTTTGTTTGCACATATCTATTTTTCTGTTCTTTATGAAGGAGCAATCTATGTGAAATTTTCGCTTTCAATCTGAAGTTGTATTGCTTCAACTTCAGTTATTACCAAGTGGCCAACAGAGAACTTAAGAAGAGCCCTGCTGGATCAGGTCAAAGGCCCATCTAGACCAGCTTCCTGTATCTCACTGTGGCCCCACCAGATGTGTCTGGGAGTGAACGAGACTAGAGATCTGTCTCCTGATACCACTCCCCTGCATCTGGCCCTTGAAGGACCCCAGTTTTAAGCCTGGAGATTACACATCTCCATCCTGGTTTGTCACCTGTGGTGGACTTTTCCTCCAGGAATCTGTCCAATCCCCTTTTGAAGGCATCCAGGCCAGATGCCATCACCACCTCCTGTGGCAGGGAGTTCCACAGACTAACAACACGCTGGGTGAAAAAATATTTTGTTTTATCTGTTCACACTCTTCCAATCCTCAGTTTGAGTAGATGTCCCTTATTTCTGGTATTTTGTGAGAGGGAGGAGAGTTGGGGATGCCTCTGGGAGCGCATGAGACTAGATATCTGTCTCCTGATACCACTCCCTTGCATCTGGCCCTTGAAGTACCCTGGTTTTAAGACTGGAGGTTACACATCTCCATCATGATTTGTAACCTGTGGTGGACTTTTCCTCTAGGAATCTTTCCAGTCCCCCTTTTGAAGGCATCCAGACACTTGGCAGGAGACTTGGCGGGAAATTGTTTTTTTCTTTTCTTAGTGAAATCCTAGTTAGAGATGAGCAGCTACTACTCTTTTTCTGTCTTTAATTTTTAATTGTTGTCAAGATTGTTTATTGTTATCTATGTCAGAAGCTGTGGTGGGAAGTGTGAGAGTGAGGGGGGGGGAACCAAGCATCCTCCCTCCCTGGTGGGAATGGTTTTGGATGGAGAATCCTGATGCACTAAAATGGAAGAGGAGGAGGATGCCTCAAGCTGAGGCAGAGAGGAGAAGAGAGAGTGTCTATCGTGAAGGATCTTCCTATTGGGGAAGCATGTGAAACATTGAGGGCTGAAGTTTGGACCTGCCTGTTCTAAGTGGAAGAGAAGAATAAGGGAAGAAAAATTTCAGCTAGGATTAGAAGGAAAGATAAAAGCACGGGTGGATATAGAAAAAGCTAGAAACCCTTGCAGCATAGGAAGAGATATAAAGCAACAGATAGACTGCAAGAGAGGAACCGCCCAGAGTTCCCTTTGGGGAAAATTGTGGTATACAAATGAATGAATGAATGAATGAATGAATGAATATTATGACGTGGTGGGCTCAGGCATAGTCTATCTGCTACTCATCAGGCTGTGCTTTCCAAAGTACCCAGACAAATCAAAAAGCCTTCACCACCAAGGCCATAGCTAACAACCCATTCTTGATAGGTTTCAGCACCTAGGCCATTGTTCACCTTAAGGCTATGGATACTATTGTCCCCCTAATGAGCCTATTCAGGCCATTGTTCATCTTATGAGCCTAATTTATTTATTTATTTATTTATTTATTTATTTTTATATTTATATCCCGCTTATCTCCGACAAGGACTCTAAACGGCTAACAACAAATCATAATACAGACCAGGGTGACAAGAGGTCATTGCTGACTATAAGATGGAGGACACGCACTAGCTGTATTCAGACCAATGAAGCTGTTTGGATGAACAGCGAAACGTTTCTGTCTTTCAAAAAAGAAGTCCAGTAGCCATGACTCAACTTGGATGACTGAGAATCTTCACAGACATTATGATGCTCTGTAACTTTCTCTTTTTAAAAACTAATTGCTAGCTACCCTTGAGATTTTTAAGTGGGACCTGTGCTGTTTAATTACATATACTGATCATATAGGCAGAAAGGAAAGGCGTTTTAGATGGAGGAAGAGAGCTAGATAGTTAAAGAAAAAAAGAAACCAGTATTCAAGTGCTGGTGGATGGGACAGATGGGGATGGCAAAAGAGACCGTTGCGTGGAAGACAGAAGGAAAGGAATGGAGTGAAAGAATGGTAGGAAGCATGAGAAACCCAGCTAGTATAGATTCTACTTCTGAGTAGGTAAGCCTTCTTATTCCCCCAGTTCAGTACAACCCAGTTGCCAGATACCTTTTGTTAAGCCATGAGTGTGGAATGGGCACCTGGAGATCCCTACCCCCACCGTCAGTCTTTAAAATAACCAAAATCTCAGAGCCCTCTTCCAAAAACATTAGGAGTGATTCCCATAGCTTGCTGACCACCTTACCAGGAATTATTTGTACCTCGACGAGTCTTTGTTTTCTTCAGATCTTCTTTGAAGGGTATGGGAGGTTTAATCCCTTTCAGTGGCACAGAAATTCTCCCTCTCTGCTCTTCTTCTTGCTGGCTTTCGTCCTCATTTCATCTAACACAGTACTGGCCTGGAATGCTAATGGGTCTGCAGCTAGAAATGATTTATCTTTTCCCAGGGCCCTGGCTAAGACCACAGGAAGAAAATATTGCCTCAATGAGCTTGTTGGCACTGTTTAAATACTCGAGCCCGGAAGGATCTTTCAGAGTTTTGGTCTTTTTCGCCAGCTTTGTATTGTGTGTCTGACTGAAAGAAGCTTTCTACAACAGTGTATTTTTCTGCACAGTCAACACAGTTTTAGCATTTCTGGAAATCAAAGATGTGAATTGCAGAATATAGTCCTAAATATTTTTAGTTCCCATAATAACATGATAGCCCCCAAGACTCGCTAACAGCTGCTTGTGAATTGTGCAGAAAGTCAGGTTTCTATCAAAAACTACTGCATTTTAACATTTTGCATTCATCAGGATCATATTTCAAAACCTATACTGTCATTTGGTGTTGTTGTCACATGTTCAATCAACCACAATAAATCCAAGGTGGGTTGCAGTACTTAGTAAGATGTTGGTAAGTAGCAAACACTCTAAAATGTAGTTAGGTTAAGGAATTTTATTTGAAATATGGTAACTGAGGGGATATATGGTAAATATTTATTTATTTATTTATTTATTTATTTATTTATTTATTTACAGCTGATATGCTGCCCACTACTCAAAGGTCTCTGGGCAGCTTACAATCAAAAGAATTAAAAGAGTTAAAACATCAGATATCAATAAATAATTAAAGCAATAATAAAATCCTTAGACTAAAATCATTACACTAAAATTGCCATAAGAGGACCCACAGTCTATATTGTATCAATTAAAAAACTTCTGGAACAGGAAGGTTTTTACCTGGCACCGAAATTTCATCAGTGTTGGCGCCAGACGGATCTCACTGGGGAGGGCATTCCATAACTTGGGGGCAGCTGCCGAGAAGGCCCTGTGTCTGCAAGCCACCCCTCTCACCTCCTTGAGGGATGGCTCTTTCAAAAGGCCCCCTGGCTCGATCTTAATTACCGGGTAGGTTCATATGGAAGGAGGCAGTCCTTCAGGTAATACTTGTCAAACACTCATACTTGTAGTCTCTCTCTCTCTCTCTCTCTCTCTCTCTCTCACACACACACACACACACACACACACACACACACACACACAGAGGTGCCTTTTCCACCAGCTGAACAGACACACACACACTGCCTGCCTCGATCCCAGAAGGCTTGTTTTATTTTCTATGTTCATAAGCAGACGTTGGAGCAATTATGAAAACATTGATTCTAATAGGAGGCAGGTGCCCTTTAGCCCTTTGGCCCTGCCTGAAAACGAAAGGTCAGGAGAAATAGAAGGACGCTTCCTTTCAGATAGGCCACGTAGGCAGCTAGGAGCGTGCGCACTCACTGAAGCCCTTCCGAAACACATACTCCAAAGAGAGGTTCCCGACAAAGCCAGATTTCAGCTGAGTATCAAGAGAAACCTCTTAACTGTTAGAGTAGTACTGCAAGGGAACCAACAAGGTGGTGAGTGCTCCAACCCTGGAGGCGTTCAAGAGAAAATTGGACTACCATCTTTCAGGTCCAGGGTGTTGGGCTTGATGGCCATAGAGGCCCCATCCACCTGAATTATTCTAGGAACCTATGAAACGTAAAACATTTTATTTTTGAAGCCATCTGAAAGCATGTCCATATTGTGCTCCTTTCGAGGGAGAGGTTGTGGTATGCAAACTTTATTCAGCTCCGCCCATCATAAGAACCTAAGAAGAGCCATGCTGGATCAGGCCAACGGCCCATCTAGTCCAGCTTCCTGTATCTCACGGTGGCCCCACCAGATGCGTCTGGGAGCACACGAGACTAGATATCTGTTTCGTGATATCACTCCCCGGCATCTGGCCCTTGAAGTACCCCGGTTTTAAGACTGGAGAAGGCAGTCATGGTCCTCTCATCTACTGGCTCTACTTCTGGAGAAACCTTGTAGTTGCTGTAGAAACCTTGTAGCTCACCCTCACCCTCACCCCACTGTGTTGCAGCAGTGTTTTGGGAAAGCAGGTTGTCAGAAAACGAAGCCCCCTGGTTTCTGCTGGAATGCTGTATCGATATATTGACTTCTCCGATTCTACATCCTGGCTCCAATGAGCTCTGGCTGGTCTGTCAGCATAACAGGCTTGTGAGGTTGGTCAGGCTAAGAGCACATACTTAATCTGAGCACATACTTAGCTTCTTGGCCAAGTGAAGAATTTCATGGAAAACGTTTAACTGTGATCGATGTACCACAGCCTTGCCTTGTAGGCATGATGCCTTCTCATTGCAGGTCTTCCTACTTGTGTTGCCTTCTCAGAGACTAGGACTCGGGGCAATGGTTTCAAACTACAGGAAAAGAGATTCCATTTGAACATTCGGAAGAACTTCATGACAGTTAGAGCTGTTCGGCAGTGGAATATGCTGCCACGGAGGGTGGTAGAGTCTCCTTCTTTGACGGTCTTTAAGCAGAGGCTGGATGGCCATCTGTCAGAAATATTGTGAAGGGGTTCCTGCTTGGCAGGGGGTTGGACTCGATGGCCCATGAGGTCTCTTCCAACTCTATAATTCTATGGTTCTATGATTCTATGATTCTATGATTCTCGGTTTCGGAAGAGGAAGGGAAAACTCAGTGCTAGTGAGGAGAGCAGGATGGTGCCTGGTGAGCCGATGATGAGCTCCTGGGATTGCCTCAATTTTCTAATGTGGTCACAAAGGCAGAATATAGTAATAGCTGTCAGATATTTGTAAGGCAAAAAAACAAGTCCTCATTTGAAGATGTATTGTAGCAGAACTGATCTATTACACAACCCTCTGGTTTCATCCAGAATTTAACATCTTACATGGAGCACCACTTCTTCTCCCCTGCCCCCATTTCTTTTAGTAAATAAGTTTATGTAGAAACCTACAGTAAATAAATAAAAGATGATGGCACACTAGACATGAGTCTGGAAGTCTGGAAGAATGGAGAGTAAACATTTCCTTACCCTGTCCTTTTCTAGTCTCCTTTATCGTAGCTGGGCGCTCACAGGCGTGCATTGCATAGATTGACTTCCTCAGCCTCCTGAGGATTATGTTTCTGCTTTTCCTTTATTAAATGCCTAACATGTTGTAGGAATGAGCGTTCTTCTCCAGGGAGAGGGATTTAGCTGCCTTTTTCATTGGTGTCCCCAGGAGGTCAAGGACATGGTAATAACCATTGGTGGGAGGTGATGCCAGGAAGAATCGTGTTAACAGCTTAAAAGGAAGAAAGGCCACGTGTGTGGCCCTCGGGTGATTCTTTTGATCCGCCTCTGATCCTTTGACTCGAAGCTGCATATTCATTTCAGCTTTTCAGCCCCTAGCTATGTATCTGTCTTGTCTCCAGGTTAGAACCATTGTTGGCTGTTGGGGAGAAGCCCCAGTGAGTGCTTGTTTCTCAGTATGATGACGGCTCAGGGAAGGAAACGTCATAAGCCCACTCAGGTTTTCCCAGCGGATTTCGCCATCAGAATAAAATTGTACAAGTCGGGCAGTTCAGAAGGTTGAAGCCATGTTTTTGGAATCACAAGGTTACCTCCTAAAGCAGGCTGGGCAAAGTAGGTCCTCCAGATATTGTCGAACCACACCTCCCACCAGTCCTGGGGATTACAGTCTTCATCTTTGCAAAGCACATCTTATTCTAGGATTGAATTTCTTTTGGTTATGTTGCATCTGATGCATGTTAGAATGGGCCAAATATGTTGAGGTCCTCCAACCCTTCAGTGATTGGTTGGAGAACCCTTTAATATAACACTAACAACTGTTGTACACTGCCCGGAGTTCCTTTGGGAAGACGGCCGGTATATAAACAAACAAACAAACAAACAAACAAATAAATAAATAAATAAATAAATAAATACAATCTGGAGAACTGGGCTTGGATCACCTTCCGCTGGACATGAAGGGTGAAGCAGAAGAAGTGAATTATTTGGAATGGGTAGATAGATGTCCAGGACGTGGCACTCAGAAATCTGAGATAAGAACTATGCATGTCTGAGCAGGATCATCAGAATCTGGAGACTGTGAAATAGCCCTTGATAAAAGTGAAATGGAAATGATAGCCTCACATCCTGTTGTCTTCCCATTCTATAGATACAGGTATATGCTAACTGGATTGTTATACCAGCCTGGTTTGGATAGTCAAAGCTATGGTTTTTCCAGTAGTGATGTATGGAAGTAGAGCTGAACTATAAAGAAGGATGATCGCTGCCGAATCAATGCTTTTGAGCTGTGGTGCTGGAGGAGAGTCTTGAGAGTCCCCTGGACTGCAAGGAGATCAAACCTATCCATCCTGAAAGAAATCAACCCCGAATGTTCACTGGAAGGACAGATTTTGAAGCGGAGGCTCCAGTACTTTGGCCACCTCATGAGGAGAGAGGAGTCCTTGGAAAAGTCCCTGATGTTGGGAAAGATGGAAGGCAAAAGGAAAAGAGGACGGCAGAGAATGAGATGGTTGGACAGCGTCATCGATGCAACCAATATGGATTTGACCAAACTCCAGGAGGCAGTGGAAGACAGGAAGGTCTGGCAAGCTCTGGTCTATGGGGTCACGAAGAGTTGGATATGACTAAACGACTGAACAACAACAACAACAACAACAACAAGCTGCTTGTGGTCCTTCTTCCCCTGTCCTCTGTCACACCATTTTTGGCTGGTAGAGGGTGAAAATTTGAAAAGTGTTAGTGCAGAGATAGTAATGGTCTCTAATTGGTTATTGGGGGACTGCCTGCTGTTGAATGTAGCATTTGGGTTTATCCTACTGGGCACATTTTGTGCACTCTGCACCAGTTTTTTCTATCAAAAATGGAAAACATTAGAGGCTCTACTTACAAGGCCGTTGTGAATGCAGGCACAGTGAAACCTGTTGTAAAATGCTGTACAGGTACAAACAAGTGTAAAAGTTGGAGCCCTACTCAGGACTCTTCCAGACCCGACATTTTGCCAGAAGATTTAAAGCAGCTGGTTCTCTTTGGAAGTTATGGGCATTCTCCCTGACATCCCTATGATACCTTTCCAATCTGTGTGGTGCTTTTTTCCTGTGCCTTTTCAGATTTCCTGGAAACATTGTTTGTTATTACTATAAACTTAGTTCTGTTGGAGACAAAAAAAATAATGCTGGGAAGAGAGGATTCTGCCATGAAAACCATGTGATTTTCTGTAGGAGAGGAAGAATTGGCAAGATTTGGGACAAAAAGGGGGTTGAGCCGCATGGCCATCACAAAACACAATTGCAAAAATAGGTTACACTCTGGTGCCTCAACTGTTACTGTTCTACCAGGAGTCATAATGTAGTCTAACCTCCTGATATCATTGCGGGCAGCATCACCACATTAAGGTTGCATTCAAGAAGGGGAGTGTATTGGAGTTGGTTATAAGCAAAACATTCATTTCCTGTAGTAAAGCTTAATTCTTAGTGAAAGTCATACGGACTTGCAAACGATTCATATTCAGAACGAAGCATGCTGACATTGTTGTGCATTGTCGTTAAAATTGCTCCCAGGTGTGCCAGGTTAAAATCGGAGCTCATGAACAAGAAGTGGAAACTGGTAGCTTTCCCGTTGATCTTCCAACTGTTGGTTAGCACAATGACAGGTCGTACAGGTCTTCTATTGCCATGACGATGAGCTTGGAAATTGTTAACATGGCATGCCGTCAACTTATTTTTAGTCTATTTGCTCTTCCCATGGAGACCAACTTTGATTGAAGTGGAGAAGTCACTCCCCTTTTAAAGGTGGTGGGAGGCGCCAATGGCCTTGATTTAGAATTGCACCCCCTGTGCCAAAGGGAGATTAGACAAAGTGTAGCTTTAGGGGCAGGAAGCAATTGCCAGGGCTGTTTTTCAACTGTGACTGTTACTGAGCAGAAGAGAGTATCATGTCAACAATAATACAGTGGACCCTTGTATAACAAATAGTTTGTATAACATAAAATTTGTACAACATAAAATATTTGGGAGATAGGGGAAATTTGCTTAAGAGAATTGCCTATGGGGCAAATCCGTACAACATAAAAATGGAGTTACTCCATTTTCAATGCATTCCTATTGGAAATTTGTATAAAGGAAATTTTGCATAACATAATTTCATTTGGAACGAATTAATTCCTTTATACAAGGTACCACTGTAATATGGAAAGAGAATGGAGGTGGGGAAGATATCCAACAAACAAAGCTCTTTAAAAATATTTCCGTAAAAAAAGCCAAGGTTTATTATTCTTGCTAAAGAGTAAGTAGGTGAAAGAGGCATTGAAATGGTGATGAGGTGATGTGTAACTCCCCTCCCAGCTTCTAATGCCTGTACAAACAGTGGATGACAGTAAAATAAAATAAGAA
>JAHTLZ010000007.1:50757951-50770565 GCA_023846285.1 Phrynocephalus versicolor | reverse complement strand
TAAAACAAATATAACACTGCAAATATATTTTCCCCTCCCCTCGCTCCTGGCTTTTTGGGCGCTCGCAAGCAACACACTCCCTCGCGCGCTCCTCGGACATGCT
This sequence comes from Phrynocephalus versicolor, assembly GCA_023846285.1. Classification (NCBI taxonomy): domain Eukaryota; kingdom Metazoa; phylum Chordata; class Lepidosauria; order Squamata; family Agamidae; genus Phrynocephalus; species Phrynocephalus versicolor. The sequence goes on along the minus strand of JAHTLZ010000007.1, from coordinate 50,770,462 downwards.
GCGCCCCGGCGCCGGGCTCGGGTGGGGTGGGAAGGAGCGCCCGCGGCTGCGGCTCCTCTGGGCACCCCTGAAGGGCTTCTGAGAAGGAAGCCAATGAAAGTTGCTTCTTTGGCGCTTCGGGCGCCAGGAGAGCGAGCGAGCGGGAGAGCCCGAGCCTCCTCCTCCTCCCCCCACCCCGCCACCCTGTCCCCGAGGGTTTCCATCGAGGCGCGCACCTGCCACAAGTTCTCCCACGCGCGCAACTGGGGCGGCTGTGTGTCCACCAGCCTCGGGGAGGGCCGGGCTGGGGGGGGCACGCAGGAGGCACGTTCTGTGTGTTGGAATGGAGCGGAAGGCAGCTGCTGGCGGGCTTTCGGTGAGAGCGAGAGCGAGAGCGAGCGAGACAAGCAGGCAGGCGCACAGGCGCTCCGCTCGGCTCGGCTCAGCTTCTCGAGCCAGGTGGCGTGCCGTTGGCCTCCCCGGGCGGCCAGGGGCCCCTGAACAACTTGAGCCCGGCGCCCCCACCCTGCCGCCGAAACCGGCGACTCCAGGAGGGAGCCGCTGGAAGTCTAATAAGAGAGACCCCTCCTTGGGCCGGGGGCGGGCTCGAACTAGCTGTCACGCCGCGTCCCTCGACTGCCAAGTTGATCTCGCGCAGGAAAAAGAAAAGCCGACTTCCTCTGTTGCTTCTCGCCTCTCCGCCGCCGCCGCCGCTCCCCCCTCCTTGCTCCTGCCGCCACCAACCCCTTGCTTGTTGGGCCAGAACTGACAGCACCGGGCAAGGAAGAAGGGCGGCGGCGGCGGGGGGGTGGGGAGAGAGAAGACTAGCCGTGGCCCCCTCCCCACGCCGCTTTTCTTGAGGTTCCCATTCCGCCCTCGCTGCCTTCTGCCCGGATCCTGCAGCCATGGTCTGACTCTCCCCCCCCCACACACACACACTCCATCTCTCCCTCCTCCTTCTCCTCCTCTTTCCCCCACCCTCCATGGAGTAGGGAGGCACAGCCCGATTGCGTCGTGCCCACAACGCTTCCACTTTTTTTGGGGGGGGGGCAGTTTTTAAAAATCTTCCTAAAAATAGTACAGGAGGGAGAGGAGGGGAATTTCTAATCTCTCTCTCTCTCTCTCTCTCTTTTGCGGAGACATGCCGCGCGCGCGCCCACTCCCCCGCATTTTTGGAGCAAAACACCCAAACAAGAAAGGAAGGGGAAGGGGGGAAGGAAGGAAGGTTTTCTCTTCCTCCACGTTGCACACACACACACACACGCGTCGCTTCTTCCCCCTCCCACCAAACACCCAAGCAAGAAAGGAAGGGGAAGGGGGGACGGACGGCCGGCGGGTTTTCTCCCCCCGCCTTTTTTTCCCGGGGGGGGGGGAGAGGCAACAATTCAGACCTGGGAGGTTTTCTTGAAGTTAAAAAAAAGAAAAAAGGCTGCCGTTCAGGGGGCACTTTCCACCACACCTCCCTCTCTCTCTCTCTTGCTCTGAAGAAGAGGGAGCGCGCGGGAAGGTAGAGCGCGAGAGTGTGGCCGCGCTTGGCTTCGCGTCGCCTTGTGGGACGGGCTGTCCTCGCGAGATTCGGCGCCTTTGTATTGAAATTTCTGAACCCTCCCGGAGCCGCGGCAAATGTTCCAAAGAGCCGCATGCGGCTCCGGAGCCGCAGGTTGCAGACCCCCTTAGACCATATATCACCTTTTCCTTCTCAGGCCCGGGAAATTTCCAAGGGGCCTGTTCTTTCCTGAGCTGTAGTTTTAAATAGCCAAAGCACCCAAGTGGATCTCGTTACACCTTTTCAGCTGCAATGCAGGATCAATATATTATTCTCTTCCAAAGCCCTGGACCGTCTCCGGATCTCTTCACCTTAAATAGCCCTGAAAGCTCTCTCAGCAAGATAAATCTGGATGTTCAGCTCTCTTTCTCTGGAAAGTGTTCCGCCAGCCAGTAATTAAAAATGTGTTTTTTAAAAGTACAGTTTTTAAGCCCTTCTGTGCTATTTTGCAGAAGGCCTCAGATGCTCGGTTCTGACTATATGAATATGCAGCCCTCTCATGTTAGGAAAGGAAGGCACTGAAGCCATGTTTTAATATTTGAAAGGATGTCATGTCGAAGAGGGGACTAGTTTGTTTTCCATGGCACCAGAGGCTACAACTAGAGATGCAAAATTTCCATTTTCCTGGTGTTTTTCAGGGGGAAAACAGAAATTTTCAGAAAAATTAAAAAAATAATAATGCTACGCTAGCACTTTCGGTGGTAACATCTGACTCTTCTAAAGGTTGAAAGTCATTCTGCTACCTTTTAAACTTAAGTACTGTATATATTTTCCAGTCATGTTTTGCCAGTGTGCTGTTTGATCTGTTCAATTGTAAGTAACAAAACCTTTTATTCTTTCTCTTCCTAGTGCCTCACTCAGAGGGCATCACTGAGACTGTAAGTGTCTGTTAATGAAAGCATGGTAGTCTTATCCAGGGGACTTCAAGGTGTTCTGCTCTGAATGCCTGGTCTCCAGCTGGAGGAATTTAATTTAAAAAAAAAAAAAGAACTTGGAAACAACTCAATGGGTCAGTATTAGGAAAATAAACTGCAAACCCTCTGAGTTCTATTCCCTTTTGATACAGCACAAACTTTTCTTTGGGGGTGGGCAGTACCAACCCTTGGTTCCCGAACGGCTGGTGACATTTGTCCCTGCGAACTGGCATCTGCAAGTTTTCTAAATGTCTTACCAAAAAGCCAGTCTAGAACTTGAAAGATTACTTTTGTCCTACCAGCTGCCAGAATTCTCCAGTCACTAAGGGATTCTGGGAGTTGTAGTCCAAGACAGTATATAGTATCATAGAATCATAGACTTGGAAAGGACCTCAAAGGCCATCCAGTCCAACCCCCTGCCATGCAGGAACCGCCATCACAATATTTCTGACAGGTGGCCATCCAGCCTCTGTTTAAAAACCTCCAAAGAAGGAGACTCAACCACCCTCCACGGCAGCATATTCCACTGCCGAATAGCTCTAACTGTCATGAAATTCTTCCTAATGTCATGAAGTTCTTCCTAATTCCAAATGGAATCTCTTTTCCTGTAGTTTCAAACCATTGCCCGAGTCCTAGTCTCTGAAGCCATGGAAAACAAACCTGTTCCCTCTTCAATATGACATCCTTTCAAATATTTAAACATAGCTATCATATCCCCTCTCAGTCTTCGTTTTGAAAGGCTAAACATTCCCAGTTCCCTAAGCTGTTCCTCATAAGACATTTCCTCCAGACCCTCAACCATCCTGGTAGCCCTCCTCTGCACCCGCTCGAGGTTGTCCACATCCTTTTTAAATTGAGGCGCACAGAACTGGACACAGTACTCCAGGTGGGGTCTGACCAGAGCAGAATAGAGTGGTACTATCACTTCCCTTGATCTAGACACTATGGTTCTGTTGATACAACCAAGAATCGCATTGGCTTTCCTGGCTGCCGCATCACACTGCTGACTCATATAAGGACTGACTCCTAGCCATTATTCTCCTGCAATCATTCCTTAGGTTAGAAAACGTCCCTCCCAGACGAGCGAACTACAGGCAGGAAGCGACTCCCAAGAACCCAAAAGAAGAGGCACAAAGAAGAGTGACATCTCGCTCTGTGACGTCTCAAGGCCTCCATCATTTTTGCAAATAGGGCATGGGGGGGGGGGACCTCTTTTTCCTTTGAGAAACAGAACAGGTGCTCAAAAACACACCCCGTAGCACGGAGCAATGGCTCACCGGCCCAGCCCATGAAGCAGAACGAGGAGTCTCATTTTCTGCAGACTGATTACAGTATTTGTCCACCTGTGTTATTTGCATTATTTGTTTAGCTTGTATGCTGCCCACTACCCAGAGGTCTCTGGGCAGCTCACAATCAAAATAAACAATTAAAACATCAACATTACAATAAAATGAAAATAACAAAAACATTTAAGTACAATAAATACCATACATTAAAACACAACACTACACTTGTCATCAGAACCCACAATCAACAGTTTAAAAACTTCTGGAACTGGAAGGTTTTTACCTGGCTCCGAAATGTGATCAACGGCGGCGCCAGGCGGGTCTCACTTGGGAGGACATTCCATAGTCTCAGGGCAGCTGCCAAAAAGGCCCTGTTCCTGCAAGCCCTCCCTTTTACCTCCTTGAGAGATGGCTCTTTCAGGAGGGCTCCCTGGTTACCGTGTTTCCCCGAAAATAAGACAGTGTCTTGTATTAATTTTTGTTCCCAAAGATGCGCTAGGTCTTATTTTCAGGGGATGTCTTATTTTTTCCATGAATAAAAATACGGTACACATTTATTGTTACCTTATTATGGGGAGGCCTTATTTTTGGGGGATGCCTTATATTTCATTGTGGGGCAAAACTGTAAGTAGGTCTTATTTTCAGGGGATGTCTTATTTTCGGGGAAATAGGGTATATCGTAATTGCCGGGTAGAGCTCTTGGTAGCACCATTTTGTTCAGTTTGCTCAAAAAAGTCTTCTCAAGCTGTCTGCTCACTACATGAGAAGAATTAGCATGAAGTTTCTCCTCATCACCTTCCGGGGGGAGATAATGCGGGTTTATGAGGGGGAAGGGCAGCCCATGCAAATATATATATTATATATATATTATCTGGGAGGTTGTGCTTGGTCCATTTTCCGTCAACAAACACCCAGACTGGAAGAGGCACGTGGAGGCCCCTGGAAAAATGTCAGAGAACATGTGCTCCAGAGAGCTGTTGGCAATAAAGAGGAAATTATCTTCCTGAATGCAAATAAAGTCCATCCAGTCTGTTACTAAGAACAGCGAAACAGAGATCAACAGAGATCGTTTCGGTGAGCAGTGAGCAAGCCTTCGCTCATTTGCCTACCAAACGCCTGAGAATCCAGGAATATTCCCTGAAAATAGAAGTTACCTTGACAGTTGGGCTGCCGTTTGCAGTCATCTATCTAATCCTTCTTTTAAAGGCATCTAAGAAAGAGCATGACCAAGATTATTGGGGTGGACCCATGGGAAACTACGATTCCCAGCATGCCTTGGCCAGTTTGTTAGTGCCTAGTCATGGTATGAAATGTTACTATTAGAGGTGGGTACAAATGAGAAAACCCATTGTTTGGATTCGTCTGGTTCGGGTCCACCCTTGGTTCAGTTTGGGTTTGGGTTTGGGTTCGTACAATTTTTTTAAAAAAATTCATACAAACCCGAAACGGTTCGGGTTCTTACTGGGGTCGGCATTAGATCCTGGCCCCTGCAGCAGGGGCTTTTTATTTTAGGGCACTCCTTTTTTTAAAAAAAATTATTTTGATTTTATTTTTATTGTGTGTTTTTTAACCTCACCACGTAGCCTGCGCTACAGCTGTAGTGCGGCTGTTGGCCTTTTTTTTTCTGGTCGCCATCCCTGAAGCCAGGAAGACTGGACCTCCAGACCAGCACCAGGTAGGAGACATCTCCGCCCCCCATTAACAAACCGAACTGAACCGAACCATATTTTTCGTTTTGTTTTGTTCTAAATCCATTCTGGAGTTCGTTATTCGTTTTGTTACATAATGAAACGAATAACGAATAATGAACTAAAAGTTCATTTCATGCCCATCTCTAGTTACTATTGCATGAATCTAATCTTTTGACAACAGCATTTAGCAGATACTTTCAAATCATGCCCCTTCAGAAGTTGCCTTGTCCTTTTGTTAACAGAAAAGGAACCATTTTAACGTAAGTGTGTTCGGTCTAGTGTGTTATTTCCAAACTCCGGTTTGGCACATGAACAGGGGACTTGAGCTATACCGGTAATAAATCCTTTCTGCTTCCCTCCCTTCTCTGTTGCTAGAATTACCACCTCAAATGATGCGGCGGAATCCGCACAAAGCAAGAGAGAGCTCTGTAAAACCTCCCCAATTTTAAAAAAAATGCAACAGTAAGTAAGAAACGGGAATGGAGATGGCATCCAATCCAACTGAGAGATGCCGCTACAAGAAGAGTTAATCTAATTTCATCGGAGACAGGAATGGTTGCCTAGGCGCCAAAACGGCGACCGAGAATCTACGGGAAAACAAAAACCTGCAATGCCAACCTGACTGCATCACCCAGACGTGCAGACCCTCCGTTTAGATAGGGCAGGAACGCAATCGGAGGGTCTTGTCCAGATTTTGAGGTGCACCAAATTGCCCTTCCTGGTGTGTCATGCTGGGTGGAAAAGGGGGAAATTATATTCTCGAGTCCAGACATATCTAGAGGGTGAGAGAAGGAACATCTCAGTTATACCTTGAGGTCATAAACAACAGGGTCTGGATCCTCCTGTCCTTCCGAACACCCTTTCTGGGAAGAGACGGATCTACTTTCAGTACTTTTCCAGATGGTTCCATTAAATCATGCCATAACAAAGGGTGACCCGTGGGGACTTTTATTTCCTCCCCTACCTCATAATGTGCCTCTTTCCCGTAGCCTGGCTATAGAATCATAGAATCATAAGAGTCGGAAGAGACCTCAAGGGCCATCCAGTCCAACCCCCTGCCATGCAGGAACCCCCATCACAGGACTCCCGACAGGTGGCCATCCAGCCTCTGCTTAAAAACCTCCAAAGAAGGAGACTCCACCGCCCTCCTTTGTGGCTTTGTATTCCACTGCCAAACAGCTCTAACTGTCAGGAAGTTCTTCCGAATGTTCAAATGGAATCTCTTTTCCTGTAGTTTGAAACCATTGCCCCGAGTCCTAGTCTCTGAAGCTATGGAAAACAAACCTGTTCCCTCTTCGATGTGACATCCTTTCAAATATTTAAACTTAGCTATCATATATCCCCTTTCAACCTTCTTTTTGTAAGTCTAAACATTCCCAGTTCCCTACAATGTTCTTCATAAGACATTTCTTCCAGCCTTTGAACCATCCTGGTCGCCCTCCTCTGGGCCCGCTCAAGGCTGTCAACAACCTTTTTAAATTGAGGCACACAGAACTGGACACAGTACTCCGGGTGGGGTCTGTCCAGAGCAGAATAGAGTGGCACTATCACTTCCCTTGATTCTAGACACTATAGTTGTACTGCAATGCTTTTGTTACTCATAATGAATCATGCAAGATGATTGCTGGTTGCCTGGCCCCACTGAAATGGCTGGCCCGACTGTGTGTCCGTCTATGACTTGGCTGGCGTTGCTCCTCCAGACGTATGCCAAGAGGCGCTAGCAAAAAAACGAATTGAAGAAGATAATAAAAGCACCAAAGCCACCATCCTGATGCAAAAAAAAAAAAAAAAAACGAATTGAAGAAGATAATAAAAGCACCCAAGCCACCATCCTGATGGACCCCAATCCCTTTAGACAACGGCTCAAATCAAGGGAACATTTTTCTGCACACTTCTCAAGCACTCAACAGGAAACTAGAAGCAGCAAGGCTGAATTGACAGAGAGCCAACACAACACACCTTGCCGAATGCTGAAGGGTCTCCCGCCAGGACAAGATTCTGGCAGGCACATCATGAAGTCACTTAGGGGGACTTTGACACAAAGTTGGAAGATCAAAGACTAATCAAGTAAAATGGGGCAACTTGGAGAAGGGACAAATTTTCTGTGACTGTGGAGGAATTCAATCAAGGCAGCACTTGTGTTCATTCTGTTATTTATTACACTTTTTTTAACTACATCATCTTGCCTGGGGTAACCCTGGGTGGTGAATTACAGAAAGCTAAACATAATTAATGATCCAAAAACACAACAATGACAAACTAATATCACTTCATAAAATAAAATAGCCCACAGAAGGGATAACAGAATAACCTAAAGCTAAACACAATTAATGTTCTGAAAACACAATGACAGACTAATATAACTTCATAAAATAAAATAGCCCACGGAAGGGACAACAGAATAACAGAAAGCTAAATACAGTTCATGATCCTAAAACACAACAATGACAAACTAATATAACTTCATAAAATATCATAACAAAAATGTTGCGAGCCATTTATGTCTCACCATGTGTAAAATCAATCAATCAATCGGATCTCAAAAATGGCCGCGATAAAGCTATTGTAAGAGCCTGCTTCTGGTAAAACAAACACACACACCCAAAACTCTAGTTATCTTACTGTTTTAAGATATTTTAACTGCATTTCATATACGCCTATGCTTTTAAGCTGTGCAACGCTCTGATGGGAATGAAGAGTGAAAAAAGCCAGCTTAAAGATTTCTGGGGAATTTAAAAGCTGGCACACGAGCGACACTCTCTTCGGACTCAGTGAAGATAACTGCTGAAGACAGATTTACCACCACCACCACCCTTGATGTTGGTAAGTCAACGTCACAAGGGCAAAATCCAATTCGAACAGCTGCTAGGAGAGGCCATCTGTTAGTTGTCTTTAGAGATGGGCACAAATCAAAAAATGGCATTTGGTTTGTCGTTTGTCATTTGAAGGGTCCGTTTCGGTTCGTTTCCGTTTTTTTGCGAATTTTTGCAAAAAATTCATTTTTGTTTTCGTTCGTTTCGTTACCATTTTGTTACCATTTATTTCAATTTTTTGTGATTTTTTAAGGATTTTAAGCAATTCACTCATATTGCAGTAACGGAAACGAAACGCACGACAAAATTCCCAGTGTTTCTGTTTGTTTCGTTTCATTTTAGAGACAAAATTCGTTTGTCATTTCGTTACGTAACGAAATGAAAAAACGAAAATGGAAATGAAAAATTGTTCATTTTGTGCCCGTTTCTAGTTGTCTTCTAAGCTGAAGGAATTTGCTGTGGCAGCATCTTTTTTCCATAGCACACCTGAGCCTCTCCCTCCTTCCACAAGGTCCTCAAAAGATACAGCCAGAAATTGCCTGCATCAAATCCAAGCCCTTCAGCTCCCAGTGGCCTATTCCAGAGAGGGAAAGAGACCATAACGGGATGACCAGAGCTTAGAAAAGTTACCAAAGTATGGGAAAATGTTTGGGATAAAAGAGAAAGAACACATATGTCAGTAAGAAAAACCAAGACAATCATGACAAAGTAGTTTGGAAATGTATCGAACACTGATCCAACGGAACGGCATGGACAGCAAATTTCTGAATACATGTTGGATACATGATCATTACATAGGTACTCGCCTCCATATCTGATGGGAATGCAAGAAGCCTGTTTTTTATGAAATATGTAAGATCCCCGTGGCACAGTGGTTATATGCCTGCACTGCAGCTAGAACTGTGCTCACCATCTGAGGTTCAATCCCAGGTAGCAGGCTCACGGTTGACTCAGCCTTCTATCCTTTGGAGGTCGGCAAAAAGAGTACCTAGCTTTCTGAGGGGCGGGGGGAACAACGTGTAGCCTACTTTGGCAGTTACTTCACGACCGTTTTGTCTCTGTTAGTGTTACACTTAGGAGCGGTACAAAAAAATGTTATTTCACATCCGTTGCACAACTACTGAAATTTGTCTCAACCATGCCCCCGGAACGGGTGCTAAGCACGGCAATCCAGTACCTGTTGTTGGGTAGGGTTTTCCCTTGTCACTCTTTGTTCCTGCTTTCTGTTCCAAGACAAGACACCGTGTAGTAATGACTGTCACGCAACAACATTCGTTTCTCTCAGAAAACTGTGTCCATTTTTTATTTTTTACTTTTCAGAAGCGAAATATCGAAAAAGAATTTTTAAGCCCCCCCCCAAAGGAAAAACGAAGCTAGACAAATCCAGTGTTTGTCACGGTACAAGACCGTGAGGTTACACGTGTCACGAGACAAGTTATCACTACCATGGGAACACTGAAGCAAGGACAAAATCACGAGATCACGACCAATGCTGTCTCAGTACAAAACTAGTCGCAGAACAAAGGAGGACGTGACGTAGCCGCCATCATTAAACTGTAAACTGCCCAGAGAGTACTCGAAGTGCTATGGGGCGGTATATAAGCAGAACACTTTACGTAGAGTTCAGCCCTGGAGTAGCATTCATATTGGTATTTAAGCCCCTTACAACTCACTTACTTATTATTTTGATTTATACAGCTTATATGCCACTTATAAGCTGGTCATTTATTATATAATTCTATGATTCAGTTTGATAAGGAATGATGGAATTGGAGAGTGGAAGCAATGATAAATTTAGGCTCAGCAGCAAGCTTAATTATTGCAAAAATCTCGAAATTAAAGCATGAATTTCAATTAAATAACTGGTATAATTACAGAATTTATTTATTTATTTATTTATTTATTTATTTATTTATTTATTTATTTATTTATTTTTGAGAATTCTTACCCTGCATTTCTTCTTGGAAAATGATAGGTTATCATGTTATGTTAAAAAGCATTTGACAACTAAGAATATTTCTAGATATATTTGGGGAGTTTTAATCGATTATATATTAATTAAAGGGAAGGGCCACAAACCTTCAAAATAATCAATGCAGTTTTGGAAGATGAATGAGGCACCGTTAATGATATAGATGCAAAATTATCTTCAAATTGCCCCAGTGGAAGGGGCACTGATATTGAAATGAATAGCTTAAGTCTGTGGTTCCCAATACTGCATCCCCAGATGTTCTTTGACTAAAACTCCCACAAGTCTTCACACCCAGCTGTTGTTGGCCAGGATTTCTAGAGGTGTAGTCTGAGGTTATCTGAGGGCTAAAGGTTGAAAACCACTGGTTTAAGTTGTTGTTGTTGGTGTGTGTGTGTGTGTGTGTGTGTGTGTGTGTGTGAGAGAGAGAGAGAGAGAGAGAGAGAGAGAGAGAGAGAGATTCAGTGAGTGGTTTCTTTGAACTTTAATGTGTTCTTCATGTCCTTTAATAATTTTAAGGAAATGACCTTTTCACATAATGCTGCAAAAACCAAGATGGCCAATGACACTGAGTTCAAAAAAATTCATTTCCCCAAATTCTGGAGCTGAATTTGCTCCAGCAGTTTGGGTGGGTGGGACACACAGCCACAACAGAGTGAAGTAATTACACTTTGGGGTCACAGCCAATTTTACCACAGCTCTTATCTCATGGGGGTTCCAGTAACCTGGGTGTCTTGATGATAAGCCTTTTAATTACATATCTGGCAAAATCCAAAGAAACAAAACACGATGAAAACTTGTGCCACCTTAAGGACTAAGCATTATATTTTAATGGCAGCTGACAAGGAGTGTAGGAAGGAGGCAGGCCGCATTAAGCATCCAACAAATGACTGAACCCCCTGATCATCCTTGTCAACATTCTCTGAATTTGTACCAGTTTGCTGGCATCCTTCTTGAAGTGCGGTGTCCAGAACTAGACACAATTCTCAAGGTGTGGCCTAATCAGTGCCAAATAGAGGGGGACGAACACCTCACAGGATTTGGAAATTTTACTTTTCCTAAATCACTAGATGGAGAATGCACACATTGCGTGATGAGCCTTACTTCATGGGCTCTCGTCTCGAAACAAGAACCGAGACAAGAGATTCCCGAGGTCAGGGAGAGGTATGGCTCATCATGCTTAAATACCAGTCCAGGGGGCATGGTCAGGATGAACTCTCATCGTCACACAATGGACGTGCGGTAACATTTCTTCGTACCGGTCCCAAGTGGGAGGGCGAACCGCGATGAGAGGGATGTGAAGTAACTGCCTAACTGGTGTGACCTGGAGTCAGTGACTTCCTCCCAGCCTCTCCTAACTCAAAGGCTTGTTTGTTGTGTGTAGGAAATGGCCGAGGTGGGTAAAATTGCTCCCTGCATGCCGCCTTAAGCTCCTGGAAGGGAAAGCAAGATATAAATGCAACAAATAAATAAATAAATGCAAGGATCCCAAGAGGCACCTAGAAAGGCTCCAAATATCCTCATTTAAAAAAAAAAAAAAACACTTCGGAGAGAAGTGAGCTGGAAATTTCCCTGGGTTTACTGCAAGCTCTCGCGGGCGCTGCTGTTGACCTTTTGCTCAACCGTTCTGTTACTCTCTGGGTACTTATTGTTCTGTGCACAGATTTCTTTTGTTCGTTAGCTGAGAGGGAGCGAAGGGGGCGGCGGCAAGCTCTCCTGCTTCTGGAACATCTGTGTAGCGACAACAGGGCAGCAGCTGAGGCCAACTCGCTGGGAGAGGTGCAAACCCTGAGCCTGGCGAGGTTTGCAACAGACCCCACATTTTATGCCAAGAGAAAACAAGAATGTTGCCTGAGCCTGAAGCCTGAACAGGACGAGAGGGGTGCAATTAACATAGAGGGGGAAGAACCAGCCCTCTTGTCAGCTTTCCAGTAGAGATGGGCACAAACGGACCGTTTGGTGGTTTGTGCCGGTTCGCTTCTCAGCTGAACAGGGGTTCAAAGCTCCGCCTCGTCTGGCGGGTGCCCAATTAAGAGGCAGTGTCTAGGAGAGGCAGGGTTGGGAAGCCAGGCTTCAAATTCATAGCGGCACAACGCGTACGGCCCAGTTTCAAAAGAAATCAAGTGCAGAAATTATGCGAGCTCAGGGTAAGCTTTCTGGACTGTATGATAATGCAGCCTTTGCCAAAACAAGCACCTCCAGATATTTTGGACTTCTGCTCCTGCCGCTGCTTACACTGGCCATGATGTCTGAAGATGTTGGGCAATGTGTGTGTGTGTGTGTGTGTGTGTGTGTGTGTGTGTGTGTGTGTGT
>JAHTLZ010000007.1:50739570-50757941 GCA_023846285.1 Phrynocephalus versicolor | reverse complement strand
GTGTGTGTGTGTGTGTGTGTGTGTGTGTGTGTGTGTGTGTGTGTGTGGTGTTGTTACAGTCGTGACCAACTCTTCGTGACCCCATGTCCATGGATTTTTCTTGGCAGGAATACTGGAGTGGTTTTGCCAGTTCCTACTCCAGGTGCCTACAGCACCTGGTATTCCCTGGTGGTCTCCCATCCAAGTACTAACCAGGGCTGACCCTGCTTAGCTTCCGAAATCAGGCGAGATCCGATGTGCTCTTAGGGCATCTAGACAGCTGTTGGGCAATGTAGTCCATCACAATCAGAGAAGGTGGGTGGGGCAAGGCTAATTGGAAGACTCTATATTCCCCCGTTTCTGTCCAAATGGAGCTGTTGCCCAGATGTTTGGGATTCCAGCTCCCATAATTTCCCCCCATTGATGATGGGTGTTAGAGTCCAAAACCTCTGAAGGGCCAGAAACATTTCCGATCCCATCTGGGCTGCTATTTTCCTTACCTTCTTTTCCTATCAGCCTTATACTCCTCACCTCACTTGACTCCCTGTCTTATTTTATTCACTGAAATATTTCAGTCTCACACCTCCGTCTCCTGAGGTACCTAACGGGATTTTAAAGCCCATTAAAAATAAAATCTGATGGAAAGACTGGCAAGCAGCCAGCCACAGAAGTGAATGCCTCATTCACCTCTTCCATGTTCCAAAGCTGGGGACTCTCTCATAGAAGGAAAAATGAAAGACCGGCAAGGTAGAATAGATGCCTAGCGTTCTATCTGGCATTGCAGAGCTTAGGCCAATGGTTCTCAACCTGTGGGTCCCCAGATGTTCCTGGACTGCAACTTCCAGAAACCCCCTCCAGCACAGCGAAAAGGTGCAGAAGAGAGTGACTAAAATGATTCCTGGGCTGTGGGACCTCCCTTATGAGGAAAGGCTAAAACATTTGGGCCTCTTTAGTCTGAAAAAAGGCGCCTGAGGGGGGATAGGATTGAGACGTACAAAATAATGCAGGGCGGCATGAGTAAAGTGGATAGAGGGAAGCTCTTCTCCCTCTCACAAAATACCAGAACTAGGGGACATCCACTCAAATTGAGGGCTGGGAGAGTAAGAACAGACAAAAGAAAATATTTTTCACTCAGCGTGTTGTTAGTCTGTGGAACTCCCTGCCACAGGATGTGGTGATGGCATCTGGCTTGGATGCCTTCAAAAGGGGATTGGACAGATTCCTGGAGGAAAAGTCCATCACAGGTGACAAACCATGATGGAGATGTGTAACCTCCAGGCTTAAAACCGGGGTACTTCAAGGGCCAGATGCAGGGGAGTGGGATCAGGAGACAGAGATCTAGTCTCGTGCGCTCCCAAACACATTTGGTGGGGCCACTGTGAGATACAGGAAGCTGGACTAGATGGGCCTTTGGCCTGATCCAGCAGGGCTCTTCTTATGTTCTTATGTTCAGTCCAGGAACATCTGGGGACCCACAGGTTGAGAACCACTGGCTTAGGCCTTCAAGATTTGCACAAGCTAGCACCAGAGAGAAAGAGACAACCAAGCAGCATCAGCCTCTGGTTTGAAGGCAATGGAGTCATCAGTGTATGAGGTACGGTTGGGAGGGAACCAGCCAATCCAGAATAGGACTTCTGTCAACAGATGGAGACCAAGGAGGGTCCATCTTAAAGACCTCCTCCTTGGTCAACTCTATTGTGAGAGAACAGGTAGGAGACCTTGGGGGGCTCATCAAATTTGGCCTCCAACCAACCTCACTGGGTGGTTGTGAGCATAAAGAGACCACAGGACGGAAGTGTGCTGTATCTCCCAAAACATTCTGGAGGAGAAAAGAACTTCAGGCGAGAACCTTCATAAACGTAGATCCCGAGAGTTCTCTCAAGTATGGGACCCCATTCACATTTATTCAGTTTATTTATTTACCACCCACCTGGCTACCAAGGCCACTCTGGGCAGTTTTTAACAGGACAATGCAACAATCAGCCACATCAAATTGGGCAACATAAACCAAATCAATGAGAACTGAAATATAACTGACATTTTAAAATGCCACACAAAGCACTAGCATTCAATTTAAAAAAAAAATCCAGTTCCAACTATCCACCCCGGGAGATGCCACAGCAACAGGAGTTGCTGATTCTCCCTTGCAGGAAAGCCTCATCTCAGGAACTGACTACTTAATTATTCCCCTAGATGACAAAACAAAACAACAGCAACAACAAACTAGCAACAAATGAAGATCACAAATTGAAAAAAGGCAAGGTGAAGCCATTTCAAAAGTAAAACATGTGCTATTGGTTTTGATCAAAAATGTGGAGGAGGTATATATATGCTAACTCAATTGCATATTGATTACCGGTAATTACTTCATTATCATTATACAGTGGTGTCATCTATATTCCACCACTCCTCACAAAAGCGTTTTAAGAGCCAAGCTTGAAACAGTGTTAAAACAGCAGATTAGAAAGAATTATAATCACAGTCCTAGAATCACAGTCCTAGAATATCAAATTGTGTGAATCTAAAACTATAGCTATTTAAAATGAAAGATTACAGATTTCTGTTAAAAGCCATTGCCTACAAGTCCTTCTCAAGCATTCAGAATCAAGTGAATAGCGAACACAATGGAAGAATCCGTTTGACAGGATTTATGAAAAACTTCACTTGTTAGAGCAGTACAACAATCTTGTTGACAACCTCGAGCGGGTCCAGAGGAGGGCGACCAGGATGGTTGAAGGTCTGGAAGAAATGTCTTATGAGGAACGGCTTGGGGAACTGGGAATGTTTAGCCTTTCAAAAAGAAAACTGAGAGGGGATATGATAGTTATGTTTAAATATTTGAAAGGATGTCACATTGAAGAGGGAACAGGTTTGTTTTCCATGGCTTCAGAGACTAGGACTCGGGGCAATGGTTTCAAACTACAGGAAAAGAGATTCCACTTGAACATTAGGAAGAACTTCATGACAGTTAGAGCTGTTCGGCAGTGGAATATGTTGCCACAAAGGGTGGTGGAGTCTCCTTCTTTGGAGGTTTTTAAGCAGAGGCTGGATGGCCATCTGTCAGAAATATTGTGATGGGGGTTCCTGCATGGCAGGAGGTTGGACTGGATGGCCCTTGAGGTCTCTTCCAACTCCGTGATTCTATGATTCTAACAATGAAACTATTGATTTCCTTGGGAGTTGGTGAGAACTCGTGAGCTGGAAGCATTCAAGATAAAATTGGATAACCTCCATTTTTAAATTGAGTTTACCCTTCTAAATAAAGTGCGGAAGCAAAGTGGAACGGACAGGTTTGTGCCTCTCGGATCAAAAGCAAAATAAAGACCAGTCTCAGCGTGATTTTCTTTTAAAAGTTTCCCATTGTCAGCAGGTGCTACAGTATTTCCTTTTGCAGTCTGTGCAGGATCAAACCAATGCTTGCTGTAATTACATGGCTTCCTCTGACAACACCTCCCCCCCCCCCCCGCAAATCCTGTCCAACCGCCCACTCCTATTGTCTGGAAACCTCTGCAGACTGGGAAATGACTGGATTTTCTAAAAAGACTGCTTAATGGTAGGTTTCTTCCCAGTCTGGGGAGGAAGAAAGAAAAAAGTAGGTAAGATGAGGAAATCTGTTGCAGCGCAAAGATTAAATTTGGTTTCATCAAAGTAGTCAGGGCTTAAAATATTAGCACGTCTGAGCTTAAAACCAACTCAAGCTCTGGAGAGGCAATTCCATTAGAGCCGTGGTTCTCAACCAGCCAAGAAAACTCCATGAATATGGAGTCACGAAGAGTCGGTCACGACTGGAACGACACAACACACACACAAGGGAATGGCACAAGACAGCAAGGGTGAACAAAGAGCAGGCGCCACTGCTGCACATCACGAGCCCCTCTGGCCAAAACTACAGAGGCCACAAATGTGTCTTTTGAACCGAAATAAAAATGCAAGGGTGTGCATGAGGGTTGAGGGAAGATAAGTGGCGTAGCTCTCAAATCTTCGGAAGTTTCCTCCACCACCACTTGGACAGAGATTTATGATAAGAAGAACTGCAAAGTTGGAAGGGGATTCTGAGGGTCATCAGTTCCAGACCCTGTTCCCAATCTCCGGCTCGGCAGACAGAGACATCAGCCGCTGAGCTATAAAACTTTGGCAGAGTTCCTTTAGTCAAAGCTGGCTAAACTATCTAAAGGAGATCGGACAGCTTTACCCAGGAAAAGGCTGGTGGCGTCGAGCAGCCATCGCAGCTTTATAAAACCTCCATGTATGGTAGCAGCCTACCTTTGACTCAGAGGTCTAGGAACAGTTTTTGGAAGCTCGCCACGAGCGTCTCTGCTACAGCCAAGCCACCAAGAAGCAAAGCAAAAAGCAAAGTGTTCTGCTTCCATACCGCCCCATTTTTTAATTACAGTAATGCAGGCTACACATTGCCCCCCCCCAGCAATCTGGGTACTCATTTTACTGACCTCTGAAGGATGGAAGGCTGAGTCAACCATGATCCTGCTACCTGGGATTGAACCCCAGGTCGTGAGCACAGTTTTACCTGCAGGACAGGCATTTAAGCACTGTGCCACGAGGCTCCTATTAAGAAGAGCCAAATCCATAGACTGGTCGGTAGCAACAACCCAGTTGTGACAGCTGTTGCACCCCTCCAGCCCCCAGCCCCAAATGCCAAACAGGGCAGATTAACTGGCACCACTTGAATATGTCCCTGTTGTGAGTTGTTTGATTGTCAAGTTCCCAAATCCCCCTTTCAGCATCCTTAGCTCTGCTCCAAGCACTGCTCAACTAGACGGGAAGATTTCTCTACAATGGTGAATTTCAGCTGGGCAGAAAAATAAAACAAAGTGGATCCCAGGATCCAGAAGCCCAGATAGGGCCTCCTAGAAAGAAAAATCATAGAATCATAGAGTTGGAAGAGACCTCAAGGGCCATTCAGTCCAACCCCATGCCATGCAGGAACCCCCATCACAGTATTTCCGACAGATGGCCATCCAGCCTCTGCTTAAAAACTTCCAAAGAAGGAGACTCCACCACCCTCCTTTGGGGCAGCATCTTCCACTGCCGAACAGCTCTAACTGTCATGAAGTTCTTCCTAATGTTCAAATGGAATCTCTTTTCCTGTAGTTTGAAACCATTGCTCCGAGTCCTCGTCTCTGAAGCCATGGAAAACAAACCTGTTCCCTCTTCAATATGACATCCTTTCAAATATTTAAACATAGCTATCATATCCCCTCTCAGTTTTCTTTTTGAAAGGCTAAACATTCCCAGTTCCCTAAGTAAGCCGTTCCTCGTAAGACATTTCCTCCAGACCTTCAACCATCCTGGTTGCCCTCCTCTGGGCCCACTCAAGGTTGTCAACATCCTTTTTAAATTGAGGCGCACAGAACTGGACACAGTACTCCAGGTGGGGTCTGACCAGAGCAGAATAGAGTGGCACTATCACTTCCCTTGATCTAGACACAATGGTTCTGTTGGTTCCTTCACTATGGTTCCTTCAAGGAGACCGGAGTGACCTCCAAATGCACACACGTTATCCTAAGTGTGGCGAGAGAGACGAAGGCAGGCAGAGCGGCTGTTACTGCAATGCAGATAAACCAACAAGGGAAAGGCTCGCCTTACTGCAAGATTACAACGAAGGCAAACCTTTCCTGCAAAAAGCTGTCCCCGTTTAGAGTGGTGACAACTGTTTGCTCTATTAAAATTAAACAGTCGATTACGTTAATCCTTCTTTACCCTTCAGATGACAGATGTTCTGCCTCTCGCCTTCCAGTTGTTTTTGGACTTCAACTCCCTGGTGCTGGGCTCGGCTGGCTGAGCCTGTTGGGAGCTGCTGTCCAGCAACAGCAGGAGGGCGTAAAGAGAGAGAACCCTTTTCTAGAAGGTCCTGGATTAGGGAAGCTGGTCTAAATCAGTGCCCCCCCCCCGAGTGTTCTTGGACTGAAACTCTCAGAAATTCTAGCGGTGAAGGATTCTGAGAAGTTTCAGTTTTAAGAACGTCTGGGGAACCAAAGTTGAGAACCACTGTTCTTGATCTTTTGGAATACAATGCCCATCGTTCTCCCACCCCACCGCCTCGTGCCCTGAAGAGAGAAATTGTAAGGAAAAAGAAATCAGGAAAAGATTTTCTGAAATGCTCGGCAGAGGATGGAGCTCAGAAACTGGCATTTGTAAAGAAAGCCGCGTGATTAAGAAGTGTTCCATCGGTGGACACCTCCATCAAACCGTCCACATTCACGTTTCTTCAAACAGGGTCCTTGTTCCTATCTGAATCCCCTTCTCCCTTTTTGGACAAAAACTACCCCAACCCCCCCCCAACCCCGGCCCCAAATGGCCATGTCTAATCTCCTGCAGACCAAAAATGTCACGTTTCTAAGCTGTCTCTCTCTAGCGGCTTCTTGTGAGGTTAGTTAAGAGTGATAACCTCTAGCCTTTGGTCAGAACTGGTGAAGAAACAGCTTTGCATTACTTGGGCTGCTATCTCATGACGGGGAAGATCCGGCGATTGTGAAAGTCCAGCTTTTCTCCTTGCCTGGTCACGTGACTGAAGATGTGGGTTCATCGTTCCCACATACAAGGAAATTTTAAAAAAATTAAAAAGGGCTGACGGCCCGAAGGCCAGCTGGTCAGCACTGGGAGGGGGGAGGGAATAAAAATGTTTTTTTTTTTAAAAAAAAGCACCAACCAGCTGGTCAACGCTAGGAAAAAAACTTCTTTAAAAAAGCACCAAAGGCCAGCTGATTGGCGCCAGGGGGAGAATAAAAATTATTTTTTTTAGAGAAAAAAAGCAGCGACCAGCCTCAAGGCCAGCTGGTCAGCGCTGGGGAAAAAAAGCAGAAAACCTGGATCATATGCACTCCAACAGACTTCTGGCTCCGGAAAAATGTGCATTTTTAACCAGAACAAAAAGTTCCCAACACCAGAGGTAGGTCTTGAGTTTTGTTTTTTTAAAACCCGGTGGCCGTGGGGACAAGATTTTTGGAAACGGTTTATCTGAAAATTAGATCAGGTTTTAAAGGACGTGTGATAGAGCCCTTGGGGGGGGTAATTTGGCTGTTTGTTGCTGAGAAGGGATCATGGCACCACCTTGCCAGACAGGTGTTGCCTCCTGTGACACAATAGCAATACACACTAGCTGTTGTCCTCGTGTTTCCTAGCAGTCCTGTTTCTCTAAAAAACCCTCACAGCCGCAGGTCTGCTCTTCAAGCCACCAACAACTGGCTCAGCAGCTCTTTCACAAGAGCCTGGTTTGGGCTGCCTTGACCACGTAAAACCACCGGGCCTGCTTTAATGTGGCCTTTGCTACCCAATGCAACGAGATAATGAAATGCAAAGAGGAGATTTAATGAAGGAGAACCGGGCAGTGTATCCCTCTTGCTGAAAGGAGGGCAGCATTGGCTGCACCTATGAAATGGCCACAGGCTTTTAAAGCTTTATATGGGGTGTGGTGGCTCAGCGGGCTAGAGCACTGAAAACTGCTGGCTACAAAGTTGGCAGCTCAGCAGTTCGAATCCTGGGTGCCACACAGCTGAGTGAGCTCCTGCTGTTAATCCCAACTCCTGCCAACCTAGCAGTTCGAAAGCAGGTAAATGCATAGTCCAGCCTTTTTTTTCTCATTACAGTCTCAGCAACTCACTCTGAGACATTAAAGAATAGTAAGTAATAGAATATTTCATTCCTTACAATGAACAGTATCAGCAAGCAAACAAACAGGACTACAGTACTTTGAGCAACCGGCATCAGCAGACACACCGCACGACTTTTAATACACTCCCAACTAACTCCAACAGACAAAAAGGGGTTGAGGGGAGGAAGAGCAGAGAAGCAAAGCTCTCTTTGAACCAGAGGCAGGGAAGGAATGACTGGTTAATGCTGGAGAGACTGACCATCACCCTAGTCCAGAAAGACCCCTCCCACCCACAACTATTAAGGGCAGCATGCAAAGTTGCTATTACTCCATCACGAACTTATTTTTTTTCCAGCCAGGTGTCCTTGAGAAACCCTGAACTACAATGCCCATCATCCCTTTCAGAAGCGATGGGAGTCAGAGTTGTAATTTGGCTGCTGGTTTGCCACCTTGGCGAAAGGAGGCTATCTTTATATTCGTGCATTGTTAGTACCCAGTTTTACGGCCAGATTCTGCGTGGAATTTGGGGTGGGGGTGCTCTATGACAACAGCAACCCCTGCACTAAGGATAAATAAATAGTCATATGAACACCCTTCAGTCACGAATGCCAGGGATGCGTTTCTCCAGCCAATAGGAGAGTTGAGGCATTGAAGTCTGAATCAGCAGTGGAGGGAAAAAGATGCTTCCCTTCCGGTTCTCTGCAAAAGTGAACCAACCGCAAGCTGAAAAACAAGATATATATCCTACAATCTTCTCCACCTCCACAAGTTGAAATATACACACCAACTCAGCTGTTTCCACGATCCTATTGCAACCACAATGACAGCCTCCACATGTGTTTTCCAGGGCTTAATGCAAGGGTGTCCAAACTTCGGCCCTCCAGATGTTTTGGACCACAACTCCCAGAATTCCAAGCCTGTACTGCCAATGACAAGTGACTGTGGAAGTTGTGGTCCAAAACATTTGGAGGGCTGAAGTTTGCGCACCACTAGCTTAATGGAACCAGGTTTTCTGAGATGGGTGAGGAGGATGCCTTGGTGACCAGCTCTCTCCGAACAGCGTTCAGAGACACACTTCCAAGACATAGAAGATAAACAGTTGAGCCATGTGACCAGAGAAACAAATTCAAAGTTAGGCGATACCTTTATTGGTCACTGCTAAAACAAAAAAATACGAGATAACCTTTCGATAGCAACTTCCTATCTTTATCAAAGCATTGTACCAGAGATGCATTCTTGATAGTAGGTGTTGTCTATCAGGCACTGAGAATCTTTTGGTGAGATGAAAAACACCACATGGTTGTATCAGGAAGCAGGCTGATGTTAGAGCAGCTTCAAAGTCCCGGGTATGGTTTAACACGCAAACAAAAAAATCAGCCTAGTCCTTGATCACCCCCCTCCTCCTTCTCGCCCTCAATTTGGCTGTTTCGAGACTACAAGTCCCTGCTTGCCTTGAGGAAGGGGGGGGGGAGAGACTTTGCGCACCCTATAATTTTTGACCTTGGAGAACGCCACATTCGTTCCGAAACCACTTCACAGAAGCCTTCCGCACCGACATCCCATCATTTCAACTGCCCCCCCCACAACCCCGCAAGCCCTGACTCAACAGATACACATGCCAGGCTGGCAAAATTGTAGAACAAACAAATGAACAGGTGGTTGTCTGAAGTCTCTTAGTTGGATTTTTTTTTTGGGGGGGGGGGGGCTCTGTAGCATCGACCCTTCTGAAGCACCGCCTTTTCTCAACCAGAATGATTAGCTTTGAATCCTCGGCTTGCAAAAAAAAAATGCTTTTTATGTGTAAGTAATTACCCAAAGAATTCCAGTCCAGAGCAGTGCTTCTCCACTCCTGGTCTTCCAGATGTTGTAAATATCAACTCCCAGAAGCCCTCACTGGCACGGCCAGCTAGCAAGGCATTCTGGGAAGCCTCAGACACCTGGAGGGAGAAAAGAAGCGCCAACCAAAATCCCATTGCTTAGGATAGCAAGTTGCAACCAAAGTAAACCCAGTGACTCAACGGAGATTATGGAGGAGTTGTTGACTCACCCAATTCCCCATTGACTCAATGGGCATAGTCTAGTTGCAACTTACTAAGCTAAACAATACCATGCCAGACATTGAGTCTTGATAACAGAGAGCTGATAATCCATGAGATCAATTCCAGTTGTGCTTTGCAAACCATGGTTTCGAAGACAACAAATACTGCCTTTTGAAATCTGGAGTAGTGAGTTCACCCAATGTCCTGTTGAGTGAAAAGCCTGTTCACTCAACAGTCTGCGGCAGTTGCACCCCAGTACAGCTTTGCTGGTGTCCACACACACCCCAGTCATCCCTCACAGCTAGGGGCCACACAATGCGTGCAGCAAGCCAATGGAATTATAGCCAATTCCATACGTGTAAGTAAAGATCTTGTGAAGCCAGTGCGGAGTGAGGGAAGAAGCCAGTACAGAGCGAGGGCAAAAAGCAGCAATCAATGGGCACATTTGAAGGGTGAATGAACTGTATTACCCCTGTGTCAACTCATTCCTCAAAGTCTGCTAAGAGGTCGTGTTTTTTACAGGGATCAGAAATGGCCGTGAAAGGAACAGGCAGACGTGCAGACAAATACAGAATGAAGCCCTGCCCTCTTTTAAGCCAGGAAAGCTGGAACAACTCAATAGGGGTCAAAAGTTCCTGAAGACTTGCAGATTTTAGTAATATAATTGCAGAAAAAAATCTAGCTGCCGCCTTTACCAGAAGTGGGGCAGGCATGAAGTACCAAATAAATAATTACTTGAGCTTCTAAGGTGTGGAAGAACCCATTTTCTACTTAGCGATACAATGCAACTTTTTGTGCCCACAGAAGGAAGCTGCGGTTCGCACAGCAGCTGTTCTTTGTAGCAAGAAAGCAATCAGCAAGGCGCAGGCGGACACTCAGACAGGCGGCTGGAGGAGACACAGAGACCCCAGTAAGCCAGGAACCCTCCACCACCGAAGGCTTTGCGTTTCCACAGCTTGATGCCACTCAAGCAGGCTGTAGGGAAGCTTCCGTGCCAACGGGCCTCCTGTTGGCCATTACGCAAGCCAAACAAAGTTGAATTTTGGTGTGCCAAAATTCTGTGTTGACGAACAGGAAGATCATCTCCCCTTTTGTGGGGCAGTCTTTAGGTTTCCCTTTTCAAAGTTGGACTCAGGCAGTCACAGCTCCGTAGCTCATCCTTACCAGCACACTGCTCACTAGAGACAATCGGAGAGGGACATCACGAAGCCAGTACAGAGTGAGGGCAGCAAGCAGAATGTTGAACTTGAATGAGCTATCTTGGAAGGATGGCCCAAATACAACCCTGCCCAAAAATCTCCTAGGGATGCTAACACCCCTCACAGTCCTGACACAAAAAGGTTTTCTTGAGGTTCCCTCTCTCTTCCTGGGAATGCTTCTAGGATTTGAACCCGGGATCTTCTGCAGCAGAGTGCCCCCCCCCCGACAGAGAGCTAAGGTCCTGCGATCAGGAACATATGAGGAGGGTTGCATGACTTTGGACCTCCGGGTGTTTTAATGCCCCACCCACCTTGATCAGCAGATTGTGGGTGTTGTCATCTGAAGCATCAGTAAAAGGTTGCCCCTTTTGGCTACAGCAGCGGTCCTCAACCTAAGGCCCAGGGGCCGGATGCAGCCCCCCAGGGTCCTGAATCCGGCCCCCAGGACCAATTGCATTCCCCCCCCACACCTACCCCCTGCTTCGCAAGCAAGCCAGCTATGTTGCTTCCCCCACTCCCTCCACCCACCACCCAGATGATCGGCACGCTAGCTAGTGGGACAGTTCAAAGTGGGAGGGCCACAGCAAGGTCTCCTGCTCCCCCCAACCGCCGCCCACATGGTTGAGGCAAAGGCTGCAGCCAAGTGGGGCAATTTAAAATGTTGGCTTTTTTTTTTTTTTGGACTGTGGTCCTGCCCCCAGTGGTGTCTGGGGGGGGGTAGTGGACTGGCCCGCTGTTTGAAAACTTTGAGGACCCCCTGGGCTACAGATTTGTTACACGTCACAACTTCATGCAGTGCAGAGAACCAGCAGCCTTCTGGGTATCCTCACACCTAGATTATTGCTCACTAACTCTTATAACAATCCTGCCAAGAAGGTCAGTATTGTATCACCATCCTGATCCTGTTGATTTTCGGAGGAAGGAGGCCCAGAGTGAGTGGCTGGCCTAGGGCGGCCACAGAAGAGGCCACCTCGACACATCACTCAGTAGTACCTCACTCAAGGAAATGGGACTCAGCTACTGAGGAAAGCTGAGGAGGCCACAGGGAGTGAATAAGGCCAATTCCATGCTAGGGATCATCCAAAAGGGGAATTGAAAATATAAAACAGGCAACATTATAATGCCATTGTACAAAACGATAGTAAGGCCGCACCTGGAGTATTACCTACAGTTCTGGTCATCGCATCTCAAAAAAGACATCGTGGAACTGGAACAGGTGCAGAAGAGAGTGACTAAAATGATTACTGGGCTGGGGCACCTCCCTTCTGAGGAAAGGCTAAAACATTTGGGGCTCTTTAGTCTGGAAAAAAGGCGCCTGAGGGGGGGGGATATAATTGAGACGTACAAAATAATGCAGGGCATGAGCAAAGTGGATACAGGGACATTCTTCTCCCTCTCACAAAATACCAGAACTGGGGGACATCCACTCAAATTGAGGGCTGGGAGAGTAAGAACAGACAAAAGAATTTTTCCCCAGCGTGTTGTTAGTCTGTGGAACTCCCTGCCACAGGGTGTGGTGATGTCATCTGGCCTGGATGCTTTCAAAAGGGGAGTGGACAGATTCCTGGAGGAAAAGTCCATCACAGGTTACAAACCATGATGATGTGTAATCTCCAGGCTTAAAACTGGGCCAGATGCAGGGGAGTGGTATCAGGAGACAGAGGTCTAGCCTCGTGTGCTCCCAGACGCATCTGGTGGGGCCGCTGTGATATACAGGAAGCTGGACTAGATGATCCAGCATGGCTCTTCTTATGTTCTCATATGTCCTTTCAACTATGGTCCTTTCCCAACCAGGAGCCCCGTTGTTGGGTTGAAGTAAAGACCCTACCACCCTCAGCCACTGGCTGCCAGAGATGGGATTTGTAATCCAAAATCTTAGCAGCTGCCCCAGGCAGGAAAAGTCCCACCTAAATTACAAGGCCGGATGGTGGGACACCTGTCTTCCTGAATCCTTTTGTAAAACCTCAGACAGAATGGTTAGAATCCTGTTTCTCTCATAACAGGGGGATGGGGGATTTTGGATGAACCACGTCCCAGAACGACCATCAACACACACTTGTTCCGCCGTGCAGGCTTCTGTGGGGCCAGAGAGGGCTTCAAGTCCTATACGGAGCAGACAATGTATGGCTCTATTCTAACACACTGCCCTACTCACGGGGAGTATTTTGGATAGGCCTAAAAATATTGCAAGCCAGAATTAACAGGAGGGGGTGTAGTTATGTATGTGTGTGTATATATATATCAATTGTATCTGACCATTTTACGCAGACTCAGCTGCTTATTCCAAATTTGTTAGCAGCTGCTACGTGTTGCTATGAAGAGGGAAAGCTCTCTGGATCTGGCCAAGCCCACCACAGATGTGCTGATTCAGAGTGAATGTGTGGCCATGTGGTTTACGGGGCCCACTGGGCAGAAATACAAGGACGCTCCAGCCTCAGGAGTTACAGCAATTGTGGCCCTCCACACATGTCTTCTACAAATCCCATCACCCACAGTGAGGATATTCAACAGTGAAAGACCGTGTGTGTGTGTGCGTGTATGTGTGAAATCCCAAGATGTCTAGTTGGAGCTGCCCACCTTTGAACTAGGTTCAAGGTTCAAGAGGGTCAGAGCGTCATGAGGAGAGGGTTACTGCAAGGTCAAATAGTGGACCTCAAGGGCCATCCAGTCCAACCCCCTGCCATGCAGGAACCCCCATCAAAGTACCACTGACAGATGCCCATCCACCCTCTGCTTGAAAACCTGCAAAGAAGGAGACTCCACCACCCTCCTCTGTGGCAGCATCTTCCACTGCTGAAGAGCTCTAAGGCTCTAACCATCATGAAGTTCTTCCTAATGTTCAAATGGAATCTCTTTTCCTGTAGTTTGAGACCATTGCCCCAAGTCCTAGTCTCTGAAGCTATGGAAAACAGATTCCTAAGACGCTCCTTTTAAGACATTTCTTCCAGACCTTCAACCATCCTGGCTGCCCTCCTCTGGACCTGCTTGAGGTTGTCAACATCCTTTTAAAAATTGAAGTGCACAGAACTGGATGCAGTACTCCAGGTGGGGTCTGACCAGAACAGAACAGAGTGGTACTATCACTTCCCTTGATGCAGACACTATGGTTGTGTTGATGCAACCAAGAATCGCATTGGCTTTCTTGGCCGTGGCGTCACACCGCCGATTCACGTTCAACTTGTGGTCCACCCAGACTCCCAGATCCCTTTTGCATGTACTGTAGTATTTTCCAGCCATGTGTCTCCCATCCTATATCTGTGCAATTCATTTTTTAAACCTAGATGCAGCACCCTACATTTCTCTCTGTTGAAACTCATTCATCCTACCCTCTAGGACAGTGTTGGCGAACCTATGGCACGGGTGCCAAAGGTGGCACTCGGAACCCTTCCTGTGGGCACCCAACATCGACCCTTTGCAGCCACCTGTATTCAGGTTACTGTATTGGCTCTTTGCTAAAGTGCTGTATTGGCACTTTGCAAAAAAAAATTAGTGGGTTTTGAATCACAGTTTCGGCACACGGACTCTAAAAGGTTTGCCACCACTGCTCTAGGAAATTAGCAACCCCTCCTACTTTGGTATAATCTGCAAATTTAATCATCCTACCCTCTATTCCTTCCTCCAAGTCATTAATAAAAATATTGAATAGCACCAGACCCAGAACAGAACCCTAGACACCCCTCTCCAAGCTGAGATCGTACGCCCCTTTGCGTACGATCAGTCAACCAATTCAAATCCACCTAACAGTAGCACTATCTATTACACATTCTACCAACTTCTTTGCAAGTATTTCATGGGGAACCTTACTGAAGGCCTTACTGAAATCAAGAGAAACAACATCCATATAGAGATTGAGAAGCGAGTTGGAAGCAGCATGTAAGTCAAGGATGTAAAACCTGTGGCCCCCTCTGATGCCTATTGGCTCCAGACACCATAGCAAGGCCAAAGGATGATGAGTGTTGCAATCCAGTAACATCTGGAGGCCCTATCTGGAGGTCCTCCCACTGGAGGACGATAGTACAGAATCAACCAGGGCAATGTAGGACCTAGTGTGTTCTGCTTATATACCGCCCCATAGCGCTTAAAGTACTCTAGGTGGTTTACAATTTAATTATGCAGGCTAATCATTGCCCCACCACCAGCTGGGTACTCCTTTTACCGACCTTGGAAGGATGGAAGGCTGAGTGAACCTTGAGCCAGCTACCTGGGAACCCCAGGTCGTGAGCAGAGTTTTGGCTACAGTACAACCGTTTAACCACTGTGCCACCAGGCTCTCTTATAGGTGTAGCCTGTTGCGCTACACCTATAAGGACAAAACGAGATTTCGTGCTCATGGGGACAGAGGTGTAGCCAGGATTTGGAGCGCCTGGGGACAAAGTTTCATTTTTGCACCCTTCCCGCCGACCCTCCCACACTGCACCCACCCAGCAATGGGGACAGAACCCTGCAGGCGTGGGATGGATATGGGTGTGGTAGTGCATGCACCTTAAACCTCTCCAGCCAAGGTGAGGAAGACGAGGAGGATGAAGGCGCCACGGCCACCACGCTCCTGTCTGCTTGGCTGCTTGGCTGCTCGCCTGGCGCCTGGCGGCAGAGGCGGTGCCGTCGCCAAGCCTTAGGGGAAAGGAGGACTGCTGGGTGGAGCTTCCTCCTCTGCCTCCCCCTCCAGGCGCCCCTAGATTTCTGCACCCAGGGCAGATGTACCCTTCTGCCCCCCTAGATACGCCCCTGCATGGGGAGCCCCAAACTCACATGCCCCCCTTTCCCCGGACTCATGCCTACCATCCTGCTTCTCTTTCAATGGTAAGCTCTAGTTTGGTGATACTTCCAAACGAGACTATGGCAAATGAACTAGAGCACGGAATTTTTCTTACTCGACTCAACAAGCCAGGGGAAGAATCTCTGCTCCAAATGAGGACTTAACAAGTGAGCCACTTGCGAAAGGAAGGAGGAAGGAGGGGAGGAAGGAGGAGTTCCCTACCTTGTTACCTCCAAACCACCCAACTGGGTTTGCGTTCCCCTTGGACAGCCAGGATGATAAACTGGACCCCAACCCAGCTCAGAAAAAGCCAACGAGCAAAGCCTGCTGGTTCAGGTGCCCGAGGGTGGCACACCAAGGAAGCAAAGCAGGAGGAAAGACCGCAAAGGAGAGCATAGCAGCCAAGTCACTACATCAGTGGCTGCCAATCTTGGTTCCCCATATGTTCTGGACTACAACTCCCAGAAGCCTTCACCAGATGTTCCTAACTATAACTTAGAGACGCCTCCACCACTTGCTGTGCTGGCCAGGATTTCGGGGAGTCATAGCCCAAGAACATCTGGGGACCCACGATTGGGAGCCACAGATTTAGAGATATGCAAATTGCTGTCTCTGAACTACAGGTACAAAATTCCCTGGGCCGGACTGCTCCTACTGGGCTCCACCTGACAACACTATGTTTGTTTATTTTGGGGTGCCCTGTTGTATTACGTCCATGCTTTCTTTTGTTATGAACTAGGGATGGGCACAAAACAGAAAAATAATGTTTCGTTTCGTTTCCTTTCGTGTTCACCCCTGTTTAGTTTCATTTTACTTCTTACGAAAAAAATGTAAAAAAAATGTAATACGAAATGAAAAGGCTCCCCTGGGTCCTAGAGGCACCAGATTTGGTGCCCGGGGCTCCAGGAGCCGTTTTTAAAGGGCTCCTGTCGAGCTGTCAATGGCTGGAGCCAGACTGGGCCAGGTTGAAAGGGCTCCAGCCATTGACAGCTCTGCAGGAACCCTCAGAAAACCGTTGAGTAGGCAGCACGACTGGCCTCCCGACCATTTTCTGAAGGCTCCTGCTGATCTGTCAATGGCTGGAGCCCTTTAAACCTGGCCCAGTCAGCAACAGGGGGAATCCCTGGTACCAAATGGGCGAGGTTTAAAGGGCTCCAGCCACTGACAGCTCAGCAGGAGCCCTCAGAAAATGATGGAACAAAACGATTCGTTTCAATGGGAAAATAACCGTTTCGCTTCGTCTATAACAAAATGCGGCTTCCTCGTTTTGTTTTGTTTCATTATGTAATGAAACAATGAAACAGCATTTCGCTTTTAATTTCCTGCCCATCCTTATTATGAACCATTAAAAGTGACCACAGTTCAGATAGGGAGTAAATAAATGAGTGAATAAATAAAAGCCAACACAGTCAATGGCCACGTAGATTGGAAAATTCTAGATATTTTCATCTATGTTTTATATTTAACAGATGCTTGGTTAAAGCTTGTGTCTGTTATGTAACACCAGTCAATCTTTTTTTTTAATTTTGATTTAACATGCCTGGTATGTTAAACCCGACAACAATCAACATAATAAGTTCTGGATTTCAGGTGAACTGCCTCCTTTTTTTCATCTCTCTTTTGACACACCTTAAAGTCGAAGTTTTTGGCTAGAGTCTAGCTAGCCACAGGCCCCACCCCCATGGGCTTAATCAAGTATACATCCCACAATGTTCTAGGGGAGATACTAAGAGCTTGGGGGAATACACACACACACACACACAGAGAGAGTACTATTTCGAACTCAAATTCCCAGAATAGCCACTGACCATGCTGGAGGGGGGTTGCAGCAGCTGCAGTCTGAAAAGCAACTTCCCTACATCCTAGAGTTAATTTTTAATTGTTTCTAATTGCATTGTTGCTTTAGGTTGGCCGGAGCCCAAGCAGGAGTGCTGACATTGGATTCCTCTGACTTTGGAGAAACTTTTAAGAGGGAATCTGGGAAGAGGCTGTTTGGGTCACCTGAGCACATGCTAAGCAGCCACTTCCCTCTTGTTACTAAAAATATGAGGCCACCTCAGCAAAATGCAGCCCTGAATGCCAAAAAGCACACGTTGCCAACTCGCTGTCAGGTAGCCAACTTTTTCTGCCCCTGCAGAGCTCCAATACTTAATTAACTGCATGCCACGGAGAAATTCAGCCGGCAATATCTTATCTCTATCGTTACGATTACAAAGATGAGAAAAACTTAGGACCCCTCATTAGCAACTCTGCTCAGGTCTTGAAAACTCATAGTGAGGGTTGCTTTTATTGACACAACCCCGTCTCATATTCAATCATCCTCTTTTCCAGCGGCCTTCCACTTTTTTTTAGCATCTCTGGCTTTTCCAGCAAGCCTCACGTCTTCTTGTGTTATGTCCCAAGTACGACGGCCCTGGCTTCGTCAAGTTAGGTCAATTTATTGACACCTTGCCATAACCCAAAATGATAGTTTGGAATAGTCACTTTTCTCCTGCCCTGTAGATTCTAAGTGCAGAGGAGCCGTGGCAGAAAAAAATAGTTGGTAATGCTGTTTCAGAATAATCAGAAACGTTTACAGTGGTTCCCAAACTTCCCAATGCCGCAACCTTTTAATACAGTTCCTCAGGTGGTGGTGACCCCTTGCCCTGCTTAGAAGAGGCCACAAGCCCCCTTTGGCAGGCCACGGCCGCAGGTGCCATAGAGAACTTCCCTCTACAGGCACCTTCAGTCAATCGCAGCCTCCGGTGCCATTGAATGACATCCCTTCCAACCTATCAAGCTGTAACTCA
>JAHTLZ010000007.1:50728691-50739560 GCA_023846285.1 Phrynocephalus versicolor | reverse complement strand
GGAACATAATGAGGCAACTAGATACCCATCTCCGGATACCATCCCCCTATGTCTGGCATTTTGAAATACCCTCCTTTTAAGCCTGGAGAGAACTTGTATCCCATCAAGGCTTGTCACCTGTGATGGACTCCCCCCCCCCAAAAAAATATGTCTAATCACCTTTTAAAGCCATTGAAGCCAGAGGCCATCACTCCATCCTGCAGCAGGGAGTTCCACAGACTAACAACATGCTGGGTAAAGAAATGTTTTCTTTTGTTTCTTCTCACTCTACCAACCCTCAATCTGATTCTGGTGTTATGTGACAGGGAAAAGAGCTTCCCTCTATCCACTTTATCCACCCCGTGCATAATTTTGTATGTCTCAATCACGTCCCCCCTCCAGGTGCTTTTTTTCTAGACTAAAAGGCCCCAAATGCTATAGTGTATCATCATAAAGGAGGTGCCCCAGCCCAGGAATCATTTTAGTCACTCTCTTCTGAACCTTTTCCAGTTCCACTATGTCTTTTTTGAGATGAAGCCAGCAGAACTGTACATAATACTCCTAGATGAATCCTTACCATTTTTTTGTACAATGGCATTATAATACTGGATGTTTTATCCCCCTTTTAATGATCTCTAGCATGGAATTATATGTCTTCATCTTCAATGCACAGAACTGACACTTTAATCGAGCTGTCCACCAGCACACCAAGATTTCTTTCCTGATCCATCACGGACAACTCAGAACCCATTTGCTGATAAGTAAAATTTTGATTTTTTAAAAAACCTCAGTGCGCATTACAGTACTTTACATTTTCTTACATTGAAATACATTTGCCATTTTGCCACCCATTTTCCAAGTTTGGAGAGATCCTTCTGGAACTCTTCGCAATCCCTTCTGTGTTCTGGAAGTTTTTCTTCCTGACATTTTGCCAGACTCTGTGGCTGGCATCTTCAGAGGGCAAGGAGCTCAGGGAACTAGGAGTTTCTCTCTGTGCTCTAGAACTCATGGTTCCTTGAGCTCCTTGCCCTCTGAAGATGCCAGCCACAGAGTCTGGCGAAATGTCAGGAAGAAAAACTTCTAGAACATGGAAAAACAGCCTGAAACACTCGCAACAGCTATCAAACCACTCACTTTTGTTGGTCATCTATCAGAAATGCATGGACAGGTTGGACTAAATGGCCCTTGGGTGTCCTTTCAAATTCTAACATCCTACAGATTAGGTTCTCTGACACAGCATCCTGTTCATGTAGCGTGGACAGCGTCACAAAACAGTCAGCCCCACCACCACGTGGAAGGGAACACACACAACCAAACCAGAATCGGAGCTATGGGCATGTTTCTGGAGCACCAGGAATTTTAAACCACCAATACCGTATTGAAAGGATCGCAATTTCCCTCTCCTCCTTTCAAATTGGCTCAAACAAGCAAGCAAAAGAAGAGATCACACAGGAAATCTGGGTTCTTGATACCAGTGACCTTTAATGACTAAGAACCCACAGTGATGAAAGGAAAATAATAAAATAAAACCAAACCCAGGAATAATCATTGTAACACCTCACTGGAATTGGTAAATTTTGTTTTTGTCAAGAAACCCAAATTGCTTCATCTCCCCCTGCTTTGTTCTCTTTAACACAATGTTTAATAGATATCATAACTTAAAACTGTGTTTGGCACCCTCGTCGGCGCCCATAAAACCTTAGACAAGTATATAAAAATATGCCATTAAATTCATATCGACAATCAAAAGACTCAAGGACGTTATGTACAGAGGAGGCGATACATATCAATTTATTTACAGGAAGCCTTCGGCAGCTCAGGAATCAATAAAGCTCACAGGAAGGGGGCAAGAGTCAAATTTTAAGGTAGGGGAAGCACAAGATAAATTCGCTCACCATTTGCCTTGTTTCTGAGGTGGCACCCATGCCAAAGCCACAAGGGAACGTGGCAATTAAAAAAAAAGTCATGGGGGACTCTTAGGATCCCTCCCATCATCCCATTCTGCTCAGGATCTTGGAACTGCAACTCTCACCTTTGAATGTTCCCTATTTTGGCACGCACTGGGCCTCCGTTTGCATCGGAGATCAGCTGTGGAATCATGACAGCATCACAGCTCCACAAGCAAATAACTGAATCGCCTCTGGACACACAGACAGAACTTCCTCTACCACAGGCATGTTCTAACTTCGGCCCTCCAGATGTTTTGGGCCGCAGCTCCCACAGTCCTTTGCCATTGGAAATAACAGGCTTGGAATTCTGGGAGTTGTGGTCGAAAACATCAGGAGGGCCTAAGTTCAGACATGCCTGCTCTACAATCACTGCATGTTCTTACAAAGGGGGTGAAGAAGCAGGCCTTATTGTAGCAGATGGCACCTCACCTGGGAAACAAAGCAAAGCAAAGTGTTCTGGTGATGTACTGCCCCATGCAACTTCTAGTAGTCTTTGGGTGGTTTACAGTTTTAATTACAGTATGCAGGCCACACATTGCCTCCCCCAGCAAGCTGGGTACTCATTTTACTGACCTTGGAAGGATGGAAGGCTGAGTGAACCTTGAACTGGCGACCTGGGATTGAACCACAGGTCATGAGCAGTTTTACCTGCAGGACAGGCATTTAACCACTGCACCACGCGGCTCCTCCCTGGTCCGAGGGAGGCCACTGTGGACTTTTGAAAAGAAAGGTGTTTCTTTGTGTCGCAAAATCAGTGGCTGGTATGGCTTCCTACACGATCATCGGGTCACAAACATCCTGGTGGTCTCTCATACAAATTAGAAAAAGTCATTTCCACCCCATGTTGACTCCTACTTTACCCTCGTTTTATGGACCTTCTGATTGCACACAATTTTGTCCCTGGTTTTGGTTCTGTTGTTCCAAATGGAACTATTTGATCCGAGATGAGAGCCAGCCTTGGTGTGTCTTCGGTAAGGAAAGTTTTTATTTTCGCCATCAGTGTTTTAATAATAATAATAATAATTTATTGTCATTGTGTGTATATACACAGTATACACATACAACGAAATTCAGTGCACGGATGGAGAGACCGTCCACCTGAAATGTGTGGTGAGAAGTCCTTTCTCACAACACACCCCACTGCTGCTAGGATCCACCTCCAACTTTAAAAGAGCTCGTACTCTTTGCTACCATTTGTGTAAGATGAAGGAGGTCCCTTCCACTCTGGGCTTACTCCAAGTTTAGGACTTCCTTCTCAGTAAGTAAGAAGAAGACTGCAAGCCTATGGCTGAACCCTGGAGGATCTGCTGTCCTGGACAGGCAGAAGGGTCACAAGTCTAAGAACAACACAGGTCTCTTGGTTAATGGTTAGTAGACCATCTCCTCAGGAATGCCCCTTTAACCCTACCAGCATCAAGGATCAAATGAACATGTTCCTTTCTGAGAACACATATTTCCTTCTAAACCATGGAGCGATTTACAACCCAATCCAGTCCTTGATTCTCAAAACAGATCTGCCACAAAACAGGGTTTGGTGAGGCTCAATGAGTGCAGGAAGTTGCTTTAAATGTTTGTGAAGATTCTCAGTCATCCAGGCGAGTTTATCTGGAAGTTGAGTCATGGCTACTGGACTTCTTTTCCTTGAGAGACAGAAACGTTTCGCTGCTCATCCAAACAGCTTCGTCAGTCTGAATACAGCTAGTGCGAGTCCTCCATCTTACAGTCAAGCTTTGACCTCTTGCCACCCTGGCCTGAACTGATGGATGAGCAGCGCCAAGTCCAGTAGCCATGACTCAACTTCCAAGTTGCTCTAAATGTTGCATTAAGAACAGGGGAGGAATGTGGTGCTTGGGCACG
The DNA here is from genome assembly GCA_023846285.1 of Phrynocephalus versicolor. Lineage (NCBI taxonomy): Eukaryota > Metazoa > Chordata > Lepidosauria > Squamata > Agamidae > Phrynocephalus > Phrynocephalus versicolor. The sequence goes on along the minus strand of JAHTLZ010000007.1, from coordinate 50,735,775 downwards.
ATTCTCACCTGTTTCTTCTGTAGATGGAATGGTGTCACCCTAACTCAGAGTCTTCTTTCACCTTGGCTTGTGGTCAGTGTATAAACCACAATGGATTGGTTTACGGTCAACTGATATGGTTCAAGGCTATGGTGCTCAATTTCCTTCAGCGGAGATGATTTTACAAATCAATGCAGAGAGACTTTCTCGTGAGTAAAGGGGAAGAAAAGAAACATGCAGAGGGAAGCAGGTACTTGCTAGACTCCATTGCATCATCCTTCAAGGATCACCCGTGAATACAAGGCCTTTGTAAAACAGGGTGGGTGGGGGGATGCACAGCCCATCAGGTGAAGGGCACCACCCCATGACCTTTCACCCGAGATGGGCCTGAAGGGATTTATCCCCACTTTTATAAAGACAGATTCAAGACAGGAGCAACAGGGAGATGCTTTAGAGCCTACGCTTGGAAAAGTTACTTTTTTTTAATCATTCCCAGAACCCACCAGATGGTATGGCTTTGTGGCCACGCAGAATGCAGGATCTCCTTCATCGCAGCCCCTAAAGTCAGTTTTTTTAAAGATCATTCTTCTGCTTCTGTTTGCACATCTCTTTGAATGAAGGCATGTTGACTTATGAACGTGTAAAAGCAAAGGATGATTGTGCATAATGCGGAAGTGTCTACATTTGTCTACGTGTAAGACTGACCGCTGATGTGGGACATCAAATACGACATGGCTGACACAAATTGTCAATAGGGGACATCGGACATGTAAAATTGGAGGTGTTTTAGACATTCCTTATACGCTGCACAAGACCTCTCTACTTCATGCACATCACCTGGCCAATCTGCACAAATTCCATTTAGAAAATACTTAACAACGACTCTCCATTGTCTCTGACTTTTCCCTCTGATTCACTTAAAAATGGAAATATGTAAAATCTCCCTCTTCTTTGCACGTTCGACAATGCATTCGCATAGAAATACTGAGTATATTCAGCTCCATACAGCTTTCTGGAAGGAAAATAATATTTTATTCCTGGAGCACATAGGAAAGTGGTTCTCAACCTGTGGGTCCCCAGAGGTTCCTGGACTGCAACTCTCAGAAACCTCTTCCAGCACAGCGAGTGGTGGAGGCTTCTGTGAGCTACAGTCCAGGAACATCTGGGGACCCACAGGGTAAGAACCACTGACACAGGGCTTTGTGCCTCTTGACATTTAGGGCTTCATTTTGTACATGCACTGACTCTGAATATACTTTCTTACCTAAGTGCACCACTGGTACAATCCAGTTCACACTAATCTGGGAGGAAGCAGAATTGATTTTAGTGGCCTGATTTCTGAATAAATATGCCTAAGCATGGGCCTGCTTCCTGGAGACCAGAATCCACAGGCCAAAATTTGCAAAATTCCTAAGCCAGAAGTTGGCAACTTGTAGCCCTGATCAACTACAACTCCCATCAGCCGTGGCCCACACAATCCGTGGTGAGGAATGCATGTAGCTGTGGACCAGCAACATTTAGTGGTTCACAAGCATCTCACCCCACACACGAAATGACCCCAGATATGGCATCCAATGTTTTCATCCATCTCTACCTCAACCCCATAAGAACATAAGAACAGCCTTGCTGGAACAGGCCACAGCCCATTCCAGTCCAGCATTCTGTCTCACACAGTGGTTCACCACTTGCTTCAGGGTATTCCCAAGCAGATGGCTTCCCCTCCTTACAATTACCTGCAAATGGCAATGAGAGATATCCTGCCTATCTCTCCAAACCATGTGATCCCTTCCTCTACTACAACCCCACCCAGGGGCTATGGTGTGCATGATGGTGATATAAATGCTGACCTGCCTTCATTCTAGGCTAGGAAGGTGCTTCCTTTGATGGCCGTGCCAGCTGTTTGCTAATAAATTGACTTTGCTGTATGCAAAGATTACAAACCCAATTAGCTGTTTTTTTCTTTTCTTTTTTTACCACCCGCTCTTAGTTTAAGAAAGAAAGAAAGAAAGAAAGAAAGAAAGAAAGAAAGAAAGAAAGAAAGAAAGAAAGAAAGAAAGAAAGAAAGAAAACTAGAGATGTGCAGGTTTTCAGGGGAATTTTTTTTTGGACTACAACTCCCAGAATTCCCCAGGCAGCCGGGAGTTGTCGTCCAAAAAGGATCCCCTCACAAATCTCCACACCTCTAATAAATACTGTACAAAGTAGGGAGAACCACGAGGGTAATAGAAACTGCTGCCTATCCTGCTCCCTCTGCCCCATGACAACATAGAGCACGGTTGCCCTGGTAACCGTGGAGGCCTACCTGTGGTGGCCCAGCCTCTGTGGAGGTGCAGAATTCCTGGGAAATCCTGCTCAATATTGCACAAACCTCCCGTCCAGATCCTTGCGTTTCGGTCTGGCATCCTCACTGAACCCAAGAAGAACCAACGTCTTCCACCTCCGACTTCTTCCCCTCAGCCCTACACACACACACACACACACACACACACACACACACACACACACACACACACACACACACACACACACACACACACGCACAAGCGTGCGCACTCATACAGACAACTGAATCCATCTTGGTGGTCGATGGCTGTCAGAATTGCAATATGTTACAACCAACATGCTGAGCTTCTTCTAATGCCAATGTGCGGTCACGAACCTGTACCTGTGGTGAGAGAGCCTACAGGCAAGCCACTGAGGAGTGCAACTCCAAAAAACATCTCCACTTCAGCGCTTCGTCACCTGCTCTGGAACGATGGGACCTCCTTTCCCCACAGTCCTCGGCTTCCAAAACGTCTCCTCATTCCAATCCCCTAATAAATAACGGTTATTTATACACATATTTAAAACACACACACACACACACACACACTGCCTACCCATCCACCCCAAGTTATCTGTAAGCTGGCGATGACGATGGACTGGAGGCAATGGTGTGGAGGAATGCATGGGTCCTGGGGAAGAGGGACCCAGCAAGTTGCCAGGTACTTGCTGGGGTGGGTGGAATACGGTGGTGATGCTGGCCGAAATGGCTTGCCGCCCAGATCCCATAGAGGGGGAACTGAAGGAGGTGAAATGGTGGTTAAAAAGGCTGTGGTGAAGGTTGCTAAAGCATCGTCGATGCAACCCAACTCCTGGCTCTGGAAGTCAATGAGTTCCAGTGACTCCTTGGGTTGGGCCACCGACAGTCTTGCCAAGCGAGAGCCCAAAAAGCGGACGATCCCTTTCGAAGGCAGGAGAAAAAAACCCTACGGACATTCTCCATAGGAACCTCTGCCCGAGGTTCAGCGTGGCTCTCCTTCGATCTGTCCCTCGCGGACGCACGCCCTGGCATTTCAGACGCAGCAGCAGGCACGTGCCTTGCAACGTAGAGATGGCGGCGGTGGGAAAGGTTTTTTTTTTTTGTGCGAGCGTGAGTACACGATCTCTCTCGAGGCCTTGCTCTGCTTTCTGCCGTGGAATCCAGGAGGCAAGGATAGGCACGCGTACGAGACTTTCAGGAGGGGGGACGAGACGGTGCCATCAGCAGCAAGGACGGAACCGGAGCTGTGTCTGTCTGTCTTTTTTCTTTCTTTCTTTCTCTCTCTCTCTTTCTCTCTCAACCCCCTTCCCTGTAAAAGGGGCTCCCCTGTTCCCCCAAAGCCCGTCAGACCCTCCAGAGGAGTAGGTGGTTGGTGCTGTCGTCCCGCCCCACCGTGTCGCTGCTGTTGTTGAGCCGAAAGTCCTCGTAGCCGTCTCCGCCGCTGATCACCAGCATCTTGGACTTGGAAGCTCGGTGCCGGACGGAGTCTCTTTTTTCCAAGTCGTTGGACTTTTCTGTACCTTGAGGGAGGGTGAAACAAGGTTGGTTTTTATTTTCTGCCCCCCCCAGCAAATACAGATATCTATGAGGAAGAATCATGTCTATTTGAACATTTGTACTTTAGAATGCATCAGATCTTTTGTAAGCAAGAAGGGAAGATCCCAGCAGTCATTTTTTAAAAACAGGCTTTTTTTAAACTCAAGGAGGAAGGAGGTTATCATTTCTAAATTTCTCCCTTCCCTAAACATAAGAACATAAGAAGAGCCATGCTGGATCAGGCCAAAGGCCCATCAAGTCCAGCTTCCTGTATCTCACAGTGGCCCCACCAGATGCGTCTGGGAGTGCATGAGACTAGATCTCTGTCTCCTAATACCACTCCCCTGAATCTGGCCCTTGAAGTACCCCAGTTTTAAGCCAGGAGATTATACATCTCCATCATGGTTTGTCACCTGTGATGGACTTCTCCTGCAGGAATCTGTCCAAATCCCCTTCTGAAAGCATCCAGGCCAGATGCCATCACCACATCCTGTGGCAGGGAGTTCCACAGACTAACAACATGCTGGTAAAAAAAACCCACAACCCCACCTTAACCGCCCAGAGTTCCCATGGGAAGATGGGTGGGATAGAAATCCAATAAATAAATAAATAAAATAAATAAATTAACCCTGGGAGGTTATTAATGCTTTAAAAATACCTTTGAATGGCAGAGCTATAAGGTACCTGATGGGTCACCTAGTCCAGGCCCTGCCAAGGAGGCCCAGTGGGGAACTGAGTTTCCAAATAGACATGGGTGTTTCATTTTGCAAGGGGTATGGTTCCAAAACGAAACATGGCAGAACAGCTGCTGCTCAGTACTGGGACCCACCTTCCAGTACAAAATCAACCAGTCTCTTACTTTGTTTTGGTTCACGCAGGGCTAAACTCCGCCAAGGAAGCAGCTTCTGAAGCATCATCTTTCACTTTCCCTGGTGATGGCCAATCAGAAACTGTGCCGGGATATGCGTTATCCTGCCTCCCTGTCGGATTGGCCATCACCAGGGAGAGTGAAAGATTACGCGTTAGAGGCTGCTTTCTCGTTGGAAGTTTAGCCCTGCACGAACCAAAACAAGGTAAGAGACTGGTTGATTTAGTTTTGGAAGGTGGGTCCCAGTACCGGAAGGCAACTGTGCTGCCATGTTTCGTTTTAGAACCGGACCGCTTCCAAAATGAAACACCCACCTCTACTCCCAAACTCTGACTCGACAGCCAGAGATCTAAATCTTCCAGCTATCCAGCAGTTAATGAATTATACGTTTAAAACAATCATATGCAATTAACATGGAATCGAAAAAGACGCAGCCAAAGTCATCTTCCACTGGCCGCATGGAAGCCACAATTTATTTATTTATTTATTTATTTATTTATTTATTTATTTATTTATTTATTTATATATTTATATATTTATATAGCTTGTATGCTGCCCACTTCCCAAAGGTCTCTGGGCAGCCCACAATCAAAATAAACAATTCAGACAATTAAAACATCAAAATTGCAATAAAATTAAAACAATAAAAACATTTAAATACAATAAATACAATATATTAAAATACTACACTAAAATTGCCATCAGGATCCACAATAATCAGTTAAAAAACTACTGGAACAGAAATGTTTTTAACTGGCGCCGGTATGTTATCAACGCTGGCGCCAGGCGGGTCTCACTTGGGAGGGCATTCCATAATCTGTTGTGTTGTGTTGTAACACAACCTACAATGCCCTAAATGGCTTGGGCCCAGGCTATCTCAAGGGCCACAACTCTCTTTATGCACCTGCCGGGGTGTCAAGACCATCAAGCCTTTCTTTCAATCCCATCACCTTCATAGGTGTGTTTAGCGGGGACAGAGGAGAGGGCCTTCTCTGTGGTGGCTCCAAAATTCTGGAACTCTCTCCCACTGGAGGCCAAGGCTGGACCCATCTTTGCTGTCCTTCTGCAAGCAGGCAAAGGCCTTTCTCTTCAGGAAAGTTTTCCTTGAATTACAGTAATTGTCACCGTGATTTTTTTAACTAATTGTGGCATCTCATGGCATTGAATCTATTTTGGCATTGGTTATGCTTTTTGGTTTTGTATTCGCTGATACTTTTAGTATCGTATACTCATTATTACTATCTTAAATGCCGCCTTTTGATCATTGTAAGCTGCCTTGGGTCCTTCTCAAGGAGAAAGGTGGGTTAAAAATAGTTTAAATAGACTTTAAATAAATAAAATGTACAGTATTTAATGTAGGGCCATGGGACATTACTGTGGCAGTTCTCCTGTGTTCTCTGGACTCCTATCTCCTCCAGATTCCATTATATTACTCACAATCTTCTCCCCCTGCCTTGCCTCATCTCCGACAAACACACATCAACCTACCTGGGTCTCTTGGCAAAGGGAAAAAGACGTCAAACCCTTCGGGCAATTTAATGGACGTGAGGAACCGGACATGGCCTGTGTGGCCCTGGGAAAGGCCCACCGGTGCTGGCGGAACCTTCCAGGAGGCAGCGTTAGCGGTGATGGAGAGCGTCAGGACCACTCCAGCACTGGTGCCAATCCAGAGCAGATCCTTACATGCGAGGAGAGCAGTGATGCGCAAGCAAGCGGCCTTATGCTGACGGATGATAGCGTCTGACCCTGTGAGAGGCAGAGAAACAAATGAGGAACCTTCAGGCCTGCCAGTGACTTAGGAGAGACTTAGGGTTGGACTAGATGGCCCTTGAGGTCTCTTCCAACTCAATGATTATATGATTCTATTCCTTATGGGTCCAAAATATTTGACAGGGAGAGCTGACACAAGGAACGGATCCTTGGTTTCTCAAAGTATAGTGTTTTCTCCCACATCGCTCTTTCTGGAAGGGACCAGAGCCCAACTTCTTCTCCAAAAGAGGATTTATCATCTGCTAGAGGAGATGAGATATTAATGGGATATTAATCAACTAAAACAAAAGAACAAACTAAAAGGTTAAAAACACATCAAAGGCGAAGCAAGGTTCTCACCTGCCAACATCTTGTGGACCGGAGGGGTGATGTCCACTTCAGCCAACTGATCATAGCTGGCAGGATGGTACAGCCTCACCTGGGCACTCCCTTGCAGGGTGACCCACACTCCGACGCTGGAGCTCACCATGCAGGTGACGCTGCGGACACTGTCCTGTCCCACCTGAAACTTGTGCTGCCGAGGAGAGAGGAAAGACTGAAGTTAAAACAATGGGAGCAGAGAGAGAGGAGGGGGAAGAGGGAGAGGGAGAGGGAGAGGGAGAGAGAGAGAGAGAGAGAGGGAGAGAGAG
>JAHTLZ010000007.1:50713511-50728681 GCA_023846285.1 Phrynocephalus versicolor | reverse complement strand
GAGAGGGAGGGAGAGAGAGAGGGGGAGAGGGAGAGAGAGAAGGAGGGAGAGAGAGAGAGAGAGAGAGGGAGGGAGGGAGAGAGAAGGAGGGAGGGAGAGAGAGAGAGAGGGAGAGAGAAGGGAGAGGGAGAGAGAGAGAGAAGGAGGGAGAGGGAGAGGGAGAGAGAAGGGGAGGGGGGATATATGTTTTAATGGCAGCTAAGGTGTATAGAAGGGAAACAGGCGACATTAAGGATCCGACAAATGACTGAAGCACCGAAAAGTACTGTATAAGGAATTCTCCTGAGCTTTCATAGAGACCTAGAATCATGGGGTTGGACGAGCCCTAGAAGGTCACTGAGTCCAACCCCGGCTCAAGCCTAGAATCCAAATCGAAGCCGATTGGACAGAGGGCTGTCCAGTTTTCTCCTGAAGCCCTCCAGCGTTGGAACGCTCACCACCTTCCAAGGTCATGAGTTCCATTGTCGTACTGCTCTAACAGTTAAGACATTTTCATCAACAGACACGACTTGTTCTTGTGGCTGACAGCCACAGGCAGTCTTGCCCTCCTCTGAGCCATTCCCTTATCCAGTCTTTCCCTAGCTGCTATCCTCCCACGCGTGCTGGACTACAACTTCCATGCTGCCTGGGCCATCGTGGGAGCTATAGTTAGCACCAGTTTGGGGGATGGCTGCTCTGAGCCCAGAGGAAAGAAGACTGAGATATGATTGCACTTTTCAACTGTTTGAAAGGTAGTCCTATAAATGAAGGGCAGGATCTGTTCTCGATCATCTCAGGATGCAGGATGTGCAATGATGGGCTTAAGTTACGAGAATCCAGCTTCTGTCTAAATATTGGGAAAAGCTTCTTAACTGTTAGAGCAGTACAACAATGGAGCCCATGACCTCGAGAGTTGGCGACTTCTCCAACGCTGGAGATATTCAAGGGAAAATTAGTCAACCCTCTGTCAGATATGCTTTGACTTGGATTCCTGCACGGAGTGGTGGGTTGGACGTGATGGCCTCACAGGTCCCTTCCAACTTCATAATTCGAGGATTGTACAATTCTATGAACAGTAGGTGCCTTTGACTACAACTCCCAGACACCCCCCCCCCAGAAAACTGGGGATGGAAAGAATGACCAGGCTTTGCCAGGAACTTGGAAGAAGCTACCATTTTTGATTACAGACCCACCTCCCTCAAAGTAACTCTTCCAGGTTCTCATCCCGTTCATCAAGGAACTCCAAAGCGGACTTCTTCCCTGCCTCCTTACCTCCTGCTGCAGCGTGGACGGATTGAGAACGATCACTCTGTTCTGGCATCCACACCAAAGCTTCCCGCCCACGGCCACCATCTTGGTCACGGGGCTGCCCGGAGAACCCAACGCGAGGGACTTGGCATTCTGGGAATCCCAAAAACGCCCTGCCGGATCCAGAGACGAAGGAAGAGGCATCAAGAGAAGCAAAGGAAACATCACACCGCCAACGGCACCTTCCCCGCAGCAGACACAGCACCCGACAGCACAGTTGGCCCTTGAGTGCAATATAAGGAGGGTGGGTGGTATGGAGGTAGGGGGTGGTCCTAAGTCAGGGCCCTGTGCTGTAGTTCCAGCCAGGATCAGGCACCTGGTGCAAGCTGCTTCCACAAAGCAGGGGAGAGAAAAGCTATCACACCTTGACCTGGTATGGCATTTTTGTAGAGCTTCAATGGATGCTGAAATTGGTGGCCCACCCCTTTCTGCCTCGTGGCACCGTGGCCAAGCTGTGGTACTGCTGCTAAAACTTGGCTCCTGACCTGGGTGCAACCCTGGGTAGATGGCTGGAGGTTCACTCAGGCTTCCATCCTTCCAAGCCTGGTAAAATAAGGACCCATCTCGCTTGGGGTGGGGTGGGTGCAATGTGTCACCTGCACAATTAACTTTATTTATTTATTTATTTATTTATTTATTTATTTATTTTTACAACTTATACGCCGCCCACTACCCTAAGGTCTCTGGGCGGCTTACAATCAAATAATTAAAACAGTTAAAGCATCAAATATCAATAAATAATTAAAACAATAATAAAAACCTTACACTAAAATCATTACACTAAAATTGCCATCAGAGGACCCACAGTCTATATTGTATCGATATAGTATATACCACCCATTGTATAGTATATACAATATTGTATATACCACCCAGGAAGTGCTTTAAGTGCTATGGGGCGATATATAAGCAGCACAGGTTGCTTTTCTCAGTGGCTGGGCCTTGCACCGTGCCTGTCTTGGCTCTGTGTTGTTCCCAGAACACAACTCAAGGTGCTTTGTTGGGCTACGCAACCCAAGGAGAGAGTCTTTGGCCCCTATTTGGAACAGGTTGCCAGCCAGATTTTTCCCTCCTTATGTTTAGGAAACTGTGGAAAACCGATATAGTAATACTTTTCTTTACAAGTACCTTGGTTTAGGAGTGTTTTGCAAGACAAGCAACCTCTGATCAATTTTGCCTTGATCAACAAGCAATGTCTTGCAATACAAGCACTGGAGCAGGTCACATGATCACAATGATGGTTCTCTCTCTCTCTCTGATGGATTGTGGGGGATTATCTAGAATGTTCTGTCTCAGGCAGCCTCCAAAGCAGAAGAAGGAGAGAGGAATGGAGGTTTCCCTTACACCAGCCAGGAAGGGAAGTGAGTGCAGGTCAGCGTTTTATTTTTCTTTATATTTACATTTTTCTTTAATTTGTTTTCAACATCCTTTCTTATTTTTCAAACCATTTCTAGTCCTGGGGCAGCTAGTCAAGTGTGTATAGGGCTACAAATGGCACTTTATTATTGTCACATTAAAAACATAAGAGTAAAATCCCGTCGTTAGTCCCACGCACAGCAGATTCCACAGCCAGGTACCTAAGCCATGGTGTGGACGTGGGCTTCTAGCCAACTTCTTTTGGCCTTTTGTGTGCACAGTATGTGGTCTATGGGACCCCAGAACAAATCATCTCAGCTTCCATTATTTATTATCGTGGCGCAGTGGTTAAATGCCTGTACTGCAGGTAAAACTGTGCTCACGACCTGGGGTTCAATCCCAGGTAGCAGGCTCAAGGTTCACTCAGCCTTCCATCCTTCTGAGGTCGGTAAAATGAGTACCCAGCTTGCTGGGGGGGCAATGTGTAGCCTGCACACTGTAATTAAAAACTGTAAACCGCCCAGAGACTACTTAAAGTGGTATGGGGCGGTATATAAGCAGAACACTTTTTGTTTCTGGAATGGATTATGCTCGTTAACCAAAGCACTGTATTTACTGTAAATGTCTTGATAACTGACCCTTCCGAAAGCTGTTAATAGTAATGCTTTATTTTTCCTCTCTTGTTTCCACTTTTCTTTATTTTTATGATTTCTTTCTTTAATTGCCCTATTATTACATGCATTGCCATGTGGGATGTTTGGTATTTTTAAAGTTTTAACTTGTAAGCTTGCTAGAAGAGGGTGTGCACTAGTAAGGCAGTGCATACATCAAATTAGACAGACAAATATGTCCCTGGGCACTGCTTCCTTTTCTCTGGCCCCTCGTTTACTCTGTGGGGTGGCGTTTGTAATAGAGACGGGCACGAATCACTTCGTCCTGGGTCGTGGCGAGTTGTCGGGGTGGCACCACAGGTGACTCTCATTCCCTTCCCCCAGCTCACCCCAGAGGGCTCCCCACTCGCCAGTCGGTGCGTGCTGCTCGCCTCCTCCTCTTTGTGTGATTGGCCTGTTGCAACAGGAGTGTGTGCTTCCCACAGCCGGCCAATCACAAGTCAGTGCTGTGGGAGTCCCCGCCCCGCCTTCTCATCTGACTGGCCAGCTGCTGGAGGAGGTAAGCGCGTCCTCCTGCTGCCAACTGGATAGTTCTGCAAAAAGGGGGAGAAGAGCCGTGTGCACCAGCTGGTGAGTGGGGGAGCTGGCTGGTGGCCGGTGGGGGAACATCTCCCAACACCTGTGGTGCTCCACCTGCCCTGAAGCGATTCATGCCCATCTCTGCGCTTCAAGGCAGCCAAGGACACCCCAGTACCAGTACTTCTTCCTCAATCGCTGCTCAAACCTTAAGCAAACATTCACGCAGGCTGCGTTTTCAGGAACCCTTCCCCGCTGTTTGTTTTAGCCCAGTGGTTCTTTAACCTGGGATGGACTTTTCATCCAGGAATCTGTTCAATCCCCTTTTGAAAGCATCCAGGCCAGATGCCATCACCACCTCCTGTGGGAGGGAGTGCCACAGACTAACAACGCGCTGGGTAAAAAAAAATATTTTCTTTTGTCTGTTCTCACTCTCCCAATCTGGACTGGGACACGCAGGGTCCATTCCACCACTGCAGTTCTGAAATGATGAGAATGATGTGAGGCTGGGGACAGTGTCTGGGCCATCCAACAAACTGAGAATCGGTGAGCAGAGACAACACAGCCCCAGCATGGCACAATCCCCCCTTTGGATGGGGACAAGCGACAAGAGAGTTTTATACGGCACAGGAAGGCCCAGCCCTTTGAGGGCAGACCCTGCCTTAAAGCAGCTTCCTGTCTGAACCGTTTACCTGCTTCTCTTTGGTAGACCACCAGCTCCCCGTTGGCCAGAGACACAAACACCTGGTTTTCAAGATATCTGTGGACGAAGCAAAAGTTTTAAAGACATCCCCTGGAAAGATCAGCAAGACAGGTCAAAACAAGGTCACTTTTGCTCACACTTATTTTATTTTATTCTAATTTATTTAAGACTGGGCTAAATGCCTGTACCACAGATAAAACTGCCCACAGCCTGGAGTTCAATCCCAGGTAGCAGGCTCACGGCTGACTCAGCCTTCCATCCTTTTGAGGTCGATAAAAGGAGTACACAGCTTGCTGGGGGCAGCGGCAATGTGTACCCTGCATTACTGTAATTAAACAGTAAGCCACCCACAGACTACTTGAAGTGGTATGGGGTGGGATATAAGCAGAACACTTTGCTTTGCTTTTTTTTTTTGAGTTGAGCTTGGTTGTCTCTGGTTGTGATCAGATGGTGAGATGGACTATGTCACAATCAGAACCACCCCCTTTAAAATGGCCCTTCTGTCTGTGCGGGAACTGTTCCAGCCCAGCCCCTCAAAAGCGTAGCTGCAACAAAAGATGCAGCTTGGGCATGGGTCACCGTTGGGCTGGAGTGTGGGAGAACAGGAGTTAACGGGTTAATGGTTTCATAGCTAGCTTGCAGGTACCATTATCAGCAAGGCTTGCCATGCCAAGGTGCCATGCCAAGGTGTTTATGTCATGATTTACTCTGCACATGCTCTAGGAATACACAGTGCTATTGTTTTACTTATCTCTGGCTTAGCCAATGATAGCAGCTAAATGTGGCTTCATGCATACGTTTTGTGACCTACTTTGTATACAATAAAATGATTGCCGTGGGGGGCACACGGCAGAAGGAACGTTCTCTATCCTTTGCCCAGATACCACGTCTGCAGACTCCATTCTTTCTGACCGCACCCTTTAAGGGCTGGTTTTCCCTTCACTGGAGCACTGTTGCTTGTGCTGGACTGCACCCCGAGCGGTCCAAGATGTGAGTGATATGCCTTTGTGATCACAAACCAGAAGTTAATGCATCATGTTCCACTCCGTGTAGTCCACCAAAAGATGAGCTCAAGGATCTAGTCCTCAGGGAGGCGGAAAGCCCTAACGTGGGCGGTACAGCTTCCAATGAAGGCAGATGAACACATATCTGAACGCTCCTTCATAACAAAAAAGGGAGGGTGCATCATTTCTTATATCCTCCACAATGTACAGTGGTACCTCTACTTACGAGCAATTTGACTTAAGTGTGGAAAACCATTGGCGTTTTAACTGCTGCCTTACAAATTTTAGATGCGGTCTACTCTACTTACATTTTTTATTTTTTCAGTTTATTTATTTATATATTTTTAGATATGGCCACTCTACTTATGAGCATGCATTCCGAACAGATTAAATTCATTAGTAGTGGTACCACTGTATACATTTTTAATCGTGTGGACTAGAAACTTGCTTTGATTGAATTTAAAAAAGAAGAAGAAGAAGAAGCAGGGGGCCTGTGGATCTTCTCGCAAAGCTAGATCCGGGATATCTGTGAAGATTCTCAGTCATCCAGGTGAGTTTATCTGGAAGTTGAGTCATGGCTACTGGACTTCTTTTTCTCGAGAGACAGAAACATTTCGCTGCTCATCCAAACAGCTTCATCAGATGGTTTGGATGAGCAGCAAAACGTTGTTATCTCTCAAGAAAAAGAGGTCCGGTAGCCATGACTCAACTTCCAGCTAGATCCGGGATGTTGGACACTTACAAAATGCAGGTCACTGAGGCTGAATGCTGCATCTTCAGGCTGTTTTTCCTGTTGCGGATGTTGTCGGAGGACTGGTAGACGTGGATACTGGAACCCAAAGAGAAGAGAGGAAATCAGGAGACAGCGGATGGGTCTCAAGGCAGGGTAGGGGGTTAGGGATCTGCTGCCTGAGCCGAGTCTGCTGGGGTTGAACCTCCCCATGGATCCAGCCTCAGAGGGTGAGGTGGTGGGGGCACTCTGTTTTTAATAATAATAATTTATTGTCATTGTGTGTATATATACACAGTATACACATACAACGAAATTCAGACACCCAGAGACCAGATTCAACACACACACACTCACACAAATCTCCAAACACTCTCACACACATTAAAAAAAAAACCTTCAACACACACACACACAAATCCCTGAACACTCCCCCACCCACCCACCCACCCTAAAAACACAAGCATCTACACAACAGGCTAGGTAATCCTGTCCAAGTGCTCACTGCTGGTGGTTCTTGAGTTCATTATTAAGTGCAATTATAGCTCTGGGATAAAAACTGTTCAAAAGACATGTGGTCCGAGTTTTAATTGTTCTGTATTTAATTGGGCTTCCTGCTTGGGCAGAGGGTTGGGCCTGATGACTCCCCCCTTGCGCTCCAGGATCCCTTTCGGTTCTGCCCTTCTATGAATCTATATCTCCCCGAACTGTGGCTCTCGAGTCAGCCACAGGAATCTCCCACTTTGTCTCAAGCAAGCACTCGGGGCTTCAATATGAACTGGCCGGTCCTTCCCTCTCGGTGTTGGGATGCTGTTGAACATCCCGCGACCTCCCTGACGGAGCCCCAACAATGGCCAATGGATGGTTGCTGGCCGCCAACGGCAGCCCTTGTTTGGAAGAGGAGGGGGGGAGTTCTTGCATGCATGGTGAGAGGAGACCCCTGCTTGGACCATCATGTGCTGCCCAGGGCTTTTACACCCAGGACCAAAGGAGCTCCCATTGAACCCGTGCCTGAAAGATTCTTCCGTATGAGCCTGCCTGTACATTAAGATCAGGCCAGGAGGCCCTGCTGAAGGTGCCATCCCTCAAAGAGATAAGGGGGGAGGGGGTGGCATGTCGAAGCAGGGCCTTCTCGGCGGTTGCCCCCCAACTCTGGAATGCCCTCCCTACGGAGATCCGCCTGGCGCCAACCCTTTTGGCTTTCCGGCGCCAGGCAAAGACCTTCCTGTTTGGCCAGCATTTGAATTAGATTATTTAGTTGGACACATGAGCCGCAGGGTTTTATAATTTACAATTTGTACTGTATCTGGTTTTAACGGTATTGTATTTTATAGTTTTAATAATTTTATTGTTTTAGAGTTTTTAATACTTGTTGTATGCCGCCCAGAGACCTCTTGGTAATGGGGCGGCTAAAAAAAATCTTGTAAATCAAATAAATAAATAAATAAATAAATAAATAAATAAATAAATAAATAAATGACGCTCAGCCTACCAGCCGTCCTCGGTCCCCAACCACATGGAACTCTGATAGGCCTCCGGGTCCAGGCTCAGCAGGTCTTCCAAGCTACCCCTGGTGAAGGACCCTCGGCTCGATCTCCTGAGGGCCCGGCCGTCCATGGGGCTCTCGCTGTTTCTGTTCTGGGCAAACGTTGTGGCGATGGGAAGGAATCCAGCAGGATCTTGCTCTTCTTCGGAGCTGGTGGTCTCGGCCGTCCCGTCTTTCGAGCTCGGGATCTCCTCATCTGGCCGAGGAGAAAGAGGTCGTCAACAAAGGCTGCTTTCTCACGACCCCTTAAATCCGCTGGCAACTTAAATGCAGATCTCCCCCCCCCCACGTGGTTTTTGTTCTGCTTCCTACCTCCTGGACTCTGATTCTATTGCTTCTGTCTGCGGTGAGGGGAGAGAGAAAAAAAATGCAGGCTTGCCTCCGCCTGCCATCGGCAGCAGCTACTTGTTCCAGACCGTTAGGATTCCCATACCTGTTTTAAAGCATTGCCTGTCTGTTAAAAGGGGGGGGGGGGAACCCAACAAAAACAAACAAAAAGCGGAGGAGGGCCAGGCAGGCAATGCTTTAAAACAGAAACAAGGATTTTACCTCCTCCAGACCAGGTACTTGTAAAACGCGCTGGGGCGCGCTTAGGTGGACATGGTCGTACTTTATTTTTTTTTAAGTCCGCTGCTGGTGGGAAAACAACTTTATGCTCCACATCTGCGAGCATTTTCCAGCGGATTTTAGGGGTTGTGTGAAAGCAGCCTAAAGGTGCCTTCGAAAACATGACTTTTCAGCTCTGAGGGTGGATAACTCTGGAGGGTTCAGGGGCCACCTCTCCGCCCCCCGGAATCACCGGCGGCCAAAACGGCTGCCCAAAATGTTAACCCAGATCCACCCTCCCAAATGGGAAAATCTAGAAGAGAAATAGCTGGAACTCTTTTCAGTTTTGTTGTCGAGTATTTGGAGGGGGACGTTGTTTTAATATCTTAGGGTATTTGTACACGACTCCTAAACTCTGCCGCAAATGGCTCCCAGCTCCGGAGCTTAAAATTGTTTCCCCACCAGCTCTGGAGTTTACAGAAAATTAAGTACGACCACACCCACCTAAGCGCGTCCCAGCGCACTTTTCAGGTACCTGCTCTTGGAGGGTGAAAAATCCCAGATCCGGATGTCAAGGAGTGAGTGCCTGGCTCTCCTCGCTTCTGTTTGTTGTTGTTTTTTGCCTCCCGCCCCTTTAAGAGAATGAAGCAGGATGACGATGGGGCGAGGGGAGGCTTGGACCGGCAAACGGAGGTGAGCCTGCATTCTTTTGTCCCCCTTTTTTCTCCCTCCCCTCACGCAGACAGGATCAAGGAAGTGCAGAGGGGTGGGGACGCAGGAAGAGCAACAAACCCCCAAGATCTCTGGTCTGAATTTAAATGGCCAGCGGATCTTAGGGGGTCATGTGAAAAGGCCCTAAATCAACATTACGGATGCTTCCGGAAGTGGTGAGACAGGAGGACCCACCCACCCTCCTATTTGTGGCTGATGATACTGATTTTTTTTTAAAAAAAACTAGAAATAATTGTATTTCCATGGTATATTTACTAGAACTGTCTACTAAAGGGAGGCAGAGACCTTGCAACACGTAGTGTTGAATGCATTACTTCTGTTTTAATGTACTTAGTAATGTACTGCAGAATGTCTAAAATCCTAAGCCATGTATTTCTTTTACAAAAGAATATTTAATATATAATTTTATAATTTTATCTTGTTTTGCTCAGCTCCTAAAGAAGGCCCCGCCGAAACGCATCGAACCAGAGCTTTTTAAGCAAGAATTAAGAGAGAATAAAGGTCTTTTATACTTTTATACATCCTGAACCCCAAATGTTCACTGGAAGGACATATTTTGAAGCTGAGGCTCCAGTACTTTGGCCACCTCATGAGGAGAGAGGAGTCCTTGGAAAAGTCCCTGATGTTGGGAAAGATTGAAGGCAAAAGAAAAAGAGGACGGCAGAGAATGAGATGGTTGGAAGGTGTCATCGATGCAACCAATATGGATTTGACCAAACTCCGGGAGGCAGTGGAAGATAGGAAGGCCTGGCGAGCTCTGGTCCATGGGGTCACGAAGAGTCGGACACGACTGAACAACTGAACAACAACAACATCCTGAAACTCTGTCTCCCATTCATATTTTGACTTCTATGGATGTACCAGTTCCTTTGCTTTGGAAGTAGGTTTGGGACTGACTGCCGTCTCCCCAGATACGGTGTACCTTTTCCAGGTTGGAGGGGTGTCCATGGGTATTTGTACACGACCCCTAAACTCCGCGGCAAATGGCTCCCGGCTCCGGAGCTTAAAATTGTTTCCCCACCAGCTCCAGAGTTTACAGATAATTAAGTGCGACCACGCCCACCTAAGCGCGTCCCAGCGCACTTTTCAGGTACCTGCTCTCTGGAGATGAAAATTCCTGATGCGGATATAACGTAGTGACTGCCGGGCTCTCCTTGCTTCTGTTTGTTCTTTTTTTGCCCCCCCCCGCCCCTTTAAGAGATCTGAATGCAGTGCCGGGACGGCAGAACGGAGGTGAGCGGCATTCTTTTCTTCCTTTTTTTCTCCCTCCCCTCACGCAGCCAGCAGCCAAGAGTGCGGAGGGGGTGGGAACGCAGGAACAGTGACAAACCCCTAAGATCTCTGGTCCGAATTTAAGTGGCCAGCGGATCTTAGGGGTCGTGTGAAAAGGCTCCATGAGGATGAAAAGGGGACAATTAAAAAAAAACCCGAACCAAAAGAACCAAAAGAGCTTTGTCCATCCCACTCACTTCCAAAGCTGGAGGAGATCGTGGACTGGCTGGCTTGGCTCTGGAGTGTGCCCGATGGACTCGGGGAGGACTCGTCATCCGTGTCGTCGCTGTCGAAGGGGACCAGTTCCCGGCTGGCGCTGTCCACGGGCTCTGAGAGCTCCAGAGAAGACCCGGAAATGGAAATATGCAAGCACTGTTGCGGTACGGACTCTTCCAGGGTGGCTTGAACCAGTTCAGAGGATGGGCTGGCCAGAGACGCAGGGCACTCCCTGCAAAGGAAGAAAGAAAGAAAGGGGAAAAAGAGGCTGAGTCTAAGCACCAAACACGGAAACCAAAAAGCCGAAGATGCCGGAAAGGCAGGGGCTGGAGAAGGGCGGAATCCAGAAATTTTAGGACGCAGGAGGATGAGAACGGAGCCACCCAACAACCGCCAGCACCAGAATCCCCTGGAGTGGTTTCTCAGACTGAGAGGCACAGGGCTGCCCCTGCTTTCTGACAGCCTAGAGCTGCAGTCCAGCATTCTGTCTCACACAGCGGCTCACCATTTGTTTCAGGGTATTCCCAAGCAGATGTCTTCACCTGCTCACGATTCCCCGCAAATGGCACTGAGAGCGATCCTGCCTCTCTCTCCAACCCCGGAGATTGTCCTTAGGCATCCATAATGATAGCCACGGATACCCTTGTTCTCCGTGAACTTGTCCAATCCTTTCTTAAAGCTGTCAAGGCTGACAGCTGTCACCACTTCTTCTGACAAGGGAGTTCCACAGACCAGTGATCCTCTGGGTGGAACATAAGAATATAGGAAGAGCCCTGCTGGATCAGGCCAAAGGCCCATCTAGTCCAGCTTCCTGTATCTCACAGTCACCCCACCAGATGCCTCTGGGAGCGCATGAGACTAGATCTCTGTCTCCTGATACCACTCCCCTGCATCTGGCCCTGGAAGTACCCTGGTTTAAAGCCTGGAGACTACACATCTCCATCATGGTTCGTAACCAGGGATGGACTTTTCCTCCAGGAATCTGTCCAATCCCCTTTGAAGGCATCCAGGCCACATGCCATCACCACATCCTGTGGCAGGGAGTCCCACAGACTTACAACACGCTGGGTAAAAAAATATTTTCTTTTGTCTTACTCTCCCAGCCCACAATTTGAGTGGATGTCTCCTAGTTCTGGTATTTTGTGAGAGGGAGAAGAGCTTCCCTCTATCCACTTGACTCATGTCCTGCATTATTTTGTATGTCTCAATCATATCCCCCCCCAGGTGCCTTTTTTCCAGACTAAAGAGCCCCAAATGTTTTAGCCTCTCCTCATAAGGGAGGTTCCACAGCCCAGGAATCATTTTAGTCGCTCTCTTCTGCACCTTTTCCAGTTCCACTATGTCTTTTTTGAGATAGCAAAAAGTACTTTGGAAAAGTACTTTCTCTTATGTGCTTGAGATCTAGCACCCAAACGTTTCATGGAGTGCCCCCCTAGTTCTAGCGTTGTGCGATAGGGAAAAACAGTTCGACCACTGTGCCACGAAGCGGAGCTTGCAAATGTAACTTTTCTAGACTTAACGGGCTCCCAGATTCCCTCAGCCAGCAGTGCTCGTGGCCAGGGTGTATTTATTTTATTTATTTTTGCATTTATATCCCGCTTATCTTCAAACGAACTCTAAGCGGCTTACAAGGGCTATGTTAGCCACACAAGTACAAGGATAAACAAATATAATTACAACAATAAATTTAAGAACAGTAAAACCTAGTGGCACCTCATCAACTAGAGCGTATGATGGCGGAGAAGAGAGAAAAAAAATTCTGGGAACTGTCACCCAACGGGGATCTTTCCACCCACCCAGCGCCCCCCCCGCCTCCGAGGAGAAAGTGGCTTCTGTCCCGTCCCTGCTTCGTCACCTGTACGTCCTCTTGAGGCCGGGCACGGACGAGATGCAGAGGATGCGGGCGGAGCACACGGCGATGCAGGCCTCCACGATGGGCTCCTTCTTGATGCTGAGAAGGCAGACCTGGCCCACGTAGCCGTCGCTGTTGCACACCCAGACTTCGTAGGCGTTGTCCGGGTTGCTGTGGCTCGGGGAGGCGCAGGAGAACTGTGGGGCGGGCGGAACACCACAAAAAAAACTTGAAGGCAGAAACTCCTTTGGGGGGGGGGGTTGCCCTTAGCAGGCAAACACAGCTTTAAATCTGTGAAGATTCTCAGTCCTCCAGGTGAGTTTATCTGGAAGTTGGAGTCATGGCTACTGGACTTCTTTTTGAGAGATAGAAACGTTTTGCTGCTCATCCAAACAGCTTCATCTATCTGAACAGAGCTAGTGCAAGTCCTCCATCTTATAGTCAGTCAGCTTTGACCTCTTGTCACCCTGGTCTGAATTAGGCTCATAAGATGAACAATGGCCTGAATAGGCTCGTTAAGAGAGACAATAGTATCCATAGCCTTAAGGTGAACAATGGCCTAAGGTGCTGAAACCTATCAAGAATGGGTCATTAGCTATGGGCTTGGTGGTGAAGGCTTTTTTGATTTGTCTCAGCACTTTGGAAAGCACAGCCTGATAAGTAGCAGATAGACTATGCCTGAGCCCGCCACCTCTGCTAAGGGAGGGGGTTTCAATGCTCACATGAATGCCTTCCCTTACTCCTGTGTTCTCAAAAAAAGGAGAAGTCCAGTAGCCATGACTCAACTTCCAGTCATGCAAATGCAAAAAAAACCCTGAAGGCAGAAACTCCTTTGGAGGGGCTTTGCCCTTAGCAGGCAAACACAGCTTTAAATCTACCCGAGGGTGCCAAGGTCTGCAGAACGCAGCTGCTGGCAGATGAAAGATTTTCATCGGAGGCGCTCTTAACCCGTTGATAACTGCTTTCATTTCGAGAACAAGCAGACAGAGACCTGCAAAGGCCCTGAAGATGCATTCCGTACATTGATACATAAGAGCCTCGTGGCGCAGCGCTTAAATGCCTGTCCTGCAGCTAAAACTGTGCTCACGACCTGGGGTTCCATCCCAGGTAGCCGGATCATGGTTGACTCAAGCCTTCCATCCTTCCGAGGTGGGTAAAATGAGTACCCAGCTTGCTGGGGGTGGGGGGCAATGTGTAGCCTGCATTACTGTAATTAAAAAACTGTAAACTGCCCAGAGACTACTTGAAGTGGTATGGGGCGGTACATAATCAGACCGCTTTGCTTTGCTTTGCTTTTGATGGCTAACAGAGAGAAAATGCTTTGTTTAAGGTAGGCAAGGGTGATGCTTTGGTCCTCCAGATGTTTTGGACTACAACTCCCAGAATCCTAAGCCTATATTTATGTGCCTCATCTCTGTTGTCCTTCCAGAAACAGGCAAAGACCTTTCACTTCAGGCAAGCTTTCCCTGAATGAGGGACTACCTATTATGTGTATTTTATATGAATCTATGGGTTCACATAGACTTTGTGTTTATGACTACTTATATCCGTGTTGCTTTAATGTAATGTTTGTCTATTAACGCTGTAAGATGTCCCTCAATTCCTTGTTCTCAAATACTTGAACATGTCTTAATTGTACTGGACTGTATATTAACCCTCATTACTCTAAGCTGCCTTGGGTCTTTTTCCAAGGAGAAAGGTGTGGTAAAAATGCTCTAAAATCACGACGATTCTACGTAACCTGCATTGGTTACCAGTTGCTGTCTGAGCCCCATTCAAAGTTTTGATACATAAAGCCCTAAATGGCTTAGGACCTAAATACCTGAAGGACCGCCTCCTCCCATATGAACCTACCCGGCAATTAAGATCGAGCCGGGGGGCCTCTTGAGAGTCAACCCTCAAGGAGGTGAGAGGGATGGCTTTTGGACGTCATAATAGGGCCTTCTCGGCAGCTGCCCCTAAGCTATGGAATGCCCTCCCAACTGAGATCCGCCTGGCGCCAACATTGATGACATTTCGGCGCCAGGTTAAAACCTTCCTGTTCCAGAAGTTTCTTCATTGATACAACATAGACTGTGGGTCCTTTGATGGCAATTTTAGTGTGATGATTTTAGTGTAAGGTTTTTATTATTGTTTTAATTTGTTGATTGATATTTGATGTTTTTAACTGTTTTAATTCTTTTGATTGTAAGCCGCCCAGAGACCTTCGGGTAGTGGGTGGCATATAAGCTGTAAAAATAAATAAATAAATAAATAAATAAATAAATAAATAAATAAATATATTTAGGTTTAGGTCCTCGATATCTGGCAAAATGGCGCCTTCCACAAGGAATGCCTGTGTCTCTTGTTCTCCTCAGGAATGGAGTGTCTAAGGGTGCCGACTCTGAGAGAGGGTCAGATGACTGAAATGAGGGATAGCCCTCTCTTTTTGGAACTGGCTCCCTGCAAAGATCAGCCTGTACCCTTCACTAGGACATTTTTAAATGCCTGTTAAAAAAACTTGGCTCTCCAAGCAAGCTTTCCCTGACCTATGATTTTGTAATGCTCAGCTATATGCACTTTTTCTGCACCGATTCCATCTTTCCCTCAATATCTGTTAACTTGTGATTTGTTTAATGCTTTTTGCCATTCTTATGGTTCTCAAATTCTTTATTGTTTTTGGATACATGGGCATTATAAAAGTCCAAGGAAGGAAGGAAGGAAGGAAGGAAGGAAGGAAGGAAGGAAGGAAGGAAGGAA
>JAHTLZ010000007.1:50690221-50709431 GCA_023846285.1 Phrynocephalus versicolor | reverse complement strand
TGTGTGTGTGTGTGTGTGTGTGTGTGTGTGTGTGTGTGTGTGTGTGTTTTGTTTTAAGGTCAGCTTGGCTTCAAAACTTCTCCAGCAATTCCCTACAGGGTGACATTGAAGTTAATCCATATTTTAAATCATCCTCGTCTGAGTTTTTTTTAAAAAACAACAATGTAATACTCAAGCTGCAAGTCTCAAAACTAATTCCAATATCTGAAAGAGCCATTTCTATGAATGCTGGTATCTAATTGTTAGGGCCAGGCCTTTTCAGCAGTAGCCCCGCAGCTCCGTCAGGGAAGCCAGCTGCTCATAAACCTTCGAGATGAGTTACTTTCTTGTTTTTAATTCTAAATGACACGTTATGATCAACATTTTGCTACACCAAGTAGTTCACACATGCTTTTGTCTGACTGTCGTGGCTAGGATCCTGTCACTTACTTATGCCAGCAGTGGTATAAATTTCAAAGCTGAACTGCTGTGGAACTAAAACCTCCAGGCTTGTATTTTTAGTCATGCACCAAGCAATGAATGGGACTTGCAACAAGAAATGTGAGCACTGATTTCTTAACAAGTACCAATTTGCTGCTGAGATTTAAATCACTGGACGTATGGGGGTGGCCCACTGCCTTCCTTTCTATTTTTTAAAATACCTGTAAGTTTCAGAGGATCATAAGAGTTGGAAGAGACCACAAGGGCCACCCAGTCCAACCCCCTGCCATGCAGGAACCCCCATCACAGTACGTCCTGGCAGATGGCCATCCAGCCTCTGCTTAAAAACTTCCAAAGAAGGAGACTCCACCACTCTCTGTGGCAGCATCTTCCACTGCCGAGCAGCTCTAACCATCAGGAAATCTCTTACAGGAGTTTCAGATCATTGCCCTGAGTCCTAGTCTCTGAAGCCATAGAAAACAAGCCAGCCCCCCTTCACTGTGACATCCTTTCAAATATTTAAACATGGCTATCATATCCCCTCTCAACCTTGTTTTTGTAAGACTAAACATTCCCAGCTCCCTAAGCCGCTCCTTGTAAGACTTTTCTTCCAGACCTTTAACCATCCTGGTTGGCTTCCTCTGGACCGCTTCAAGGTTGTCAACATCCTTTTTAAAATTGAGGTGTGCAGAAATGGACAGGTGGGGGTCTGACTGGAGCAGAACAGAGTGGTACTCTCACTTCCCTTGATGCAATCACTTTCTGCTCACTTACGGCGATTATTCTCACCTGGTGGGGAAAGCTGAGGGTCTCGGAGAGTTTGCTGACTTGCCCGAGAGTGCTGAGATCCTCGTCCAAGCGGGAGATGGTTTTCTGGACGCTCTCACGGTTGGTGGACTGAGAGGCCCCTGAAGCCAGGTAGAAAAATCACACAATGATCAGATGACGGCTGTTGACCAGCAACACGGTGGTGGCTGAGCAGCATTTTACAAATATTCATGCCACCTTTTGGGCTATCTTACTTTAGCAAGTCTGCATTGCTCGTACGGGTGTAAAAACGCAACATCTAAGATGAGAACAGACCAACTCAGAGGGTCAACAAAGATGCGTTTCTAGACCTCTCAGCTATATATACAGTGATACCTTCTAGGCCAGAGGTGTCCAAACTTCAGCCCTCCAGATGTTCTGGACCACAACTCCCAGAATTCTAAGCTTAGATTGTCAGTGACAAAGGACTGTGGGAGTTGTGGTCCAAATATCTGGAGGGCCAAATTTTAGACACCATTGTTTTAGGCTTACAGCTTCCGCAGTGCTACAGCCGGCATGACTACCAGGAATTAAAACCCCAAAAACACAACTCTTCCCACGCATCATATTATCCAGATGACACCTTTGGATCATGGGACATTGAGTACCCTCGTCCTGATATGGACAAATATCAATCAATCAATCAATTTTATTTTACAGCCAAAGGCCCGATAAGACAAATATCAAAGTGGGTCTCCATCAGCACAGAAATGGATCCAAAACCCTACAACAGGTTCATTCTGAATTAAGTTTTGGAAGAGATAGCCTGTATTGGTCTGTACAAGCATGTTTTTTGACTTTGGTTTGGTTTGGTTTCTTTGGATTTTTCCTGGAATTCTAAAGGAAGGATCGCGAGCCACAGGGTGGTAACCGCAAACAATGAGAAGAACACACCTTTTACCACGTCAACATCCTCCAGGGGCATCTTCCAAAGCAGCTTGTACTTGCTGGCTGTATCTATGACACTGGCTGCTGTGTACCTGGAAAGAGGATGATGTATGATAAACCAGGGAGCCCCCCTACATTGCAGTACTGAATGCAACCACTGGGTGGCAATGTTTTGGTTTTTTTAATATCTGATTCCCCGGTAGAATTAACTCGAGTTTATATTTATTTATTTATTTATATTTATATTTCTAGACCACCCACTTTCCCTAGGTACTCTGGTCGTTTTAGGGAAATAAACTTATTGATGTATATATTTTGCATGGGGGCCAAGGCTATGTAGTAGGGGGTATTATTATGAGAGTTACAGTCCAAAGAAAGGAAATTGTTCTGCTTATAGACCACCCCATACCACTTCAAGTAGTCTCTGGGCAGTTTACAGTTTAATTACAGTATGCAGGCCACACATTGCCCCCCCCCCCCCCCGCAAGCTGGGTGCTCCTTTTCCCGACCTCGGAAGGATAGAAGTCTGAGTCAACCTTGAGCCTGCTACCTGGGATTGAACCCTAGGTCGTGGGCAGTTTTAGCTGCAGTACAGGCTTTACAGAAAAGCTATGAGCCCCTTGCACATGCACAGAGACAGACATTTCCTCTGAGTGTGTTTTGAGCTTTAGCTTATTCACTGTCATTCAACACTGTGATGGCTGTGACACAGACACTCTGTCCTATGGCCTGTGCACACACACACAAGGCAGGACCTCCCTTAGGCTATCAACTCTAACGCTAAAGGGACAAAATGCACATGGTTCTGCAGCCACGCACTACAGTTAGCTACAGGTTATGATAAGCAAAGCAGACCTAAGGTTTATTGTGAGCCCTCCGGGGACCTGCTGCTGAACAGACGGCTGAAAGAATGCCCTTAAGGCAGTGTTGGCAAATCTTTTAGAGTTTGATTGCCCAAAATGAGATCCAAAACCCACTTATTTTTCACAAAGTGGCAACACAGCAATTTAACCGGAATACAGTAGTACCCCAGGGTTACGAATATTTCGGGTGCTATTCTTTGGGAAAGCAAGGATCAAAGAGCAGGCTTCTGAATTTCCCGCAGCCATAGCACCCTTGTGTTTATTTGCTTATTTTACTTGCTTATTCCACTGTTTCGCTTTGTTGTATGTTTCTTATTTGCATTATTTAAACCACCCAGAGTCCTTTCTGGGAAATCGGTACAGTATAAAAATGCAATAAATAAATAAATAAATAATAAATAAGTATCTCCCTCCTGCCCAGAGTTTAGTCCCGTCCCAGATCTTAGCGGGCTTGGGGCTTGCTTGCTTGCTTGCTTACTTACAGACTCATGGAGCTGCGCCGCAGGGAGCCCGACTTGCGTTTCAGAGTGGTGCAAACCAGCAGGTCCGAGAAGAGGAAGAGCGAGCGGTCCTTCTTGCCACCCACAGCCTTCTGCAACGAGAGACAGAAACAAGCCAGGTGACTTCCTTTTCTCCGTTTGGCTCGGATCAAAAACCGACCGGGTCGCACGTCGTTCATCGAAGTGTTCCGTTATCAACCTCAGTGGTGAACGGCTGCAAGTTAAGACGTCAACATAGGGCGCTTTTACACGACCCGTAAGATCCGCTGGTCACTTAAATTCGGACCAGAGATCTTAGGGGTTTGTCGCTCTTCCTGCGTCCCCACCCCTCCGCACTTCCTGGCTGCTGGCTGCGTGAGGGGAGAGAGAAAAAAAGGGACAAAAGAATGCAGGCTCACCTCCGGTGCCTGTGGACGCAGCCCCGTGGTTGTGATTCCTTCTCTTAAAGGGGCGGGAGGCAAAAAACAACAACAAAAAGAAGCGAGGAGAGCCCGGCACATTCGCATCAAGATTTTTCACCCTCGGAGAGCAGGTACATGAAAAGTGCACTGGGTCACGCTTAGGTGGGCGGGGTCGCACTTAATTTCCTCTAAACTCCGGAGCTGGTGGGGAAACATTTTTAAGCTCCGGAGCTGGGAGCCATTTGCCCCGGAGTTTAGGGGTCGTGTATAAATGCCCATAGGCATTTGCAGCGGGGCACCGAGGGGCCGGGCTTGGCACGCAAAGGCGCACATCAACCTCTTAATCTAGGGCACTGGTTCTCAACCTGTGGGGCCCCAGCTGTTCCTGGACTGCAACTCCCAGAAACCCTTTCCAGCACCGCGAGTGGTGGAGAGGCTTCTGGGAGTTGCAGTCCAGGAACATCTGGGGACCCACAGGTTGAGAACTACCGATCTAGGGCCATGCACCTCCAAGGGATACCCCAATGACATTATGTAAGCATAAAAATGCCGTTGGATTTTGTCCAGCTTTCTTCTAACTAACCCGAGTTACTTTTCCCCATTTGTTCTCATTCTGTTTTTCCTTCTGTTTTCAGTGATGCATTGTGGATTTTGTCTGCGCTGTGCCTTGACCCCTTAGCTGTCCGCCCCCAATTCCACTTTCCTGATTCAACTCCTGGACTCCCTCAAGGAGGGAGGCTTCAATAACAAATTTCTTCCATTATATGTCTTTTTAAGAATTTATTCTGAACCACTGAGGACAGGTGTGTGTGTGTGTGTGTGTGTGTGTGTGTGTGTGTGTGTGTGTGTGTTTTAACAGGCATGGCAGTCTCTTTACTCAGTTGTACGATTAAGCTAATAAACCTTCAACCAGAGGGAATGCAGGAAAACATTAATTCTCTCTTAATTCCACTAAAATCCATGTAATTGAGAGGGAGAGGGATTGTTATAGTACAGAATGCTTTAAAACGGCGATTCTGTTAATTAGTTGCCAACTGCAGCCTCCAATTAGCAAGGGCTTTAATTAACTGCCCTACTGTGGAGTTAACGCATGATAAAAGCGTGCTTCTGCTAGAGACGGGCGATCCTCCATTTTGCATTGTCTGACTAGGATTGCAGTAACTCGGTCATCTTGGGCTGCTTGACAGAAATGAATTCTCCTGGAATTTGTCTGGAAGCCTGCTAGGGTGTGATGGTGGGGCCTTTTATCACCTTAGGCTTATCGCCCAGATTCGCCCATACCTTGATGGGAACTCCTTGAGAATGGTTGTGCAGGCGCTGGTCATGTCGGGGATAGATTATTGTAACACTCTCTACATGGGGCTTCCCTTGATCATTATTCGGCAATTGCAGGGGGTACAGAATGCAGCAGCCAGGTTGGTGTGGGCAGATTTGACCGCATCACCCCAATTCTGGCTTGCCTGCATTGGCTGCCAACTGCCTCCCGAATAAGGTTCAAGGTGTTGGTTTTTGTTTACAAAACCCTCCATGGCTTGGGCCCTGACTATCTGGCAGAGTGCATCCCCCAAGGATCGCTCCGGCTGGCCATCCCTCAGGAGGCCCGTAAGGTTGCCACCCAAGAGATATGCCAGGCCCCATTCCTAGCTGTATTCAAAAAGGCTGTGAAAACTTGGCTCTTTAGGGAGGCATTTGGCAATTGTTAATGTGTTTTGTGCTCCCCGCGTTTGATGTTGTTTTGTAATTACTGCATATACTCAAGTATAAGTTGGCCTGAGTATAAGTCGAGGCCCCTAATTTAATCCCCAAAACTGGAGAAACTTATTGACTCGCGTATAAGTCTAGGGTGGGAAATGCAGCAGGGCCTGGCAGCTACTCCTTTGTGAGCTGAGGGAGCGGTGTGTGATGTTTAAAATGAGTTTTAGCCACCAAGCCAAGCACTTGCCTCAGTGGCTAAAAGTGTTGACCAGAAAATAAGTCGAGGGCCCCTTTTTTTCAGCCCCAAATTAGGGCTGAAAAAACTAGACTCGAGTATATACAGTATTTGGTCTTTGCCTCATGCCAGGCTATTTGTCTGTTTTTTTGTTTTTGTTTTTTGCACTTATGTTTGATTTTGATCTTTGGTTTTCACATGTTTCGTTTGATGCAAACTGCCCAGAGTTCCCTTTGGGAAATCGGTGTGGTATACAAACAAACAAACAAATAAATAAATAGAAGGCAGATTAAACGGGGCTGTTTAGATTAAAATGGAGGGCGAGCCAAAAGAGGATGGGGAAGGCTTTTGTGTGTACCACGGCCTACTGCTTCCCATCTCTTGCTCCTCGGTTGCCATGGAAATGCACGGCTGCACAAACTGGGCCGAGGGCCCTTGGCTTGCTGGCCCCCTTCCCCCCCCTCTTTGAGCGGACCAGGAGCTGGCTCGTGTGAGGGCATGTGGGTTGTGTGAAAGCGTCCAGCAGCATGTGAGGGAGAGAACGGCCAGTTCCCACGTGCACAAAAGGGTTAGGCCACGGGGAAAATGCCATGTGAATGCCTGCCAGGTGCAGGAGCGCTCAAAGAACGCAGAACACGTGGCATTGCAGGCAGGATCCGGCTGGCATGGAAGATGCAGCTCTCGGCTTTGTCCTAGAACGGCGGGTCTCTCGCTGCAAACAAAAATGGCAGAATCTCCCATTTGGCTGGAAAAAAGACTTCCAGCAGCTGAGACCACAGGATTTCAGTGCCCCAGAAAATTAAAAAAAATATTGTTTTATATATATATATATATATATTAAAAAATAATTGCAAAGGAAATCATTTGTCATTTAAATAATTAAAATTTATGATTAAATAAAATTTTTAATTAAAACTCCCAGCAGCTGAGACACAGGATTTCAGTGCCTCAGGAAAAAATATATAATTTGATATAGACCAAAAATTTAAAAAATGATTGTGAAGGAAATGATTTTTCAAAATAATTAAAATTTATAATTAAATACAATTTTAATTATAACTTCTAGCAGCTCAGACACAGGATTTCAGTGCCCTGGAACAAAAAAATGTTGCTTTATATAAATTAAAAATAAAAATATTAATCATAAAGGAAATGATTTTTCATTTAAATAATTAAAATTTATAATTAAATGACAAATATTAATTATATTTTTCATTTAATTAAATTTTAATCGTATTTATAAATTGATAATTAAAACAATTTTACAAATTTAATTCTTCAATATTCAATATTCATTTGAAGTTTAAAGTATAAACTTTCAAAGGAATAATTAAAATTGTATACAGTACTCTCCAAAAACAGCAGAATGCATTGTATAGAATGGGAGAAATTGTTTAAACTACACAAGCCTATTAAATCTATTCTCACTGTACCTGTGAAAGGAAGAAGCAGTTGGCACTCTGTATGGATTGGACACTTGCCTGTACTTTAATTTTGGACTTTCCACAGAGTCAGCTTTCTCAATTACTCCTAATTAATCTGTGCCATGAGATGCTACCTCTTTGTCAGTTAAAACACCTAATACTTACAGTCTAATAGCACCAAAAAGCACTTACCATTTCCACGACCATCTCTTGGCGTAAGAACTTGCGCAGCGGGGCCTGAAGCTGGAGAGAATTTTTAAAAATAGAGGCATTAGAGGTACAGCAGGCCACCCCTTATCCAAAAGTTAACTTACCATTTATTTCCATAGTCTGAAAATATTACAAATACTAAAAGAAAAATCCTAGAAATAGATATTTCTAAAGGAGATTACAAAGATTGACCACCAGGGGGAGCCAGAAAATAGCATTTGCTAAAATCTGTATTTTCTCAGCATCCACAGAGGTGCTTGGAGCCAATCCCCATGGATATAGGGGTCCTTTGGCATGTCATCAAATGCTCAGCGCTGATGGTAATGCTTATTCCAAAACTACTTCCAGTGTGGCTGGATTGCATGGCCTGCGGGATTGCTTGGCTTAACAAGATCACTGCCCCCATCCCTGACCCACATGCCTGCGCAACACACGCAAATGTCGGGGGACCATCACCATGCCCTCTCAGAAGCCTTTGGGGCAACCTACATCCTCCATTCCCTCAATGTGCGATTCAATCTCCTGCACGATCCGGGCGTTCCTCTCCACTTCCTCTGCACTTTTCATGCCTTTGTTGATTCTCTCTGCAACTTGTTTGATGTTTCTCTGGGCTTCTTTCAAGAATGGGTAGTCAGGATGGCCCTCGGGGGTATGTTTCAGAAGATCCTGATGCCAGGGGGAAAACAACAACAACATCGTACATTAGAACATCATGAATGGTGTCAGAACCTCGAGATGATATTGGGGGAACTGTTTGTATCTATCTTAATAGAGCAGGAGCCCTTTATCTGCAGGATCAAGTATCCACTCATTCACTTATCCACGGTCTAAAAATACAGTATTAAAAATCTTAAAAGGAAAAACCCAGAAATACACATTTCTAACAATGAAGTTGCCCCTGTATAAAAACCCGTCCCCTTGAGGTCTCCTCCAATTCTATGATTCTATGAATTTGCATTGACAACTAAGAAGCTGAGGTCCTATTTTGTCAACAAACACAAAGCCATATACATGTTCTGTGTATAGTCGGGTGTTATACCATATGTCATGATGCCGTACTGAACTGGGTTTTATGGGTTTTACTCAAAGTATATGCTTTGAATGGATTTTTTATGTTATTTTGTATATTGTAAAGGCCTATGGAGCTGCCCAGATGCCCTAAGCACATCCGATCTCGCCTGATTTCGGAAGCTAAGCAGAATCGGCCCTGGTTAGTACTTGGATGGGAGACCACCAGGGAATACCAGGTGCTGCAGGCACCTGGAGTAGGAACTGGCAAACCAATTCCATATTCCTGCCAGGAAAACTCCATGGACATGGTGTCACAAAGAATCAGTCATGGCTGTAACGATACACACACACATCCAAAGGCCTGTGGCCACAAACAATCAAGTTACATTCACTATCACAGAGCCACAAAACAAGACTGCAGGTTGATGAGCTGACCATAGTGCCGGGTGTCCCTTGACACAGATCAGCAGAATGGATTAATATGATGCAGGGTGTTTTACAGATAGGTGTTGTGGCAACGTTTTGCTCGGGCTAGAAGCTGCAAACAGTCTGCAAAAGGGCCAGTATGTACAGCAGGACCACCATATCTGCGGGATCAACACTCACAGTTCCGCTTCTTCGCTGCCTGGAAAAAAAGACACACCCAGAAATACACATTCCCAAGGTGTACTACCAGAACTGGCCACCAGATGGAACCAGAGACTATGCTATACAGCCCTTAGCACTTGTGGCCTCACCTTTCTGAGTGAAGCAGCTTCTGGTTAAATGGAGAAGCTGTGTGGAGGGTGGATAAGTGGATGGTTTGTCTCCCTTGAGAACAGGAGGGCAGGAAGCAGAGTTTTTTTAGCAAGACTCGGCAGGGCCATGCACAGACACCAGAGAAATTGGAAGGAAGTGCTTCATTTAACAATTATCCACAATTCCTCCAGATACAGCTCCTACTGTATTTGAATGCTCGCCTCCCCATCCCCACATCACAATTCCATCCCCACAGAAAAGCTGGAGTACTATGAATCACGATTCAGCCTGCCTTGATTTTTTAACATGTAGGGACTACTTTTCCTCCTTTAAATGAATGGATAATATATGTCATCCACCATCTGCAGCCTGAGACAGAGAAGTTTGCAAAAACCGTGATTCTTTTGATGTAGAAAATGCCTCATCACGTTCCTTGTTGATTTTAAACTAGGCATTTTAATTATCCCATTTTAATAGCTGTGTTTTCCCCTTTTCCTTATTTTCTCCTGCATTTTAATTCAGAATGCGTGAGCACACTGATATATCAGGATTTTTTTTAAAAAAAATGGGTGTTAAAAAGATACAATTCCTCAAAGAAGAACAAGAGTTTCCTTGATGCTTACAATAATGACTTGTAGCCAGAAAATGTTGAATCAGTTTGCATCGTGCTAAACCTGCCCAGGGCCGAGGATCTGCTCTTAGTTGGGCCAATAAAAATGTAAATAAATAAATAAATAAAACAAAATAAACCCAGAGTATTTGGAGGAGCATGTTGTGATGGAGTTGTCTCCTCATTTGGACTAGGCAGGCAGCCTTGCAAACGGGGGGAGGGTTGTGCTAAGCAGGTCTCTGGCTTCAACTATCTTGCAGGTGCAAGACAGAAATCCTTAACAGAGTTACGGTTGCCACGTCGAGGGTTTCCACGGCTCCGGGTACCACCCCCGTGCCACCCGCAGCCTGCTTTCCATCAGGACAGACCACACACGCCTCCTGTTAGGCAATGCCAAGGAAAATGGATTCTAAGAAACACTCTCTCTGGAGATGTAAGGGCTGGCATGTTTAGCTGCTGGCTTTGTTCCCCTACCATTCCCTCCCGGGCTATTCATCATGGGGGGGGGGGAACCCAAATAAAACTGGGTGGTTTATTGTCCTCTGGCAAGGGCAGCCTGGCAGAGGTCCTTCTAGTGCCAAGTCCAGTAGCACCAAGGAACATCCATCAGCGAAGCAGTGCATTTGCAGTGGGCAGCC
This sequence comes from Phrynocephalus versicolor, assembly GCA_023846285.1. NCBI lineage: Eukaryota > Metazoa > Chordata > Lepidosauria > Squamata > Agamidae > Phrynocephalus > Phrynocephalus versicolor. The sequence continues at coordinate 50,698,991 of JAHTLZ010000007.1, read as the reverse complement.
TGTTCGTACTGCAATTTTATGTGCGACTGGACCAGCACAGCCAGAAAAACAGGCCCGGGGCGGGCGGGCGGCTTTGGGGCTTGCTGGACTCAAAGTTTTCCCTTCCCATTGCCAGGCTATTAGGAAAGCCTTTAATGTCCTGCTACTGGGATCTCTCTTTTGCTACCGAAGCATTTCTGGCTATAAAAAAAATTGTCAAATAGAAAAAGAGGTAAAGGATTTGATTATAATTATGGTAGCATCTACAAGATTAATAATGGCAAAAATTGGAAACATAATAAGAAACAGGGTTTAGAGGAATGGTATGATGAAATTTGGAGTTTAACTATCAATGAGAAACTGACCTGTGAATTGAAAGTTATGAAAGGGGATGTTAAAAGAGAATGCTTTTAATCAGATTTGGTATAAATTTCTGGATCATGCATTTCTAAAACATAAGGGTTATTTTTCCATCTGAAGAATCAATTCAGTTTTGGAAGGAGACAGGATGTTTAAGATAAAACACGTAATTGTAGTGAATGAAATGTTATATAACGTTATACAGCAGTGCTGTCTAAAGGCCTTTTCACACGACCCCTAAGATCTGCTGGCCACTTAAATTCGGACCAGAGATCTTAGGGGCTTGTCGCTCTTTCTGTGTTCCCACCCCTCAGCACTTCCTTGCTCCTGCCTCCGTGAGGGGAGGGAGAAAAAGAGAGAGGAAAAAATGCAGGCTCACCTCCGAAGCCGCCCGTCGCCGTCCTGATTCCTTCTCTTAAAGGGGCGGGAGGAAAAACAAACAAACAGAAGCGAGGAGAGCCGGGCACTCACCAGATTACATCCGGACCTGGGGATTTTCACCCTCCTAGAGCAGGTACAAGAAAAGTGCGCTGGGACGCACTTAGGTGGGCGTGGTCGCACTTAATTTCCTGCAAACTCCGGAGCTGGTGGGGAAACAATTGTAAGCTCCGGAGCTGGCAGCCATTTGCGGTGGAGTTTAGGGGTCATGTACAAATACCCTAACTTTGAATAGTCTGCCGTCTACCCGCCACTTCTGAAAGCCCCATATGGTCGACTGGGTCAGTGATGTCAGGGGTGGCAGGGGGGCAATGGCGATGGCGACGGTGGCAGGGGGGTCGAGGGTGGCGGCATCGGTGGGGGGACGGGATGGCGAGGGCAGCAAGGGCAACGGGGGTGGAGGCAGGGTCAGGGTCATCCGTGGTGGGGGGGCAGGGGCAGGGATGGCGGTGGCGGCAAGGGCGATAGCGGCAGGGTCATCGGCGGCAGCAGGTATGACGGCCGGATGGCAGTGATGGTGACGGTGGCAGTGGGGGCGGCAGAGGTGGGGTCAACGGCGATGGCAGCAGGGATGGCGGTGGGGCAGCAGGGGAAGGGACATGTGTGGCGGCGGTGGCTCCAGCAGTGTGTGCAGCAGCCACGGAGGTGGACCCAGGCCGGCTTGTTGGGCCTGTTCAGGAACCTCATGATGCAGTGGTTAAATGCCTGTACTGCAGGTAAAACTGTGCTCACGACCTGGGGTTCAATCCCAGGTAGCAGGCTCAAGGTTCACTCAGCCTTCCATCCTTCCGAGGTCGGTAAAATGAGTACCCAGCTTGCCGGGGGGGGGGCAATGTGTAGCCTGCACACTGTAATAATAATTGTAAACCGCCCAGAGACTACCTAAAGTGGTATGGGGTGGTATATAAGCAGAACACTTTGCTTTTTGCTTTGCTTTCTGGCAAGCGGGCCCAGCAAGCTGGCCTGGGCCTGCCTCTCTGGCTGCCGCGCACACAACTGGAAAAACCCAAACGGCGGTTGACGTGTTGGACAGGCCTGTTATACAGTATATTGTTATATAATCTTGAGGGTGGAGGATAATTAAGCACAATGTGTTGTGGAGGATTTATGCATTATTTAAAATTTAAATACAAATTTTTAAAAAAAACCAATGAAGCATTTCTGACTAGAAGCCTCAACAACTTCCTTCTGTTTGCAAGCCGACTGCCGGTGCCACCGCACCAGGTAGTGACGAGAGCAAGGCCCCACGTGCGGTTGCCTCAAATATTAAAAATGGGGTGAACGATGACTTTTACCAGCTGTTCTTCACATTTCAAGAGGCTCCGGAGGGACCCGTCTGGGCATCCGGACATTTACCGTGAAATGTTTCCCAGTAAATAAGAAAGATGGTGCGCAAAAGCTCCAATGGATCTGGTAGAAATCAAGGAGAAGAAACGAGGTCCTCGTTTGCAACAGCAGAAAACTGCGGGCGGTCCTCTGGAATGGCCGCCCAGCAGGGCATGAAAGCCACCCTAGAAAATGGTGACCAGATATAATGCCTCTTAATATGGAGGTTCCACCAACAATCCTATGCACTAGCTACAGGTGGATCTGTTGTAAATACTCTCTGGATCCACTTTTAAAGCTGTTTAAATCAGAATGAGGAACTATGGTTTCATCATTATCATCATCATCATCAGCAGCAGCAGCACAGAGCCATGTAGATTGGAAAAATCTAGCTGTTTTCACCCCAAAAGAGTCAATTCGCCAAGCCGTTTATCCAAATCAGGGGCTACTGATGCCTCTTGCAACATGCTAGGAGTTCACAAACTGATTATATATTGCATGAACAACTATTTATTGCAGGCTTCTGCACTGGGTTCGTTCCCAGCGACTGTAAACAAATGGCTGCCCACGTCAAAACAAGTCTCATCACCCCGAGCGTTTGTGATATCCCTCCTCTGAGCTGGCTCCTAAAATCATAACCACCACCAGTAAATATTTGCAGAATTCAGACAGATCCATCACTGGGTGTGCCACTTTACAGAAGGGGCAGCCAGCATGCAACCCACAGTTTGAAGGTACCCTCCCCGGGATATTTCTGCAGCCCCTAAAACATTTTTTTTAAAAACCAACATGTTCAAAAGACCCCCTTAGAATCATAGAATCATAGAGTTGGAAGAGACCTCATGGGCCAACCCCCTGCCATGCAGGAACCCCTTCACAATATTTCCAACAGATGGCCATCAAGCCTCTGCTTAAAAACCACCAAAGAAGGAGACTCCACCACCTTCCTTTGGGGCAGCATCTTCCACTGCCGAATAGCTCTAACTGTCATGAAGTTCTTCCGAATGTTCAAATGGAATCTCTTTTCCTGTCATTTGAGACCATTGCCCCGAGTCCTAGTCTCTGAAGCCATGGAAAACAAGCCTGTTCCTTCTTCAATATGACATCCTTTCAAATATTTAAACATAGCTATCATATCCCCTCTCAGTCTTCTTTTTGAAAGGCTAAACATTCCCAGTTCCCTAAGCCGTTCCTCATAAGACATTTCCTCCAGACCCTCATCCATCCTGGTTGCCCTCCTCTGCACCCGCCGCTCAAGGTTGTCAACATCCTTTTTAAACTGAGGTGCACAGAACTGGACGCAGTACTCCAGGTGGGGTCTGACCAGAGCAGAATAGAGTGGTACTATCACTTCCCTTGATCTAGACACTATGGTTCTGTTGCTGCAACCAAGAATCCCATTGGCTTTCCTGGCCGCCGCATCACACTGCTGGCTCATGTTCAATTTGTGGTCCACCAAGACCCCCAAATCCCTTTCACAGGTACTATTCTCTAGCCAAGTGCCCCCCATCCTATATCTGTACAATTCATTCTTTTTACCTAGATGTGTGCTCTCTCTGTGTGGGGGGCATGGGAATGGTTCTACAGTATTGTGTTTTGGGGATTCCTACGTAATGAATAACGAACCCCAGAGTGGATTTAGAGCTAAACAAACTGAACCCAAACGAATCACCATTTTTTTCGGTTCGTGCCCATCTCTACTGCTAAGCACCTTCCCATACCTCTGAAACTTGAAGGAAAAAAACTATTTTGGCGTCACTAAAGCACACAACAGGCCTTCTTAAGTTTAAACCCATTTTCCAAACTCATTTCTTCCACTGAATCAATTGTTTAGGCCACACATTTCCACCTTAGTCTGAAGTTGAAAGCCCACTAAATCTGAAAAATGGCCTTTGGGCACCACCGACAGCAGTCACCTGTGCTTTACAGAATATAACATGACAGGCCTTTGCCCCAAAGAACTTACAATCTAGCAATCCACGGAGACAAAAAAAAAAAAACTGCAAAGGAAAATGGGGAAGGTTCTCCAAGGCAGGAGGAAAGAGGGACAACAAATCTGATCAGCGGCCGAGCCGAGTTCCTCGTTTCGAAGAGCATGGGATACACACAGTTAGAACAGGGCCATGCCAACCTTGCTGGCGTGGAAACAAGGCAGTGGCTGGTCACACAGATGAGTTGGAAGGTGGGCCGAAGGGCTGACTCAATGATAGGGATGGGCGCAAAACGAAAAACAAAATGCTGTTTCGTCGTGTCGTTACATAACGAAACAAAACAAAACAAGCAGCATTTCGTTACAGGCGAAATGAAATGGTGGTTTCTTTTTTTTCGTTGAAACAAACCATTTCGTTCCGTCTGTAAACTGGTCCCTTACCTGCTGGTGTCCCACCGCCGCCGCCTAAACCACCCAGCCAGGCCGGAGAGGGCGAGAGCAGGCCCAGCAGGACAGCCTGGGCCTCCTCCTACTCCATTGCTGCCGCTGCCGCGGGTACCGCAATGGGGGTCCAGCCAGGCCGGCCTGGGTCTCCTCCTCGTCTGTGGCCACCGCCGCACCCCCCAGTCGGTCTCAGAGGGCGAGCGGCCCAGCAGCAGGGCCCTGCCACTGTTGCTGCCGAAGGCCCCAGATGGTTCGGGAGGCTGAGTGTCCCAGTGATAGGCCACGTTGCAGCTGCTGAAGGTCCTGGCCGGCCAGGGAGGCTCAGCAACCCGGCGGGAGAAAGAGCCATGCAAGAGCCCAGGAGGAGGGGTAAGTAGAGGCCCCAGAATAGGAGGAGAGGGGCTGCCTAGGAAGGGACTTTCCAGGAGCCCCCATGTTTCATTTTGTAAAATATTTGTTTCGTACAATTTTTTTTGAAAACAAATCTTACAAAATGAATTCAAAAGGCCATGCGGGGGGGGGGGGCCGGGGGAAGAGATTGAACGAAATGAAATGCAATTCTTCTCTTTCCTACCCATCCCTACTCACTGGCTGAATAACAGCCCTGCTCCGGCAGCATGCCTGGATTTGTGTAGGAGGAGGATTTACCGAGATCATTTCAGATTAGCATTTTTAATTACTAGTGCACACACAAGTGTCCCCTGCAAAACCTATTTTATTAAAGGAAAACGAAAAATAAAATCAAAGGTATTTATTTATTTATTTATTTATTTATTTATTTATTTATTTATTTATTTATTTATTTAGCCATGTGGCCGAATGCTAGTACTTCCATCAAGCTTCTACTTATGACCTGAGTTAGATCCCGAAAGACCCAGGTAGCCAGCTCAAGGTGGACGTAGGCTTCCATCCTTCCAAGGTCGGTAAATTAAGTACCCTGCTGGCTGGTTGGGGGTGGATGGGGGAAGCAAAACGTTGCTTGCATTATTGGGCTGTATACCCAATAGTAGCTCTACAGGGTGGTGTATAAGTAGAAACAATGACAACAAAATCATACCACCTTCCTCAAGTTTCTAGCCCTCAAGGTGACTGCTGCAAGTCTCTCTCTCTCTCTCTCTCTCTCTCTTTTGAGTTTAAGTTCCTCTGAATTACATCTGAGTAAACACAGGAAGGCCACTTAGGATCAGCCAGTTCCCACGCAAGGCGGAGAGCGCTTCCCCAGGGCTCTGTGAGTTTTCCTTGGCCAAAACCAGTGATGTCGCCTGCCCAGTCCCAGTATAGGAAGCCCCTTCCTTTTCTTTTTCTGACCTCACACAGCTTCCGGAAACGAGGCTGTTGTGCTAGCTTTTGCCTGGTGCAGCTCAACGCCGTCCCATGCAACCCAAAAAGTCTCTCCCCCCCCCACATACACACACAGACTCCTAAGGGGGAACGAGACTCAGCGCTTCAGAATGAATCATGCTTCTTTCCGGGAATCACAGCCAGAGGCCCCATGGCTCTGACTCATGTAAAGCATCTGAGGAATGTGGCACGCACCAGGAGCCAGCTGTCACTCTGCCCCCCCCCATCCAGGATGCTGGCAGCGGAACAGTTGGGCAAAAGGAGTGTGAGACACATAAAGACACATACACGCACACAGAGCACCTCCGAGGAAAGGTCCAGGGTGGCCAAGTCCCTTTGAAATGTTGAAGGATGGGGTGCTGGCTAGCGGGCTGGTTGGCCAGGCCCCTCACCTTCTTTTCCTCAGGAGTCCTTTTCTCAAGGAATACAGTGGCACCTCAACTTGCGAATTTAATCTGTTCCGAATGCATGCTCTTAAGTCAAACTACTCTTAAAAGCAAAGTGGTCTGCTTATATACCGCCCCATACCACTTCAAGTAGTCTCTGGGCGGTTTACAGTTTTTAATTATAGTATGCAGGCTACACATTGCCCCCCCCCAAGCAAGCTGGGTACTCATTTTACCGACCTCGGAAGGATGGAAGGCTGAGTCAACCTTGAGCCGGCTACTGGGGATTGAACCCCAGGTGGTGAGCACAGTTTTAGCTGCAGTACAGGCATTTAACCACTGCGCCACGAAGCTCTATAAATTGGCGAACCTATCTAAAAAATTGAAAGAATAAGTTAAAAAATTAAAAAAAAATGAAACAATTTGTAAGTCGAGCAGACCATAACTAAAATTTGTAAGGCGGCAGTTAAAGCACCAACAGTTTAACGCTCTTAAGTCACAAATTGCTCCTAAGTCGGGCTGCTCTTAAGTCGGGGCATCACTGTATTCCCTCGCTTCTCAAACAACAGAAAATTCTGTATTCTGGGAATTTACTGATCTATGACTCTGTTTACTGAGGCACGGAAACAAAGGCCCAAAATAACTAGGAAAGAAGTTCAACACAAGAGCCGGAGGAGGTGTATTCCTCAAACCTCAGACTAGGCATGAAATTTATCACCCCAAGGATCAGAGCTTTTTTTCTTCTTCGGCTTTTTGAATATCAAGGAACACATTTCTGGTTTCTAAGGCTACCAAAGATGTATTAAACTTAGGGACGTTTCTCCCTGTAAGGCACTCAGAATGGAATATTAGGTTATCCTATTTTATCTTTATAAGCAGAACACTTTATAATATTCATCTAAGGCAGAACGGATTGGCAAGAATCTCAAACAAAATTACCCAGTGAGTTAGAGCAGTGGACCGGTAAATCCCCGATAACCTTTCCCTGGCCCGCCCGCGGGGGGGGGGGGGGTCACGGCGGCGGGGGGGTCGCAGCGGCGGCGAAAACATCCGGGCCGGCCCGCGCCGCCCCCCTCACCCGCCCCCAACACAGGCGTGGTCCGGCAGCGGGGAAAACATCCGGGCCGGCCCGCGACGCCCCCCGCCTGCCCCCAACACAGGGCAGGGGGGAGGGGCCGGGAGGAGGCGAGGAGGGGCAAGCGGGCCAAATGGGGTTCTTTCTGCTGCTGGTGGTGGTGGAGGGCGGAGGAGGAGGAGGATGCGCCGCCACTGCCGGCGGGCAGAGGAGGGAGGCAAAGGCAAAGGCTGCGGCAGCGGCTCCTGCTGCGCTCCTCCAGCCTTCCTCCTCCACCAGCCACCCGCGGGAGAGAAGAGGAGGAGGAGGAGGGCGGCAGAGGAAAAGGGGAGGAGCCTCCCCGGCCTCCCCAGGCGGCCCGGTGCCGACCGGTCCACGGACCGGCACCGGTCTGCGGCCCGGGGATTGGGGACCACCGAGTTAGAGGGTGGTGTAAAAGTGAAACTCAATATATAAATCAAGCATCTGGCCAAATAAAAAACCTCTCTTCCGTACATCCATGCAGTTTATAGCTTGTTTTTCTTTTCTGACAGAATCGTTAGGCATCTAACTCTAATAAAACAAGGCAGTGATAATACCTGTATGTTATAGCTGTAAACACCAGCACTGGGAACACTGTTTATTTCTTTCTTTGAATTGTACCTCCCAGTGAAATTGGGATGTGTTTTTCAAAAAGGAAACCGTTCCAAGATGTACTGTAGATCTGGAATGACTATGAGTATTTCTGCTTAAGCTAAACAAGGGGGTGAACTGGAATGCAGGGAAGGAACAGAACGTAAGCACATAAGAAGAGCCCTGCTGGATCAGGCCAAAGGCCCATCTAGTCCAGCTTCCTGTATCTCACAGTGGCCTCACCAGATGCGTTTGGGAGCACATGAGACTAGATATCTGTCTCCTGATATCTCTCCCCTGCATCTGGTCCTTGAGGTACCCCGGTTTTAAGCCTGGGGATTACACATCTCCATCATAGTTTGTACCCTGTGATGGAGTTTTCCACCAGGAATCTGTCCAATCCCCTTTTGAAGGCATCCAGGCCAGATGCCATCACCACATCCTGTGGCAGGGAGTTCCATAGACTAACAATGCGCTGGGAGAAAAATTATTTTCTTTTGTCTGTTCTTACTCTCCCAGCCCTCAATTTGAGTGTATGTCCCCTAGTTCTGGAATTTTGGGAGAGGGAGAAGAGCTTCCCTCTATCCACTTTACTCATGCCCTGCATTATTTTGTACGTCTCAATCATATCCCCCCTCAGGCGCCTTTTTTCCAGACTAAAGAGGCCCAAATGTTTTAGCCTTTTCTCATAAGGGAGGTGCCCCAGCCCAGTAATCATTTTGGTCGCTCTCTTCTGCACCTTTTCCAGTTCCACTATGTCTTTCTTGAGATGTGGTGACCAGAATTGTACACAATACTCCAGGTGGGGCCTTACTATAGTTTTATATAATGACATTATAATGTTGGCTGTTTTATTTTCAATCCCCTTTTTGATAATCC
>JAHTLZ010000007.1:50675593-50689287 GCA_023846285.1 Phrynocephalus versicolor | reverse complement strand
ATAGATAGATAGATAGATAGATAGATAGATAGATAGATAGATAGATATACAGTACAGTGGTACCTTGTATAAAGGAATTAATTCGTTCCAAATGAAATTATGTTAAGCAAATTTTCCTTTATACAAATTTCCCGTAGGAATGCATTGAAAACAGAGCAATCCCGTTTTTATGCTGTATGAATTCGCTCCATAGGCAATTATGTTATGCAAATTTCCCCTATCTCTGGAAATTTTTATGTTGTACAAATTTTATGGTATACAAACTGTTTGTTATACAAGGGTCCACTGTATAGATATATAGGTATATATACACACACATAGAGTGAACCCTTGTATAACAAACAGTTTGTATACCATAAAATTTGTACAACATAAAAAAATCCAGAGATAGAGGAAATCTGCTTAACAGAATCGCCTATGGGGCAAATCTGTACAACATAAAATGGGATTACTCCATTTTCAATGCATTCCTATGGGGAAATTTGTATAAAGGAAAATTTGCTTAACATAATTTCATTTGGAACGAATTAATTCCTTTGTACAAGGTACCACTCTGTGTGTGTGTGTGTGCGCGCGCGTGCGCGCGTGTGCGCGTGCGTGCCTTGCCCGCAGGAGAAGATGGAACAGAAACAGAAATTCACATAAAAGAAATACGAGCTGGTAGGCCGCATCAAAAACAAACAAACAAATAAGGCATCTTGAGGCATTAAAAAGGCTTTAGAAACATGAGCCTTGGAAAAAAAATTAAGAAGAAAAAGGCCAGATTGTGGGAGAGAAAAATCAAGACCAAGGAAAATATTGTTGCACTTTCAAGACTAACAGATCTGTTCCAGCGCGAGCATTCGTGGATTAAAATCCTCTTCACTGCAACATAAGGTTTAGGCAACAGACAGGTCTATATGCATAAGAACGTAAGAACAGCCTTGCTGGAACAGGCCACAGTCCATCCAGTCCAGCATTCTGTCTCACACAACGGCTCACCATTTGCTTCAGGGTATTCCCAAGCACATGTCTTCACCTGCAAATGGTATTGAGAGATATCCTGCCTACCTCTCCAACCCGGAGGTTGTCCTTAGGCATCCATCATGATAGCCATTCTCCACAAACCTGTCCAATCCTTTCTTAAAGCTGTCAAGGCTGGCAGCTGTCACCACTTCTTCTGGCAGGGAGTTCCAGAGATGAGTGATCCTCTGGGTGAAAAAGTACTTTCTTTTATTTGTTTGAGATCTAGCACCCCAAAGTTTCACGGAGTGCCCCCTAGTTCTAGTGTTGTGCGATATGGAAAACAGTTTTTCCTTATTTACTTTGTCCACACCACGTATAATTTTATAAACTTCAATCAGGTCACCTCTTAGGCATCGCCATTCAAGAGTGAAGAGGCCCAGCCGTCGCAGCCTCAGATGGTAAGGAAGGTGTTCCAGTCCCCTAATCATTCTGGTTGCCCTCCTCTGTACTTTTTCCAGTTCCATAATATCCTTCTGGAGGGATGGTGACCAGAACTGTACACAATATCCCAGATGGGGCCTCACCATAGATTTATAAAGAGGCAAAAGGACACTTGCTGACTTGTTTTCTATACTCTTCCTGAGTGTCAGGAGAAGAGAAGTAAAGATTGTGACTCTCCCCCCAAACAATGGGGTTTTCATTGCCAGAGCATCCGAAACCAGAGTCAGGCAGCAGGCCATCGACCGAGCAAACTAGGCCACTGCCTGGGATGCCAACATTTCTGGAGCACCGGCTTTATAGCTAAGCAAGTATCCTGAAGATGGTAGCACCGGCAGACACAACTGGGGGCCTGAGGCCACCTGATCAGGTGCGTGTGCGTAGGTGTTTCAAGAGATGCTAAGTGAGAATGCACGAGTGCAAAGCTGCAAGATCACACTGGAAAGGGTTGATTCCATGGGAGCAATCTCAGCTGAAATTGCCTTCTGTATCTATTTGAGATCAAACCCTGTAAGCCAATGGTGGAAAAATTGGCACTCCAGATGTTTGGGACCACAACTCCCACAGTCCTTTGTCATTGGCAGTACAAGCTTGGAATTCTGGGAGTTGTGGTCCAAAACACCTGGAGTGCCAAAGGTTCGCCATCACAGCTATAAGCCAACCTTCCCTAAATTGGCACCCTACTGATTTATGGGAAACAAGGCCCTTAATCTCCGGGTAATTGGGGAGGTTAAGAGGAGGAGTCAAACACCAGGAGAGAACCATGTTGGATAGGCGAGGAAAGGAAGCAGTAAATCTGAGCAGAGACCAAGCTAGTTCACAAACCAAGTGAGGAAGGTTCTAAAAGTCGCAGAGACCCCTCCCAATTATTATTCCAATCGTAATTCTGAACTAGGAGCACATATTCAGAGAAAAGAAGTATACATTGATGGGTAAATTTAAATGAAAGGAGTCTGGAGCATTAAAACTGGGATGAACTGGGACAAACTGGTTCATGTCCATCTCTAACTAGCACACGAGACAAGAGAGGGCGCTTCTACACGACCCCAAAAATCCAAGGCAAAGGGCTCCCAGATGCGGAGCTTTAAATTGTTTTCCCACCAGCTCCGGACTTTAAAAAAAATTAAGTACGACCACGCCCACCTAGGCGCGTCCCAGCGCATTTTCCAAGTACCTGGTCTCCGAAGGTGACAAATTTCTGATGCGAATTGCAAAGCAGTGAGTGCCGGGCTGTCCTGCCTTCTGTTTGTTTGTTTTTTGCCCCTGCCCCTTTAAGAGACTGGAATGCTTCCCGCAGCAGCTCCTACAGCAGAGCGGAGGTGAGCCTGCATTCTTTTCTCCCTTTTTTTCTCACTCCCCTCACGCAGACAGGAGAGGAGCAAGGGAGTGCAGAGGAGTGGGAACACAGCAAGAGGAGCAAACCCCCACGATCTCTGGTCCGAATTTAAGTGGCCAGCGGATCTTGGGGGCCGTGTAAAAGCACGAGACAAGAGAGAGAGTGCATAAAATGTGGATTTGCTTTATAACTGCAAAACCTTTGGGCCACCTGAAGGGACCCCAGATCTGCTAGATTCTTAATAATGACACTGCAGAGACAATGGTTCTTATTTCATACAACCACAAGAGGAAAACGCAATTGCCCCATACCTCCAGAAACTTCATAAATGCGGGCCTGGCTTCCTTCGCAATCCTCACAGCATCTTTGGCGTTGAGAAAATTATCAATGTAGGCTGAGTAAATGTTCACCAGGATGTCCTTGGAAAACTGGTGGAAGAAGCAAAAAAAGCCTTAGAAGAGACCTTTCGTTCTAAGTGATGCAATACAGAAAAGAACAGGAAGTTGCATCACCCTCAGCAATGATGTCACTTTCACTTCTGGCCCCTGGGAAATCCTCATTTGCCACGCCCATTAAAGCAGGACAGCTACAGTTAATTGAACAGGGATTGTTCTGATTTTTATCACCTCTCCTCCTGTAAATTGAAAACCATTTATACACATAAACCCAGTAACTATTCATACCAATTTGTTTTTTAAAATCCAGGAACCGCCTCACACCTCATTCTGGAAAAGTCTAATGAATCCACTGTACCAGAAACAGAGGAGAGGGACAGCTTTGCATTTAGAAGCAAAAGGGCCTTAAAAAGTAAAGGATATACGATCATCCTCCAAAGCTGTTTCACAGCTTGGAAAGTTGCAGATGAGTTTATTTTTGTATTGGGGACTGGTTATGTGGATTAGCAAAATAGGCTCCGCTTGCATCTTAACTGAGCAAACACAGTTAACAAACATGTTTGATTTTTAACACTTGGGCATTTTCGGAAATAACACAACTGTTAATCTGAGCCTATTTTATGAGTATTTTTACCCTCCCTTTCTCCTTGGAAAAGGACCCAAGGCAGCTTACAGTAATGAGGGACAATATATAGTCCAATACAATTAAAAAATATTCAAGTTTAAGAACAGAGAATTGAGGAGTATCTTACAGCGTTAGAAGACAACATTAAAGCTAAAAGAGAATGTAATCAGTTAAGAAAAGAGTACACATTCCACGTACTGTAATTATGTACGGCAGACCATCTAAAAGTTATGAGGGATGGGAAATAACAATTGATAACATAGCGTCACTGTAATCACACAAGGAGAGATACAAGCACAAAGTTACAAGTGGTTATAACCACAAGTCTGTGTAGCCATGTATGGTAGGTAATCCATCATTCCGGGAAAGCTTGCCTGAAGAGAAAGGTCTTTGCCTGTTTCCGGAAAGACAGCAGAGATGGGGCAGTCCTGGCCTCTAGTGGGAGGGAGTTCCAGTGTCTAGCTGCAGTAGCAGAAAAGGCCCTTTCATTTATTCTTATGAGACGTACCTGTGAAGAGTAGTGATGTAACCCCCCCCCCCCCGGCGGGATGGAGAGAAAGGCCTCTCCTGATGACCGAAGCACCTGAACTGCTTCATACTATGATATTCAATCTTTGAGGGAGCTTGGACCCAGGCCGATTCGTGCTTTGTAGGTCAAGGTCAGCACCTTGAATTGTGCCCGATAGCTGACTGGCAGCCAGTGGAGCTGCTTTAGTAGGGGTGTAATCTGAGTCAGCAATCTGGCCGCTGCTTTTTGGACCAGCTGAAGTTTCCTGAGACTTTCCATCGGTAGCCCCATATAGAGCACATTACAGTAGTCCAGTGGGGATGTCACTAGGGCATGTGTCACCGTAGCCAGAGATGGTTTCTCAAGAAATGGGTGTAATTGGCATACTAGCTTTAATTGTGCAAATGCACTCCTGGCTACCACTGTGACCTGAGCATCTAGGTTCAAGGAAGAGTCCAGGAGGACCCCAAGCTGCACATCTCTTTTTTCAATTATGTACTTTTAGGGTTCACCCGTGGCCACTGGGTTAAGGAGACAATATGCCTCAAAAATATTGAAATGCCAGGATCCTTTGTGGTAAAAACAGCAATTGGCCACAGTCCTCTTGAGGACTAGCATACTGGTGAGATGAAGATTTGAAGAATGAAAAATTCCTGTTCAACATGGCAGCTTTTCTATCAACTCACGCCAGATTTTCATTCAGTGGCACCTGGTACCCACTGCTGGTGGCATACAGCCTTTAAGATGGTTTCCTAGTCCTGACTGTTGCAGCATATCCATACATTATAATAATCACAATAAATACTATTTGTTATTGTTTTTATGTGTTGCCAAGTTGACCATAATTTATGGAGACCCAACGCATGAGCGATCTCCAGAATGCCCTGCCCTCAACAGCCCTACTCAGCAATTGTGGGCTTGACCCTGTGGCTTCCTTTAGGGAATCAGTCCATCTCATCATTGGTCCTCCTCTATTCCTGCTGCCTTCCACCTTTCCGGATATTATTATCTTTTCCAATGAATTCTGGCTTCTTGAAATGTGCCCAAAGCAGAACAGTCTCACTTTGAAGACTGAAAGCTCATAAGAAGTCCATTTACAAACAAATTAATTAATCAATACACCCTGCCTCTTCTCTGGCTTCTTCCTCGTCTCCAGGTTTACATAGATGGAGTCATATTAAAAATCTACAATGTGGATCCCACATTCCCAGTCTTTTGAATTAAACAGTACAATGTCTGGGGAATCTTGTTTTGATTTCAAATAGTGAGTCTCCTGAGATGTGTATCCCCACAGGACTTCACCAGAGCTTCGTCTGAGCACCACGACTGGCTTGTGGTGGGACCAAGATTTAGCCTCAGTATGCAGGATACGTCTCTGGAACTGTATTTCTCAAATCACTGAGTAATCCTGACAAATTCATCCTGTTCAAATATGTGGGATTAGTGGACAGTATTTCCCGCTGATCCAACTTGAGTTTCCAATCATGCTTAAGCCTGATTATACAGGTTACATTTAAATATATTTGCAAGTTTAGTCTTTAAAGAGGGGGGATCCATGGTGTTACTCAGTGGGGTTTACATAAATGTTGACTTACTGCTAAGTATTTGATTCAGTGGCTCTGCTCTAGCAGAGGACTGCAATAGGTTTTAAAGCAAAAAGGCAAACACAAGAATGCAGACTTCAACCTCTGGTCTTGGAGTGAAGACCTCCCTTAAATCAGTGGGGCTGATTTGGGAGTAAACATATTAGGACAAGAATAAAAAGGTCTTGGCTCCAACCATGAAAACATCCTGGACCCATTAGTACAATATACCTCTAGGTCTGCTTGCAACATGGGAAGAAACCCAACGGTAGCTCTTTAGAGATGGGGAAGATGGTGGTTTGCCTTGATTCGTGGTTTGTACACCTTGACGAACCATGAATTTGGTGGTTTGTCTTGATTCGTGGTTTGTAAACCTTGACGAACCACAGCTTTCCCTAACCTCTGAACCAATGAACAATCAAATCAACTCATCAGGGTTTTTTTTTTTCCAAGGAAGCCCCTGGGGTAACCGCATAATCTTCTCTCCCGCTGCCCTATAACTCTTTACTTTTTTTACTTCTGCTGCTGGCATTTTAAAAATATAATTCTTATGCACATGTCTCCACTTTACCAGTCTAGCTCGCACATGAAGACTGGAAGTTGAGTCATGGCAACTGGATTCTTCTTCTTCTTCTTCTTCTTCTTCTTTCTTCTTCTTCTTCTTTTGTTTTTTGGAGAAATTGTAATGTTTCTCTGCTCATCCAAACAGCTTCATCAGTCTGAAAAAAGCTAGTTGCGAGTCCTCCATTTTATAGCTCATTTTGATCTCTTGTCACCCTGGTCTGACACAGGCTTATAAGATGAACAATGGCCTGAATAGGCTCGTTAGTCAGACAACAGTCTCAATAGCCTTAAGATGAACAATGGCCTAAAGTGCTGAAGCCCAAGAAGTATATGGGTCATTAGCTACGGCCTTGGTGGTGAAGGCTTTTTGATGTGTCTGGGTATTGTTGAAAGCACAGCCTAATAAGTGGCAGATGGACTGTGCCTAAGGCCCCCACCTCTGTTGAGAGAGGGATTTTCAATGCTCACATGAATGGCTTCCCTGACCCCTCTCTCAAACCACCTCTCTTCTTTGTCTAATATGTGTACATCCTCATCTTTGAATGAGTACCCTTTGTCCTTCAAGTGGAGCTGTACTGCTGATTCTGGTCCTGAGCTGTTACCCCTTCTATGCTGGGCCATCCTTCTGTTTAATGGTTGTTTAATTTCTCCAATGTAGAGGTCTGCACAACAACAACAACTGTTAAACAGAAGGTTGGCCCCAACATAGAAGAGTTAACAGCTGCTGAAGCTGTTTGGATGAGCAGCGAAACGTTTCAGTCTTTCAAGAAAAAAAAGTCCAGATGCCATGACTCAACTTCTAGATAAACTCACCTGGATGACTGAGAATCTCCACAGACATCTTGCATATGAAGGGATGGGGGAAAGGTTAATAGTTATTCCTTTTTATTGTCAGGGTCTCTGGACTTGATAAATACCAAGTAACGAATATTAGACAAATCAGCCATTCCTGACAAATATTGTGGTATTTTTAAAATTCGTTTCCATCTCGATTAGCTTTTAGTAGCAAATCTGTGCAGTTCTAAGAGGATGCTGATAATGGGAGAGCAAGCTAGTGAGTTCTAAGATGGGCACACACTGAACGACGAACCAAAATAAAATGAAACAAAACAGATCGGGCTGGTTTGTGGTTCGGTTCACAACCCAAATTGGGAATACAATTTTCAAACCTGGATTTATTTATGTACAGTGGACCCTTGTGTAACAAACAGCTTGTATAACATAAAATTTCTGTACAACATAAAACATTCCGGAGATAGGGGAAATTTGCTGAACATAATTGGCTATGGGGAGAATCTGTACAACATAAAAATGGGCTTACTGCGTTTTCAATGCATTCCTATGGGAATTTGTATAAAGGAAAATTTGCTTAACATAATTTCATTTGGAACGAATTAGTTCCTGTATACAAGGTACCACTGTATTTATGTATTAGACTTGTATGCTGTACCATCTGGCAACAAAGGCCAACTTCCTGCTGCTCCCTATTGCCTCCCTACCTGAGAGGTCCTCCAGAGAAGACCCACAAGAGCAGATGCTGACACTTGTGATTCAAAGAGATGGCAGGCCCAGCTCCTGGCCATCTCAGGGTGGCAATGGTGGTGGTGAGGAACCAGTAGCAGGTTCGGATAAGGGAGGCAACGGGGCCGTGGGAAGGGGATGGGGGTGGATGGCAGAGGGCCTGAGCAGGTAAGATCCTCCCTTGGCATGAACCAGAAAAATGAACTGCAAACTGATTTGTTTTCACAGCTATCCACAAACCATGAAGCAACCCAATTTGTTGTTATTCCAGTTTGTGCCCATCTCTACCCAACACACCTTTCCCTGGACACCTTTGGCCACACCTCTTGCAGTGCTGAAAAGCTTGCACCCTTGTTGCTGACCATGGTCCTCCTTTCAGACAAGGGCACGGGGTGATGCCGAATGCAGAAAGATGGCAGAATGAATAGCCTGGGTCATAGTTGGCCCGCTCTGCCCCACCACCACCCCCGCCAACTTCACACCTTCTAGGTCAGGCATGTCCAAACTTCAGCCCTCCAGAAGTTTTGGACCACAACTCCCACCGTTCTTTGCCATTATCAATACAGGCTTGGAACTGTGGTCCAAAACATCAGGAGGGCCGAAGTTTGGACATGTCTGCACTAGGTGGACGTGGTTTGCCCGCTGAGCACGTCCTGCAGAAGGCTCCCTCTTGGTGGATGCTGTTTTCCATCCCGGACGCAGGGCTCCTGGCTTTCAAGCAGAAGCATCTGTTCCTTGCCTTTTCCAAGAAAATAACTTTCCAAGGGAAAGGTCTCGAGAGACAGTGGGGGAGGCTGGCAGCAGATTGTCAGGGGCTGAGTTCAGACGGCATCGCACTCCAGGCTCTTGGATTTCAACCAAATTGGCATTCTTTCAGCTGAGGAAATGACACCTAGATCTCCTTGGTACATTCAGTCTTTCTGGGTAAATTGTACCTGCAAAGACTTGGCGAACGGGGCCTGAGATGCCCCCTCTTCCCCCAGATCCCCGGAAAAGCATTTATTCCAGAAAGCAAGAGGGCTCTACCATCTGTAGAAGTCCACCCAAGAGGCCTTGCCAACAACACGTGTTCCCAATGCGGGCGGGCGGGCGGCCGTACTTACAGACTGTACCAGGATATCTCCCACTTTCTGCTTCTCATGCCAGTTTTGCATGCAGTCAGAGATCTGCTCCAGGAACTCCTCGTGATGCTCCAACAGCTCCGGGATCTGGTCAAAGATTTCATCCACCAAAGACGGATCACAGAGGATGGAGTTTTCTGGCATTTTCAGGGGCTTCATGTAACCCTGGAAGGAGAAGAACCAAACAATTAAGAGAAGTGTGGCTTATAAGTTAGGAGGGAATCTCCTACAAGATTAGATCATTTGAAACTAGAGGCAGGAGCTTTCAGGTGGTGGCTCCCTCTATAAAAAAACCCTCCCAAGGTGATACGCAACTGCATTATCTGCTGGTTTTAAGAGGTGATGTTTTGTTGCTCGTGGACACGGAGTTAAGCTGTGCAAGATCCAGGACTTAGAAAAGTCTGGACTTTGTCACGCTAATTCTGTAGTTGTCCAGAAGTTGAGTCATGGCAACAGGATTTCTTTTCTTGTTAGATCAAAAAGTTTCACTCCTTATTCAAGGAGCTTCTTCAGTCCGAGGAAGGTTGGTAGGAGACCTCCAATTTATCCTCCACCTTGGTTATATCCCACTGTAGTCTGAACAGGCTCGTTAGGTGGACAATGGCTTGAATAGGTTCCTTACATGGGCAATGGCTTGGAGTGTGTGAAAGTCATACCTCTGCAACTCTTCCCAACACCCATTAAGCATGGGTTGTTGGCAGTGCCCTCCCTGTTGGAGATTTTTTTTTTCCTGGGGTCAATGAAAGGGTGGTATGTTGAATAGGAGACAGAAAACAGATTAAATTTAAACATTAGGAAGAACTTCATGACAGTGAGAGCTGTCTGGCAGTGGAATATGCTGCCCCAAAGGAGGGTGGTGGAGTCTCCTTCTTTGGAGGTTTTGAAGCAGAGGCTGGATGGCCATCTGTTGGGAATACTTTGATGGGGGGTTCCTGCACACCAGGGGGGTGGACTGGATGGCCCTTGAGGTCTCTTCCAACTCTATGATTCTATGATTGTGCCTAAGTCCCCCATCAGGAAGATGCACACATCTTGGATAGAGAAGATAGCTGATTAGGGAAGCCATAAATGTCCTCCACTCCTGTTGAGAGAAGAATATACTATATATACATGTATGGCCTTGCTGACCTGTCTCTTGAACCACCTCTCTTCTCTAACCAAGACGTGTACAGGATAAATGAGCGTCTTCAGAGACACTAGTTCTGTAGCTTAACTAGTACCTGTATGTTTTGCGTCGTTACAGTTGTGACCGACCCTTCGTGACCCCACGTCTATGGAGTTTTCTTGGCACGAATACTGGAGTGGCTTGACAGTTCCTCCTCCAGGCGCCTACAGCTCCTGGTATTCCCTGGTGGTCTCCCATCCAAGTAAAGTGTTCTGCTTATATACCGCCCCATACCACTTCAAGTGGTCTCTGGGCGGTTTTTAATTACAGTATGTAGGATACACATCCCCCCCCCATTAAGCTGGGTACTCATTTTACCGACCTCGGAAGGATGGAAGGCTGAGTGAACCTTGAGCCTGCTACCGGGGATTGAACCCAGGTCGTGAGCACAGTTTTACCTGCAGTACAGGCGTTTAACCACTGCGCCACGAGGCTCTAAAAGTACTAACCTAAAAACGAGTACCACAAGGTGGAGTGATGGCCACCAAGGGAGGCTCCTATAGATAAGCTTGCTGGGAGATTCTGAGAGTCCTCAAAAGTAGCTTTCCCAAGTTCTGTCTTAAGGTTAGGTCCAAAATCAGTGCATGCCTGAATTGCTCCAGCTCCAATTTGACAACTGTTCAAGAGTATGTTTAAAAATGTCCAACCGAGTTGCTTCACATCCCTCTTACCATCCTAATCAATCTGGAGCATGTGTAGGTTTTTTAAAAATCTTTTTTCCTTCAAGGACAGTATGTATGAATAAATCAGGAGCCCCTCCAGGAATGTCACTGTACCAAATGAAAGATTTAACATTCTAATTAATGTCCTCTCTTTCAAGTGAAGAAAGAGCAGCGTTTATTCCGCTCCAAGGAGGCCTGATGGACTGCATTTGTTCCTTCTAATTAATGTTTCATCGTTAGGTTAAAAGCTGAAAAGAAAAGCCACCTCAACTGCACAGCCTCTGAAAGCATGAACAGGTTCTCTCCCCCCCGCCCCCAACACACTGCCTTGTTCTCTCTCTAGTGATAATGAAATTCAGCGCAAACCTGATTTAAAGCACGTATAGGCCATTCAAATTCCAAGAAATGGGATCATGGCTCCCAAGAGCTAAAGAGCAATTCTTGCTATTTCCTCTGTCTTCTCCGCGAAGAATCTGGTTCGTGCCCTAGCTGTCGCTCCCTTGACTTGTGAAGTCTTCCCCCTCTTGGCACGGTCACATTTATCCAGCAGGCTTCCTAATCTATTATTTCCCCTCTCTAGACTATCACACCTTTTCTAAGGCTGCTTTTACACGACCCCTAAAATCCGATGCAAACGGCTCCCAGATGTGGAACTTAAAATTGTTTTCCCACGAGCTCCGGACTTTTTAAAAAAAATAAGTACGACCATGCCCACCTAAGCGCGCCCCAGTGCATTTTACAAGTACCTGATCTCCGGAGGTAAAATTCTTCCAATGCGGATTGTAAAGCTGTGGATGCCGGGATCTCCTCGCCTTCTGTTTGTTTTGTTGTCCCCGCCGCCCCTTTAACAGACAGGAATCCCTACGGGGCTGCTCCGACTGCAGACGGAGGTGAGTCTGCATTTTTTTCTCCCTCCCCCCCACCGCAGACAGGAGCAATGGAGTGCGGAAGGGTGGGAACACAGGAAGCAGAACAAAACCCCACGATCTCTGGTCCGAATTTAAGTTACCAGCGGATTTTAGAGGTCGTGTAAAAGCACCCTTTAACCTCTACAATGACTCCCTGTCTCTTCCCGGATCCTGCACCAGCTCCCTTTCCTTGCCTTCAGAGACCCCCAAGGACGTCTTGATAAATATCACTGATTAACAACAAGTTAACGACACAAAACCCTTGTCGTTGGACCCATGAGTGGATGATTCCCCCCAAAGGATCCTGTCTTTCAAGCATTGCTCAGGTCTTGCAAACGCAAGGCTGTGACTTCCTTTTTACTGAGTCAATCCATTTCATCTTGGGTCTTTCTTTTCCCCACTCCTTTTATCTGTAGGAGAACTGCGGAGCTGGTAGGGGACTCGTGTGGATCATCAAGTCCATCCCCTGGCTCAGAGACACAGTGCGGAATCGAACTCCCAACCTCCAGCTCCTCAGCCAGATGCCATCAGCAAAATATCCTCTACACCAGGCATGTCCAAACTCCGGCCCTCCAGATGTTTTGGACCACAACTCCCACCGTCCTTTGTCATTGGTAATCTAAGCTTAGAATTCTGGGAGTACACGTCTACACGTCTCTGCCAATTTCGTTTACCTTCTTTGCACCTCGACCCACCCCAGGGCAAGCCTCTTACTCCCCAAGGAGGCTTTGCCCTTTGTCCACCACAGTCTCCCATATTGGCCCTTGACCCGGCTACCAACCCACCAAACGACAGCACTCTCCAGGTCACGTTGAATCATCTTGATAACAACAATATCATGATATACACCTTACTATTATTATCTCCTTCATGGCTCTTCTTCTCTATGATGGCCACCTTACAACCCTCTTGATTTCCATCCATGTCCTAACACCATCGGGCACAATTCAAAGTGCTGACTTTGACCTACAAAGCACTGTACAAACTAGGTCCAAGCTACCTCCAAAATCAAATCTCACAGTATAAAACGAGTCAAGGTCATCAAGAGAGGCCCTTCTCTCCGTCCTGCCATGCTCCCAGGTGCGTCTCATGGGAAACCATGAAAGGACGTTCTCTGTTGCTCCCAAACTCTGGAACTCCCTCCCACTAGAGGCCAGGTCTGCCCCATTCATGGTGTCTTTCCGGAAGCAGGCAAAGACCTTCCTCTTCAGGCAAGCTTTCCCTGAATGATGGGTCTACCTATTACAGTACAGTGGACCCTCGTATAACAAACAGTTTGTATAACATAAAATCTGTACAACATAAAAAATTCCAGAGATAGGGGAAATTTGCTTAACAGAATCGCCTATGAGGCGAATCCGTACAACATAACAATGGTCGCAATTAGGGATTAGTCTGTTTTCAATGCATTTCTATGGCAAATTTGTATAAAGGAAAATCTGCTTAACATAATTTCATTTGGAATGAATTAATTCCTTTATACAAGGTACCACTGTACTGTATATGTCTTTTGTATGAATCTATATGATCACACAGACTTTGTGTTTATAACTTCTTATAACCTTGTGTGATTGCATTGACACTCTGTTTTCAATGTTAGTTTCCATCCCTCATAACTTCTACATGGAATTTTTACTCTCTCTTTAACTACTCGCGTTCTCTTGTAGCTTTAATGTTGTCTTTTAACGCTGCAAGATATTCCTCAATTCCTTGTTCTCAAATACTTGGACATGTCTTAATTGTACTGGACTGTATATTGTGCCTCATTACTGTAAGCCACCTTGGGTCCTTTTCCCAGGAGAAAGGCAGGGTATAAATAAATAAATAAATAAATAAATAAATAAATAAATAAATAAATAAATA
>JAHTLZ010000007.1:50662176-50675106 GCA_023846285.1 Phrynocephalus versicolor | reverse complement strand
TGAAGCCAAAAGCTGACATCATAGCATTAGCAAGTTCTGTCTTTGGATGCACATTTTGAATGCTATTTGCTTCCCGAGCGTTGGTTTTCAGAAGCTACAGATCCAAGCCAAGTCCTAAATCAAATGCTGTTGCCCAGAAGTATCTCCATTGATTATCCTTGGGTTTGATTTTGAAAATACACAACATCTACTTTGTGTTTAGATGACGAGTCGGGGTGCAGAACTCATATTTGGACAAAGGTTGAAGAATTGACCCTAAGCAGTTCCTGTTCCTGGAGATTTGAAGGAATCTGAGAGCTGGTGAGAGTTCTGTTCTGTCACACAAGAACTGGGCTCTTGTGTAACAAATGCAAATTAATCATTTCGCGTGACACGGAGAGTACAACAACTACATTAACAAGTACAGTAGGACCCCCGTATCCACTGATTCATTATCCACTGATTCAGTTATCCACGGTTGGCAGAGGAAAAAATTAAATAATTCAGCAGCCACAAAGCAAGCTGTGAAGCAAGCTGTTGTTACAAACAGCAGCTGTAAAGCAAGCTATTGTCACAAATAGCAGCTGTAAAGCAAGCTACTGTCACAAACAGTGGCCATAAAGCAAGGTACTGCTTCAAAACAGCAGTCATAAAGCAAGCTACTGTCCGGAAACAGCAGTTTGGGGGAGGGTGGGCAGGTGTTCTCTCTTATCCATGGCTTTCATTATCCACAGGAAGTACTGGAAGCAATCCCAAGCGGATACCAGGGTCCTACTGTAATGCAGGAAAGACTCAGGAATGGACTGGGATGGCCTAATTTACAATGGTTTTTTTTAATGACAACATGATCTAAAGGAGTAATCCAGCCTGGAGTTCTTCCCACAAATCCATCATTTTTTGGGCTGCTGGAGCGTCTACTTTTTTTGGATGGGGTTGATGGAAGTTGTAGTCCTGCAACAGGGGTCCTAAGTGCCATTCTTGGCCCAGCTTTAAGGCTGAAAAGATGGGCATATAAATATTCAATGCACCTCCAGGAGAAGAAGATGGCATGAAAACCGCTCACTATCAGACGTCAGAGAGCCGGCATGGTGACTGTAGAGGACAAGAAGGATGGATGAGGACTCCATAGAACTGGGTTCGAATCCCTGCTCAGCTATGGAAACCACTTGGAGGCAGAAATGGTAACTAATTCCTCCAACTAGAGATGGGCACGACTCAGAAAAATTTTTCATTTTCGTTTTCGTCTAGGGGTCCGTTTCGTTTCGTTTCTGTTTTCGTGAGCTAATTTTCAAAATTTTTCGTTTTCGTTTCGTTACGTAACGAAAACAAAAAACGAAAACAAAAATTTTTTCGTTTCTTCCCATTTAGCTTCATTAAGTGCTTTTCCAGTAACGAAAAATGGCTCAAAATTAGTCGTTTCGTTTCCGTTCCATTTTTGAACCGTTTTTCGTTTTTCGTTTCGTAACGAAAACGGAAAAACGGAAACAGAAACGAAAATTTCGCTAAGTCGTGCCCATCTCTACCTCCAACATCTCACATACCTTGGAAACCATACTAGAGTTGACGTAACTTAGATGCGACTCAGCAACAACAAAAACAGCAACAGAGGTCATTGCATAGGCAAGGTGTAAATTCAAGGCCAAATCCCATGAATTTTGGCCTACCCAGATCCTCTTCAGGGGGATTTTTTTTAAAGAAATAAATGCCAGTTTTATTTACATAAAAGGAGAATTCAACCAAGCACTATTGATTTAGATTGCAGGTAGGGAGGGTAGCATGGCTGGTTGAGCAGCATCTCATATGATCTCCCCTGTGAGGGTCTTGTGATCTCTTCCCCTGAAATCTTCAAAGCCTGATACAGTAGGTTTGTGCAGGCAATTTTTTTTTATATATCTGGTGGAAGTGCTGAACTGCACAAAACCTGTGCAGGTCTCCGCAGAAGTAGGTCCCAACAAGCTCAACAAGGCTTCCTCTTATATGAGCGAATACATGATTGAAGCTCATCTGTCTTTTATAGGAAGACATAACTGCATTAATTAAATATACTGCACTAATGCCAAGGGGAGTCATCTGGCTCCAGTAATTATTGTCCTGGGGCATATTAAAAACTAAGTACGAAATAAAAACAGGGAATTAGTACTAATCTCATAATTATTACACTACTGAAGGTAGTGTCAAAACAGAAGACTGACCCAGTGTCTAGAGAAAATTGGCTTAAAAGAGTATGGAATAGAATTAGTATTGTTAGATGGGCACACCTAATTTAATTTAAAATGGGGAACATACAATAGCTATATTTAAAGAAATATGGGCTTAAGTTCATCTTTTGAAATGTGAGATCTGGATAAAACATTTCTGTGGGTGTGCCTGTATATTTTGTGAGTTGCATTACGCAATTGAATGGTAACAAATGCAGGCATGTTTTAAGAAAGTGTCTTAGCAAATGTTGAATAAATAAAGGTAAGGGTGGGATGGCAGAAAAACTATATCCTATGAGACTGGAAAGCAGAATACTGTTCTGAACTTAATAGGAATAAACAAATATAGTACTGGCAACCTAGACCACATGTTCCGGTTAAATCAAAAATTTTGTTTTTGTCAAATAGAATAGAAAGATTATGACTAAGTTTCTTAAACCCTGACTGAATGTATCGTGGCAGTTTTTAGACACTATAAGTAGCAGCTCAGCTCAGTGGTTCAAGTATCAGGCTGTGGAGCCAGAGGTTAGGAGTAATATGGATAGACGGACACTCTTCTCCCTCTCACAAAATACAGTAATACCTCAGATAACGAATGCCCCTGATAACGAATTTTTCAGACAACGAATTGCAATTTCCAGGTATAGGGCTGCCTTGGATAACAAATTTTCCCTATGGGCTGCCTCGGATAACGAATCGTAATTTCTAGGTGTAGGTCTGCCTTGGATAATGAATTTTCTCTATGGGCTGCCTTGGGTAACAAATTTTCCTATCGGCTGCCTTGGATAACGAATTTTCCCTATGGACTGCCTCGGATAACAAATTTCCAGCATGCATCTGTAAAAAAGAGTTATCCTGGGTGGCACTGCATCTGTACCTTTAAAGTACACTTTATAAAGAGTTTTGAGCAAAAAACCAGGTGTCTGTGTCATTTTCCTAGGCTCTGGAACAGATTAATTGGTTTTCCATTCATTCCTATGGGAAAAAGTGTTTTGGATAACGAATTGCCTCGGAGAACGAATTAAATTCGTTATCCGAGGTACCACTGTGCCAGAACTAGGGGACATACACTCAAATTGAGGGTTGGAGAGTGGGAACAGACAAAATAATTTTTTTTTACCCAGCGTGTTGTTAGTCTGTGAAACTCCCTGCCACAGGATGTGGTGATGGCATCTGGCCTGGATGCCTTCAAAAGGGTATTGGACAGATTCCTTTAGGAAAAGTCCACCACAGGTGACAAACCATGATGGAGTTGTGTCATCTCCAGGCTTAAAACCGGGGTCTTTCAAGGGCCAGATGCAGGGGAGTGGTATCAGGAGACAGATATCTAGTCTCATGCGCTCCCAGAGGCATCTGGTGGGGCCACTGTGAGATACAGGAAGCTGGACTATATGGGCCTTTGGCCTGATCCAGCAGGACTCTTCTTATGTTCTTATGTCCTTATGTTATGATTCTCTACTGGGCCTCTGGGGAGAACAGCCAGTCTTTTTAGCACAGTCCCAGGGCAGCCCCAGAAGAAGGGAACGTGAAACCACTTCTGAGTATTCTCTACCTGGAAGACCCTGAAAAGCACCTCCATAAGTCAGAAATGACGTGATAGCAGAATATTACACGTGGTTCACTTTGCTATTTGTCAGCAAGACGACAACCAAACACGTTTTTTTTTTTAAAAAAAGGACATCCAGACACACACAGATTTAGAAACAGATAGTGCAGGCCCACCTGGGACATCATCTCTAAGAGAGATTTGTGCCATGCATTAGAACTAGTTGTGCAGGAATAAAAAACCTCAACCAAACCAGAAGACTTTCTCATGTTTGTTCTCACAGTGATTTGTTTACCTGCATCAGGGTCCGGAGAGACTCGACGTAGGACTGCTCGGTGTCCAGGAGGGTCATGATAACATGTTTTCGCATATCCTACAAGAAAGAGACAGATAAAAACACAGCTTTTATTTTAAGGGTAGGGACAGAAGAAAACATCCTACAAGCAGTTACTAATAGAAACAAACCAAGCTAGAATTAGCCTTGCATGGACTTGAATTGGCCACGCTGAAGGAGATTATTTTTTCAACCATAAACCATTCTGCTCTCTATTCAGCTGAACAATGTTTTGAGGTTTTAATATGCACAGCCGCCTCCCTGGCAGATCTGTCTGCGGACTGCCAACCAAAACATGAAGCATGTTTTGAGGAGCACAAAAAACAACAAACCGCAAAGGAACCGTGTCCTTGGTGAAAAACAAAACCTCCCTTCCCCAAAGGCCCATGCAGTGGATAATGTGCCGTCCTCTAAATCCTGGTGGACTACAACTCCCATGTTCTCTTACCACTCATTGTGCCGGCTAGGGCTTCTTGCATGGAGCTGCAGTTGAGGTCCAAGCAACATCTGGAGAAACACACACACACACACACACACACACACACACGCACACACACATGAACACACACACACACACAAGTGAACACACACATATGTACCAACCACAATAGTCTACAACCCTGGGAGTGATGCCAATTTCTATACGAGATCGGCTTCGTGCTGAGGTGTGGGGCTTTTTTAGTCACACTGTTGTGCAGAAGGCAGAGAGCTGTTTTTTTTTTTTAAACAAAAGACGTATCAAAATACGATCCCACCAAGAAGCTGCTGCTTCTCAAGCAAAGGTCTAGTTTGTTTTGAAATTATATAAACTATTATTATTATTTGTAGCTGCTGCTGCTGGTGGGAGAAACACAATCACTTGGACCTCAAGTGACAACAAAAAGAAAAAGAAAAAGAAGCACCCAAAGCCCCCCCCCCCCTCCAAAACCTGGCCGCTGATTTGAATTTCCCCTCCAGTTTTTCACCACCCTAAATATTATGAGCTGGGACCAGGCCCCAGAGAAGTTCTTTGGAGCCGCCTGGATTTCACCATCCAGGATCAGAGCAGCATGTTGCTACATCTCTGCTCTACGCCCAACAGAGCCTAGGTCTGCTTGGCTGTCAAGAACAACAGGGGAAAGTGAGGGTTGGATAGGTTATTTTGCCAAAAACAAGGGCTGCGTTGGTAGGCCTGTTCCTGGATAACTCTTTCGTGTGTGATCTGCCGCCTGTTAAGACTTGCCACCTGCTTCCAGGAATAACAGCTAAATTTCAGGTCCTTTTCATTCTCCGTTGGTCCCTCAACTATGAGTTTGGGAGGCCATGAAATCACACCTTGCTTGTTAAATCTTGCTAGCGTTAGTGACCCAAACAAGGGATTGCATAACTCAGATGTTTATTTCTCCCACTAAAAGAAACATGAGGCCAAGATTTCCTTTGGCTGACTCATAGCTCGAATTCTCATTTGAAATACTACAGCCGACACTGTATATAATGCAGAGTATACTCTCAAGCAAGTTTCATCCATAGTTGAAACTCGCATGGAACGTTCCAGTCCAGCCTTAATCCAAGCCATACCACTTTAGACAGCGGGCAGAAGCTCTTACAGCTCCCTCCTTCATTTTGGAGAAATTTTAATCCAAATAACTAAATAATTACAGGAGGTGGTGATGGCATCTGGCCTGGAGGCAACTCTTAAAGGGAACAAAGATTTGATCTATGCTGGTGAAAGTGGCTGCATAGCTCCGGGGTTCTCGCATCTAGCTGCAGAGTGAGAGGTTGGGAGTAGGAGTTTGTTTGTGGAACTGGAAAAGGTGCAAAAGAGAGCGACTAAAATGATTACTGGGACTGGGGCACCTCCCTTATGAGGAAAGGCTAAAACATTTGGGGCTCTTTAGTCTGGAAAAAAGGCGCCTGAGGGGGGATATGATTGAGATGTACAAAATAATGCAGGGCATGAGTAAAGTGGATAGAGGGAAGCTCTTCTCCCTCTCCCAAAATACCAGAACTAGGGGACATACACTCAAACTGAGGGCTGGGAGAGTAAGAACAGACAAAAGAAAATATTTTTTCAACCAGCGCGTTGTTAGTCTGTGGAACTCCCTGCCACAGGAGGTGGTGATGGCATCTGGCCTGGATGCCTTCAAAAGGGGATTGGACAGATTCCTGGAGGAAAAGTCCATCCCAGGTTACAAACCATGATGGAGATGTGTAATCTCCAGGCTTAAAACCGGGGTACTTCAAGGGCCAGATGCAGGGGACTGCTATCAGGAGACAGATATGTAGTCTCATGCACTCCCAGACGCATCTGGTGGGGCCACTGTGAGATACAGGAAGCTGGACTAGATGGGCCTTTGGCCTCATCCAGCATGGCTCTTCTTATGTTCTTAAGTAAGTAATCTTGCCTGTATTTTTCTTCTGACATTGGCTGACAATCTGTATTTGATGACCAACAGGAGAAAATGTAACCCAGCTTGGGAGTATGTCAGAGGAGAGCTACACAAACGTAAGCAATCAATTAAGATGATTTCATCTCATAGCAGAATTTATTTCAAGAAGCTGGGAGTGCACACCAACATTTTATACACGTCACAATCCGTTTCTCACCTTGCATTATTTTGGAGGGAAGCACATTAAAAATGGTGTCCATGAGTTCTGCGTTCCAGTGGTGATCTTGGCCCTGGACAAGCCTGTCTTAACCTTTTATATATAAAATGGGACTGTTAAGGACTTCCCTAATTAAGGAGCTGATCAGCCAAACCTACAGCCCAGCATTTGGTTCAATTTTGGTAAATTCTACAGCGACTACATGTGCTTTAAGAGTGATCCATTATGCCCACACTTCTGACAGGGCTGTAGTTTTGTGCAATTGCAAATGCTCCTAATTATCTCATTCAGCAGTCAGTGCGATCACTTAATTCAGTTCCAAAGAGAGCTGTGGGCACCACTGTCTTCAGTGACAACACTGATATATACAGAGGGTTGTGACAACAGAGAAAGCCTCTTCCCTTCTGTTTCCCATATAAGGGAGTATTCACTGAAGGCTGGTGTATTGCTGTAGCACTATGCCACTTACTAAATTTAACAATCAAACAAACAACAAGGGAAGTCACTGTGGCCCACAGCATGGCACCCAAAAGCTAGGGGAAAGTTGGGAGTATCAGTAATTGCAACGGGGAAAATTTGGAGTGATCTGAAGTGCTCTCTGGAACCTTCCCACAGAAGAAGCAATATCTCCCAAGTGAATGGGAAGTCCACTCAAGTGAGAGATAAAATAGATCTCACTGAAAACAAGAGTCTTTCAAACATGACCTGGAGTACTCAAAATCCTCCTCTCTAGTTGCAACTTAAGTTTCTGTGAGGATGAATGAGACAAAGATTTCAATTCCAGGCAATTCCTTGCTTTGTTTCTTTGATTTTTGCCTGGAATTCTTGCACAGACTAACATAGCTACCTCTTCCAAAATATTTCAATTTGTGTGGTGATTGCGGGGGGGGGGGGGGCACAAGACCATCCAAGATACTGGAGACAGTATTTGTATAACTATGGTGAGAGGCACGTGGGTGAATTATTTTTCTCTGCAACGCCATCAGTTCGCGCTTTCTAAACCCTTTTGTTCAGCTATGGACATTTCTCCCCTCACCCCACTTGTCTTTTCCAAAACACAATATGCAGTAACCAAATATAACTGCAAAATTGCAAACATGTACTGCCACTCGTTACAGAGCGGAGGAGAACCGTGAAATTAAGATGCCGCCAGACAGGCTCTAAGGATAAATCTTCGAGAAATAAGAGGGCTGACTTCATAAGAACAGTCCTCTCCCTCTCCACTGAAACCCAACAAGCCTTGGAGGATTTTGTATAACACACTATCCCCTTGGGTGCAGTTTTGCAGTTTCCTTGCCCCTGGAGTAACACTGCTACCTTCCACACAACACACAAGATGGGGGTGGGTGGGGACTAGACCAGTTTCTCCACAAGGATTCCACCCCAATGTGGAATCCCAGAATTCCAGGCCCAGTTAAGAGGGTGATGGACACCGTAGATAAGAAAACTGTTTTTTGTTTTGTTTTTTGTTTTATTGGATCTGTGACTGTATACTAAAAGACCGATTGACTGGGTGAGTCAAGAGGACACCTTGTCAGGAAAGGCTGAGCTACAGAGAGTTAGGAATCGGGACAACAGGTGAGGTAGGCTTCATAGTTTCCATTGTTCCCTTTTAATATATATACTGTATGCTCTTAAGAGAGGCAATCTATTTCAGATACTATATAAAGGAGTATCCGTTCTAGGTTGATGTATTGCTGTAGCGCTATGCCACTTATGAAATTAAACACACAAAAAGGCCAATGACAGTGGCATGACACCCCAAAAGCAGGGGAAGGTGTGGGGGTGTCAGTAATATCTCTCTCCGTCTCTCTCTCTCTCTCTCTCTCTGTCAAAAAGACACAGGCATACACATACACAGCTCCCCTATTCTGAACATCTTAACAGCAAATTAAAACAAAATACAGAAAACTAATCACACAGTGGAAAACACTAACAGAATAATCTGAAAAGCAGAAGGACTAGAGATGATGAAACCAAACAAGAGTAAACCACCATGTCAGGCAGAGGTTGGCATCAAACTTTACTTTCCAATGAGCTTGCTCACTTTACGAATAGTATTTTTTTTAAAAAAGAAAGTAGCAATATAGATTTCTGTGCCAACAATCTTAAGTGGTACGCCCTAAGATTCTATTATTTGTTGAGCCAAACGTGTGGGAGGACGTGTCACTGTTCTGTGAGAGAAATCTCAAGAGGAAATTGCTTTCTCACTAATTAACAGGGACCTGAAAGTGTCCCAAAGGTTCCTCTGGGTAATTTTCCTGAAATGAACAGATACGGCGCCAGATGACGGTTATGCAGTGTACTCTCCTCCCTGACACCAAGAAGAGGGTGCGATGACCTTAAAAACCATGCCGGCCTCATCGGCAGCATAAGAAGTTTCCTTCTTTGGATGGACGAAAAAGTTAGAAGCAGCATCAATCCCATTTCAATTGTGTATGAAATCTGGCTCTGAGGTGGTGAATCACGTCACAAACATGGAGATGAGCCACCAAGAAGTGCTTGCTTTTCCAAGTCAATACTAGTTGCATGTAACGAATGGTATGTAATTGTACTGATTCTTCAACAATCAATTTGCTCGAATGCAGGGAAGGGGAACCGATGACCCTCCAGAGATGTTTTGGAGCACAACTCCCTCAGCTCCTTATCGTTGGCAATATAAGCTTTGGATTCTGGGAATTGCAGTCCAAAATATTTGGACGGCCAAAGGCTCCCCACCCTTGCTTTAATGAATCAACTGAGACCCCCTCCCCCCACCACTTTCTTAACACAGCTCCGTTTATTTGTCATTTATAAAATAAATCATGCGGAACAAACAAGAGGCTAATACTGTATCAATTTTGAAGCCTGATTCAAGAGGCATCATGCCGTTTTAGCTTCATGTACAGGGGTCTGCAACCTTTAAGACATAAAGAGCCACTTGGACCCGTTTCCGACGGGAAAAAAAAACTGGGAGCCGCAAAACCATTGCGACATTTAAAACAAATATAACACTGCAAATATATTTTCCCCTCCCCTCGCTCCTGGCTTTTTGGGTGCTCGCAAGCAACACACTCCCTCGCGTGCTCCTCGGACACGCTGCGCCCCGGCGCCGGGCTCGGGTGGGGTGGGAAGGAGCGCCGGCGGCTGTGGCTCCTCCAGGCACCCCCGAAGGGCTTCTGAGAAGGAAGCCAATGAAAGTTGCTTCTTCGGCACTTCAGGCGCCGGGAGAGTGAGCAAGCGGGCGAGCCCGAGCCGCGGCCACCTCCCCCCACCCCGCCACCCTGTCCCCGAGGGTTTCCATCGAGGCACGCACCTGCCTCAAGTTCTCCCGCGCGTGCAACTGGGGCGGCTGCGTGTCCGCCAGCCTCGGGGACGGCCGGGCTGGGGAGTGGGTGGGTGCGCAGGAGGCACGTTCTGTGTGTTGGAATGTAGCGGAAGGCAGTTGCCGGCGGGCTTTCGGAGAGAGCGAGAACGAGAACGAGAGCGAGAGCGAGAGCGAGAGCGAGCGAGACAAGCAGGCAGGCGCACAGGCGCTCCGCTCGGCTCGGCTCAGCTTCTCGAGCCAGGTGGTGCGCCGTTGGCCTCCCCGGGCGGCCAGGGGCCCCTGAACAACTTGAGCCCGGCGCCCCCACCCCGCCGCCGAAACCGGCTGACTCCAGGAGGGAGCCGCTGGAAGTCTAATAAGAGAGACCCCTCCTCGGGCGGGGGGCGGGCTCGAACTAGCTGTCACGCCGCATCCCTCGACTGCCAAGTTGATCTCGCGCAGGAAAAAGAAAAGCCAACTTCCTCCGTTGCTTCTCGACTCTCCGCCGCCACCGCCGCTCCCCCCCCTCCCCGCTCCCGCCGCCACCAACCCCTTGCTTGTTGGGCCAGAACTGACAGCACCGGGCAATGAAGCAGGGCGGCGGCGGTGGGGGGAGAGAAGACTAGCCGTGCCCCCCTCCCCACGACGACTTTCTTGAGGTTCCCATTCCGCCCTCGCTGCCTTCTGCCCGGATCCTGCAGCCATGGTCTGACTCTCTCTCCCCCCCCACACACACACTCCATCTCTCCCTCCTCCTCCTCCTCCTCTCGCCCCCACCCTCCATGGAGGAGGGAAGCGCAGCCCGAGTGCGTCGTGCCCACACCGCTTCCACTTTTTTGGGGGGGGGGCAGTTTTTAAAAATCTTCCAAAAAATAGTACAGGAGGGAGAGGAGGGGAATTTCTAATCTATCTCTCTCTCTCTCTTTCGCGGAGACATGCCGCGCGCGCGCCCACTCCCCCGCGTTTTTGGAGCTTCATCCCGGCAAGTTAGTGCAAAGCCGTAGTTTTTTTGGGGGGGGGCTGTAGCGAAGCAAAAGGAGAGAGAGAGAGAGATGCCAACTGCACATGTGCAATGGTTGGAAGGGGAAGGGGGGAAGGAAGGAGGGTTTTCTCTTCCTCCACGTTGAACCGTCCCGTCTAAACGCTGCCCCCCACCACACACACACACACACACACACACACACACACACACACACACACACACACACACACACACACACACACACACACACACGTCGCTTCTTCCCCCTCCCACCAAACACCCAAGCAAGAAAGGAAGGGGAAGGGGGGAAGGAAGGAAGGAGGGTTTTCTCCTCCCGTCTTTTTTTCTGGGGGGGGGGGAGGCAACAATCCAGATCTGGGAGGTTTTCTTGAAGTTAAAAAAAAAGAAAAAAGGCTGCCGTTGGGCAGGCACTTTCCACCACGCCTCCCTCTCCCTCTCTCTTGCTCTGAAGAAGAGGGAGCGCGCTGAGAGTGTGGCCGCGCTTGGCTTCGCGCCGCCTTGTGGGACAGGCTGTCCTTGCAAGATTCGGCGCCTTTGTATTGAAATTTCTGAACCCTCCCGGAGCCGGGGCAAATGTTCCAAAGAGCCGCATGCGGCTCCGGAGCCGCGGGTTGCAGACCCCCGTTCATGTAGAATTTATGCCATAAACACATGGAAGTACAGTCATACCTTGGTTTACAAGCATAATTCATTCTGGAAACATGCTTGTAAATTAAAACACTCTTATATCAAAGCAAAGTTCCCCATAAGAAATAATGGAAATTCAGATGATTTTGTTCTAGGGTTCCACAGACCACATACTGTACACACAAAATGCCGAAACTCACACAAGAAGTTGGCTAGAAGTCCACATTCACAGAGTGGTTTAGGAACCTGGCTGTGAAATCTGCTCTGCTTGGGACTAAAAACTGGATTTTACTCTGAGTTTTAAGTGTGACAACAATAAAATACAATTTGCAGCCATAATCACAGCTGCCCCGTGACTAGAAATGGTTTGAAAAATAAGAATGTTGAAAACAAGTTAATTAAAAATATAGATATAAGGAAAGTAAAACCCTAACCTGCACTCTCCTTTGAAAAGGAGAGTGCTCATATTGCAAGATATTGCTCATTGATCAAGGCAAAATTTATCAGAAATGGCTGCTCATCCTGCAAATCACTCGTAAACAGTACCTGTTTCCAACAGGCGTAACTCTACCTGACCTGCTAAGCTCAGACATATGGAGAGATGCCCCCCAGGCCTTGTAGTCAGTCATAACCATCTGCCACATCAAGTGCCACTGAATCAGACACCACTGAGAAAGTTAATTTTTGCAACCTACATTTCTCAGAAGTCCCCAACCCATGATAGCCACAACTTCTAGGAGAGATCGCACCACCACCACCACCAGCAGCAGCAGCAGCACTACTACTACTACTACTACTACTACTACTACTACTACTACTACTACCCCTAATAATAATAATAAGTTTGGGATTTCATTGTGAACTGCCCCCTTTTCTTCATCTCTTTGGACACACCAGAAAATCTGTTTTTGGCTGGAGTCTACACTAGTCACATGATCCCCTATGCTCTAACTCAACGACCACTGCTACTGCTACTATTACAACTATTATTATTATTACTACGACTACAACAACAACAAGTGTTCTGCTTCTGCTTATATATCGCCCCATACCACTTCAAGTAGTCTCTGGGCGGTTTACAGATTAATTACAGGCTACACATTGCCCCCCGACCCCCGCCCCAAGGAAGCTGCCCTTGGAAGGATGGAAGGCTGAGTCAACCATGAGCCTGCTAGCTGGGATTGAACCCCAGGTAGTGAGCACAGTTTTACCTGCAGTACCGGCATTTAACCACTGCGCCATAAGGGTTTTGCTGCTGCTGCTGCTGCTGCTGCTGCTGCTGCTGCTACCCTGTTTCCCCGAAAATAAGACATCCCCTGAAAATAAGACCTACTTACAGTTTTGCCCCACACTGAAATATACGGCATCCCC
>JAHTLZ010000007.1:50644966-50656073 GCA_023846285.1 Phrynocephalus versicolor | reverse complement strand
GAAGTCCACGTTTCTAAAGAAAAAGCACAAATTTCCATAGGGGCAGAAAGCAACCAAAGATGGGAGCAGGGGAACTGGAAGGAATCACCTGCCATGACCATGAGAAGAACAACAGCCAGAAAGTCCTCAGAGAACCAGGAATCAATAGTTCTCAGAAAACAGACCCCAAACATCATCCTACGTTGTCTATTAAATCAAGGGTACACAGTCTTTTATTGGGTGGTTATATAACCCTTTGTAGCCAAGTCGGTGGGAGGGAGAGAACACGCCATAGTTCACCCACACACACATATACGTTCAATCTTGTTCTGACACACCCACCCTCTCTCTCTACATAAGAACATAACATAAAAACATAAGAAGAGCCATGTTGGATCAGGCCAAAGGCCCATCTAGTCCAGCTTCCTGTATCTCACAGTGGCCCCACCAGATGTGTCTGGGAGCACACGAGACTAGATTTCTGTCTCCTGATAGCACTCCCCTGCATCTGGTCCTTGAAGTACCCTGGTTTTAAGCCTGGAGATGACACATCTCCCTGTCATGGTTTGTAACCTGTGATGGACTTCTCCTCCAGGAATCTGCCCAATCCCCTTTTGAAGGCATCCAGGCTAGATGCCATCACCACATCTTGTGGCAGGGAGTTCACATAGTCTCTCTCTCTCTCTCTCTCTCTCTCTAACACACACACTCTCTCTCTCTCTCTCACACACACACACAAACACACACACTTCCCTCTCCCAGATTTAGTTTGGGCGGGTTACTGTATATATACAATCTCTGTGCCCGGCTGTCTCAAACTCCCAGCTGCTAGCAGCAAAAGATAATTGGAACTCATGATCCCCATCAATCAACCAACTGATCAATGATGGACTGACCAGGCACTGGAGAAGTGGGCAAATACCCCATGTGGCACATGGCCCCCTGTATGGTGAAATATGCAGATACGGGGGTGCCACTGGCATAAGGTAGGCCGTCTCATTTCTAGAGCCAAGCCAAGTGCGGCTTGCTTCAAGTGGGAAGTAGGTGAATGGGAGACCAGCCCATCAGAGCTGCCAACTCTGGTTCTGAGGAACACAGCTTCCTTGGTTCCCATAATAGCACAGCCCTGGCAGAAGGCAGGGCAAAAGGCGAATATGGGAGGGGAAGGTGGGTCACAAAAGATTGGTCCCAGCAAAACCCAGAAGTGACATTAGAAAAACCCTCTCATTGCACATCAACAAAGCCATGGACTAGTGCATCCCGCTTCCTACAAGGACCCCTGAGATGCTCGCAGGAAACCTACAAGGAGCGCCCGTTCCAAACCTACACATGTACGCTATTTGTCTGTAACACCAAAGAATGAAAGGAAACCTTACTTCATCCAATGCCCTGAAATGAAGACAAGTTTCTGAGAGGGCAAAATGGACGTCACTTTTGGAACAGCCTCCACCGTGCTGCTCAAGGTGGATGGTCCACGAGCTTCAGCGTCACAGCCATCCCTTCCACCAGCGAGCCAAAATTAATCCATGCCACAGCTGCCCTTTCTGGGATCCCTGGCAAAAGTCCGAGGGCTGACTGAGCCAGCGTGGGGAGCCACTCAAAGGAATAACGTGAGCTGCGTAATTCAAGATCTGTCAGGAATTTCAACTTCTGAGTAGCCAAAATCACATGTTTTAGGGGCCTAACGGTTGGAATTTCTCTGGTTGTTTTCTCCCCTTGAATCTTGCTTTTTGGTTGTCCTCAGTTTAGAAGGGTGGTTGAAAACCACACGGATATTCATTCTGCCAAGTATTTCTCAACCCAAATGCCCCTATTTCAGCCCTGAACCAAAAGAGAAGGTTGCAACAGTCTTGACCCAAGCTGCTTTCTTCAGCAAATCAGCAAATCACACAACAAAATGTCATTCTAGTTTAATACAGCGTAACCCCGAAACAGAAGTGATCTGGAAAGAATTGGAGGTGTTTTTCCTACCCGTTTGGCTCGGATTTACAAGGGAAGCAACAATGGCTTCCATTTGTGCTGTCGACAATACCAAGGCTATGTTACGGAAGAGGTTCGATTCAATACAACAATTCAGTGCAGCTCCATCTTCACGAAAATTCGGAAAAGAGTGTTTGCCTGTGTCAATGCAAGATGCTTCTGCATACCAAGAAAACCACCCACTAAATCTGCCAAGGAGACCAACAGGTGAGGTACTGGGTCAGGCTCAGGGTCAGGCTCAATTCACAGGCCCCCTGGGCAGGCTGGAAGGGATGTCGCATGCAGAAAAGAAAACAGCATCGCATTTTGCCAACAACAACCCTCCCTTCCTGGCAAGTGTGTTCATAACACAACTTGGCCCACCCGTTCCCCAGTTACACCACAGCTGGACCTGCCCCCCCATGGCAATCCCATTACGGAGGTGCCTTGTATAAAGGAATTAATTTATTCCAAATGAAATTCTGTTAAGCAAATTTCCCTTTGTACAAATTTCCCACAGGAACGCATTGAAAACAGAGTAACCCTTAATTGCAACTGTTTTTCTGTTGTACGGATTTGCCCCATAGGCAATTCTGTTAAGCGATTTCCCCCTGTCTCCGGAATTTTTTTCCTTTAAGTGGATTTTCTGTTAAACAAACAGCTTGTTATACGAGGGTCAGGTGGAAGGAGCGGGAGCCCTGTCTTCCTTAGCAGAACAATGACACCATCACCTCTGAAGGCCAAGATACCACCTTGCGAGCCCCGACAGATGACCCCCCCCACTTGTGCCTCACAAATACACAACCTGCCTCTGACACATGTCTATGCATGTGAGGGGGCTGCATGCCAGGGGGGTAGGCAGAAAGAGCCACCTTGAGCTGGAATTACTCTCGAGTCGAGCTGGACGTTGCCATCGGGCTGCCCCCCCCCCCAAAATGCAATCCATCATCCCTTCATGGGGAGGGGGCAAGCTACCTTGACACCAAACCACACCAGCCTCCCCCTCCCCTCCAGCCGAAAATTCATCCCCCCTACCCTGCCCTCTTTCCTCATCACCTCAGTGGTGCCGTTCCGGGTGGGGCTGCTTTTGCTGGCGCTCTGCTTCTCCGGGGTGTCCTGCGCCGTCCCCCCGATGGAGGAAGAGGGGTGCAAGGCCGAGTCAGAATCATCCCCGAGTTCCCGCATGTCTTCCAATGCGATGGTGAACTGGGCAAGGGTCCTGACCATTTGCAGCATGCGGTTCCCGGGGGAGGGTCTGTCCGTCCGACAACGGCACCGGCAAACCACAAAAGGAAAATCCAAAGAGATGGTCTCTCCCTCCCTCCCTCCTTCTCCGTATGCACCAAAAATTGAAGGGTGGGGGGGGCGGATGAATTGCAAAAGGGGTGTGAATGGATCAGCCCCCTCCTCTGCCCTCTTTCCTCTCCCTGCTATTGTCCTTTCGTTGCCTCTCCCAGCCTATTCTCCTCATATATAATTGCTGCCTCTTATTCCCTTAGCAGGTGTAACTGCCTCTTATGCTCTTGCTGTTATTATGATGAAGCATTCAGCAGGCGGGAGCAATCGCTGTCAGAGCACAAGGCACGGATCTGCACAAAGAGAGGGAGGAGGCAGGTGATGGAGGAGGCCGTGCATCGCCCTGGAAACTGATCTAGGCGCATGCACCGCCTGCCCACCTTCACATCTGTGTGCTTTGAACGCTTCAGCATCTTCAAGCAGCTGCTGGCATCTCCAAAAGGTTCATATCGGAATATCATCAAGGGCCCAAGTTTGTTTAGACTGGGATCAGAGTTGGACTGCACGGCAACCTTGCATTTCATCTCTGTGTCAGGCTTCAGATGTGTCAGGAGACACACCCACGCCCTCCTGCAACCGCACACTGGCTGGCTGGAGAGATTGAGAGAGGACTTTCTCCCATGTTGCGGATATGGGCAAGGGATGCCCATCAAAAAGATCACAGGGAAGGGCAATGGATACTGTGCCACTCCCATTCTGTGCCAACTTGGGGGGGTGGGGGCTTCGTTTCCTCCCTATGTGGATCAGTTATCCTTCCAACCTTGTTTCCACTAACATGTTTCTCGTTTGGCCTCACTAATGTACAAGCCACTGATCTTATTAGTGTGCCAGCGCATTGCAATAATCAAAGTGCTGGACTGGAAATTTAAAAAGGATGTTGACAACCTCGAGCGGGTCCAGAGGAGGGCGACCAAGATGGCTGAAGGTCTGGAAGAAATGTCTTATGAGGAACGGCTTAGGGAACTGGGAATGTTTAGCCTTTCAAAAAGAAGACTGAGAGGGGATATGATAGCTAAGTTTAAATATTTGAAAGGATGTCACACTGAAGAAGGGACTGGTTTGTTTTCCATGGCTTCAGAGACTAGGACTCGGGGCAATGGCTTCAAACTACAAGAAAAGAGATTCCAGTTGAACATTAGGAAGAACTTCATGACAGTTAGAGCTGTTCGGCAGTGGAAGATGCTGCCACGGAGGGTGTTGGAGTCTCCTTCTGTGGAGGTTTTTAAGCAGAGGCTGGGTGGCCACCTGTTGGAACTACTGTGATGGGGGTTCCTGCATGACAGGGGGTTGGACTGGATGGTTCTTGAGGTCTCTTCCAACTCTATGATTCTATAATTCTATGATTCTATGAAATAATAATAATAACTCCAGATCAGCCAGAACGTTAACTGGGGTCCTTGCTCGACTTCTTGGTCTAAGGTCCCTTACAGGCCTGTCCAGACCCCACCCCGGCTAATACAGGTACAGGGGAACCATATCAATGCAAAGAAATAAACAATTGTATTTTATCGTGCACAGGGCTTATTACAGTGGACCCTCATATAACAAGCGGTTTGTTTAACACAAAATCTGCTTAAAGGAAAAATTTCTGGAGATAGGGGGAAATCGCTTAACAGAATTGCCTATAGGACAAATCCATACAACAGAAAAACAGTCGCGATTAGGGATTAATCCGTTTTCAATCCATTCCTATGGGAAATTTGTACATAGGAAAATTTTATTTGGAACTCATTCCTTTAAACAAGGTACCACTGTAAATGACTGCTGCTTTTTTGAACCCAATTTTTAGTGATGGCAAAAAAGCCTACAGATTTAGGAGAATAACATAGGACAACAACACACTCTTAATCCACTTGTGACATACTGTAACTGGAGTGCTGGGGGAGAAAATGAAAAAGTGAGAGGCGAGTGCAGAAATAGCAGCGGGGAGGGGACAGGGTTTGATTTCCTTCAGAGTCAAGTTGATTCTGATGTATGGCGACCCTTTCCAGAGTTTTCCAGGTACAGAATACTCAGAAGTGGATGTTCCAATCCATTCTGGGAGGGGCGTCCTGGGGCTGTACAGCTTTCCCAAGGCCACCCAGGATGGCTATTCAAACTGCTCATCCACGGTACCCAGCACACTAAACCAGTGGTGGCCCACCTTCAACGCTCCAGATGTTTTGGACCACAACTCCCACAGGCCTTTGTCATTGGCAATACAGGCTTAGAATGCTGGGAGTTGTGGTCCAAAACATCTGGAGCGCCAAAGGTTCACCGCTACTGCACTAAACTATCCAGCCGGCTCCTTTGGAGATTCAGACTCAACAATGCAGTATAACTAAAGGTTGTCCAGCCTTAGTTGACTTTTCTAGACTCGACTTTTCATCATGTGCCAACCTCATGTGGCACATTTTCCATTATCCTTTTATTCTTCCTTCAAACAAATTCTTCTTAAACTGCTTCCTCCACCACCCCCACCGTAGCTGCTGTTTTGTGACAGATTCATCACTGGACAGGGGAAAGTAACTTATCCAGAAAGCTTCAGCCAAAACGCACCCTGGCCATGTTAGCTGAAATATTTATTTATTTTAATTGGATTTTTTTATAACACCCATCTGGCAGGGAGGCCATCTGCAAGAAAACTGATTTTGCCATTTACTGAAGCAAAAAACAAAACAAAAAACCCTATATTAGAACCTATTAACATATTTACAATGGGCATCTCTTTATTATTACACCGAAATTCACTTCTGCATCTAACTTCTCTTCGTCTCTATTGTGTTATTTTTAATGCTCTTAGTTGTAACATATTTTCGGTTTAAATGCGTTTTTCTTTTCTATTTATCAGTAGATAATAGTTTCCATTATGTCATGCAATTATTATTTATTCCATTGTCTTGGTTGCTTTATGTACACAGCCCAGAGCAGCTATTTGCTAGATGGGCAGTATAAAAGTCCGACCAACCAATCAACCATATAAATTTGGGTAGCCATTAAATTCATATCTGGAAGTTGAGTCATGGCGACTGGACTTCTCTTCTTGTGAGACTGAAACGTTTCGCTACTCATTCAAACAGCTTTGTCTGTCAAAGCTGCCTGGACGAACAGCAAAACGTTTCAGTCTCACAAGAAGTCCAGTTGCCGTGACTCAACTTCCAGATCACCTCACCTGGATGACTGAGAATCTTCTCAGACATTCAAATCCTTGCCATGTTCCCATGGCAAATACATCTAGGACAGAATCCTCTTGGCGTAGTTACACAGGTGTTAAGTACACTGGAAACAATTAATTCAAACAAATTGAAAGTCTTCCCTTCTCATGATAAGCCCAAAGTACAACAGCCACTGGTTTGTCATTCCTGCCTCCAGAGAAAGTTCATGCTTGATTTGATCTAGGGCCTACTTGCTTGCCTTTTTTGGCAAAAATATCTCCATATTCCCACAACTATTGCTATTATGACTAGGTTTTAACTGCTCTGTTTACCTCTCCCTTCTCCCACTCTTTGTTTGTCCCCTCCCCAGCTGTTCCCTTCTTCTTCCTTTGCTCTTTGCCAAGCTTTGCAGGAGCTCCAAAGGGTGGGTTCCACTCACGCAGTAGAAGACTATGATTATGGACAACAACTCCTGCCGTCTTGACCCAG
The DNA here is from genome assembly GCA_023846285.1 of Phrynocephalus versicolor. NCBI lineage: Eukaryota > Metazoa > Chordata > Lepidosauria > Squamata > Agamidae > Phrynocephalus > Phrynocephalus versicolor. The sequence goes on along the minus strand of JAHTLZ010000007.1, from coordinate 50,649,216 downwards.
CATGGCCAACGCTGTCAGATTCTGGGAGCTACAACCCTCATGATGGCACTTGGATGACACAATTCCCAAAGAGCTGAACAGGGGACATTTATGAGGAGTGTCTCCATAAAAGTATGAGGACCAGGACACCTGGGTTCTTGCTCACCTTGAGATCTTAAATGCAGACGCAAAACCTTTCAGACTTCCAGACAGTGGTGGTATCTGAGTAATGGTGGAGGATGCAGGTTAAGATTGCTCCCTCTAAGCATGTTCCATTTTCTTCATCCGGGAACCTGAATAGGGCATCTGCGTTGGACTGGGATTTTGGTGAATTTGGCTCATGTCCCCTCCTAATGTACTGAGAGTGGCCACTCTCCCAGGCAGAATGACTCCACAGGATCGTTGTAAGAACAAAGCTTCTCAACTGAGTTACTCGGTTTTATGCAATCTGGTTTGTTCCTTTCCATATTGGCTTGTAGGGATGGGCACGAAACAGAAAAATAATGTTTTGTTTCATTTCGTTTCGTGCTCGCCCCCGTTTCGTTTCTTATGAATTTTTTTTTAATTTCATATGAAACGTAACAAAATGAAACAAGGAAGCGGGTGGAGACCAAAAACGATGGAACAAAACGCTTCACTTCAAAGGAAAAACGACTGTTTCGTTTTGTCTATTAAGGAAATGCTGCTTCCTCGTTTCATTTTGTTACATAACAAAACAACAAAACAGCGTTTCATTTTCTGTTTCCTGCCCATCCCTACTGGCTTGAGCACTTTAACTTCCGGTCTCTCTCTTTCATCATCATCATCAATCATCATCATCATCATCATCAAAATGTCAGCCACAGTCAATCAGAATTATAAAATCATTTACTGGTATTATATAACAGATACACATTTTAACCAAAAACGTAAGTACTGAACTGTACTATTAAATATTGACACAGTTCGCATGCTGTAATATACATACTACATTACACGGTAATATTGCCGTGCTGTTGTTTTGTAGTTCTGATGGTGTTATTTCTGAGACCAACAGCTTCTTGTAATACTGTGTGAAGTTTCTTGACATTATTCCCCAAACCCAGACGACTACAGGAACCACTGAAGTGTATTAATCCAAAAGCAAGATGTCTTGATTGCCAGACCACTGCATTTTGTTAAGTTTTTCTAATTCATCATCATCGTTGTCATTACCACCATAAGGTACCACCGATGCAGTGGTTTATGAAGGATGAAGGCCCCTGCTCTAAAAGAGTTGCGGGAAATAAATCAACACAACGAGACAAGCAGAGGTAGAAGATTATCTCATGGCCAGAATCCAATCAGTTAGATCTGCTGATGCAAATTAAGCGTTACACCCCTAGGTAGCGAATTGCCACAAATTAAGAAATCAATGTAAGTCTTTGCTCTTGTGCTCCCCACAGTAGGACATTGCTTTGCTAACTTCTAAATATATCACTGCCACAATTTAGGCCAATTGAGTTACACTTGCATGAAAAAACCCATAGGATTCTGGCCTGTTTTGTTACATGTTATAAAAATACAATCATGTGTATTAAACATGACACCATATTTCACCTGCCCTTCTTGCCTTCTTCAAGACCTGTAGTTTTTTGCAGTCTACTCAACATTGCCTGGCCTTCCAGAGTTCTTGTCTTCCTTTTGGACTAATTAGCGAGTGTGGCTAATTAAAAGCTTCTCTTTTTCTCCACCAAAATCAATTTAGTCAAGGAATCGGGCTGATCAAGTAACCACACAACATGGACTCCATGGACTCCTTATTAAAACACTGCACACACACACACACACACACACACACACACACACACACAGAGAGAGAGAGAGAGAGAGAGAGAGAGAGAGTTTTAGCTGTGATCCACACAAACAACACATACGCTGCAGGAAAATCCACGTGAGTTTTTCCTTTGGATTTAGTCACCATATAAATGTGAGATCCAAAACCCACTATTGCAGGGATGAAACAACTATTCTCCTCTTTGTGTTATTGGGCAGCATGTCCCATCAGCCTTAGCTGGCATAGCTGTAATGAGGAACAATGGGAGTTGTAGTCCAACCAACATCCGAAGAGCCGAAGTTCTAGATTCCCCATGGTAATGAGGAAAAACTGATGAGGTTAAGGAATGGAAGCCATAAACATTCTTGGTGTCCTTATGCAAGCCACTGCATCTTCAATGTGTAGCCTGCAGAATTAAATTGTAAACCGCCCAGAGAGTGCTTGAAGTGCTATGGGCGGTATATAAGCAGAACACTTTGCTTCAATCCCCTTGGACACTACGGGAGTATCACTGATTATCTAAAAGGGATGTTGGGAAGACTTCAAATCATGCATGTAAAGATGGCACACAGGAAGTGTGCCGAACCTGTAAAAAGCACTGCATCAAATGCCAGGCATGGCTTTTAATTAGCTGGGTTGGATTCGAACACAGTATGATTTACAGTGGTACCTTGTAGAAAGGAATTAATTCGTTCCAAATGAAATTCTGTTAATCAAATTTTATACAAATTTCCCATAGGAATGCATTGGAAACACAGTAATCCCTAATCGTGACCATTTTTATGTTGTACGGATTCGCCCCATAGGTGATTCTGTTAAGCAAAATTCCCCTATCTCTGGAATTTTTTGTTGTACAGAATTTATGTTATAGAAACCGTTTGTTATAAAAGGGTCCACTGTACTTCTCAATAAACATCTGGACTATAGGAAGCAGCCTTGAATGGAATGACAGCGAGCCTTGTATTGTTTGGTAACAAGTGGTCCAATTGAACGCAACGTCATAAATATATTTTTATAATTTACTTATAATCGTGCAGTATGAAAATTATACCATCCAAAACTCTAAAGGCTGAAGTATACAGTAAAGACCTAAACAACCTCTCAAGTTCTTGATCCAAATGTATCTGTAAATCTATCTGTACAACTGTGTCACTGGTGAGCACATAACCACTGACAAGCTTTTTAAAATTGTTCCTCGAAAACGCCTGACTCAGTCACAGAGGTGCTTAATTCCTCTGGTATATTGCCTTCTACTCAAAGCAGACAGTTGGTTCCCAGGAATAAAGAAAACATACTGTCAAGGCAAGTTTAGCTCTGAAGAACAGCGAGAGAAGCTTTCAGAAACACTCCCCAAGGACATTATTTATTTTATTACCCGTATAAACTCAAGTATAAGTCGACCCGAGTATAAGTCGAGGCCCCTAATTTAACCCCCCAAAACTGGGGAAATGTATTGACTCGAGTATAAGTCTAGGGCGGGAAATGCAGCAGGGCCTGGCAGCTCCGCCTTTGTGACCTGGGGTAGCAGTGTGTGATGTTTAAAATGACTTTTAGCCACTGATGCAAGTGCTTGGGTCAGTGGCTAAAAGTCATTTTAAACATCGTGTGCCGCTCCCCTGTGATGCAGAGGGGGGTCATGAGAAGCGGCATACAATGTTTAAAATGACTTTTAGCTACAGATGACTTGCCTCAGTGGCTAAAAGTATTGACCCGAATATAAGCCGAGGGCCCCTTTTTTCAGCCCAAAATTAGGGCTGAAAAACTAAGCTTATATTCGAGTATATACAGTAATTTATTTTTGGATGTATATACCGCCAAGTGGTGTACAAAAAGGTCAAAAAAACTACAGTATAAATAAAATAATATTTACAGGTAGTAGACATAAAACTGAAGTAAACATATCATAAAGTTTCCAACTCATGGTCACATTTTAGAGAGAAAGGTGGGATGGAAATATTTTAAATAAAAAAAAAATGAGGTTTTGACATTCCAATTTTCATACTGTGTGATTATAAGTAAGTTATTAAATATATATATTGATGACATTTTGTTTATTTAAGGAAAAGACACCAAGCTGGGCTTTCTCAGCAATTGCCCTGCACCTGTGGAATAATTGTCCACCCAACACCTGCCTGATTCCCTCTTTGTCCTTCAAACCAGCCTTGAAAACCTGGATGTACAGGCAAAAACATTCCCTCAGACCAGCAGAGCATTTTAGTCTCACAGGACCTATGTTGATTCTGTTATCTCCGCCCAACGTGGCATTTCACTAGGACTTGAATGTTTTAAATTTATTAATTTATTAATTTTTATATTTTTATACCGCCCGTCTTCCAATGGAAATTGTATTTTAATATAGTTGTTTATATCATTGATTTATTTGATTGATGTCTGTTGTTAATATCTGTGGTGAACACCCAGGGCAGCCTTGCTGTCAGATGTGTGTGTGTGTGTGTGTGTGTGTGTGTGTGTGTGT
>JAHTLZ010000007.1:50624834-50639365 GCA_023846285.1 Phrynocephalus versicolor | reverse complement strand
CTATCTATCTATCTATCTATCTATCTATCTATCTATCTATCTATCTAAATTCCAACAATAAATTCTCTCTCTCTCTCTCTCTCTCTCTCTCTCTCTCTCTCTCTCGGAAAGCATTTTAACTCTCTAGCAGCCAAACAGAGTAGAAAACCAGCAGGACATTCTCAAAGAAATAGCACACAAGGAAATAAGGAATGGGGACAGAGAAGGAAAACTCTAGTTCTCAACATTACAATCCCCTTCTCCCGAGCACTCTCCACAGGGAGTTATGCCTGCCATCACTTCTTCAGTCTTTTAGGCACCTCTTCTGTTTAAAATTCACCAGGCATTTTAAAACACTTTTGCTAACTTACATATTTTGATCTTTCTGATTTTAGTTGCATTTGTAGTGACATGTATCTCCTGTTGGTTTATTTGTAACTGGCTTTGGTAAGCACTGCTGAATAGGCACTTTTCAAATACACAGTACTGTATAAGGAAAACTCAACCATGCCGGCACATTCTGGATAACTTCTTCACACTTGGTTTTGAAACAGCCATTAAAACCATTAAAACTGTCCATGTTCTCTTTCTCTCCAAACAACCATCAGTACAAGAAAGAGGACCATTCTACTCCCACTCAAGATAGAGGTGGTCTCAGCGGCTGCTCCTGAACGGTGACATTTTGGAGGCCTGGCAAAGCCAGACCTGAGGTGTTTTTTTAAGAGACACCTCTTTTTTCGTCCAATACAAACAGAATGTCTCAGCAGCCTAAACAGGTAGCATCCTCAACCAGCACTATTCGTATCACTGGTGGAGCACAGAAATTGTCTCGTTGGGATGCAGCATTTTCATAAAAATTACTAAGAACTTGAAATTCAACTCTCCTCCATCCATCCTCCTGTGAGGATATGGCTCCATCTCCCATGGATTATTATATGTCAAAAGGAACTCAGAATAAATTACCTAGCGAGATACGCCTAGCACAGTCCATGCCTGCCTTTAAGAGAGTGCTCAAAACATTGCTCTTTAAAGAGGCATATGGCGACCGCTAATGTGTCTTGTCCATTTATTTATTTGTTGTTCTTTCCCTGGGGCTTGTTTATAGTTGCTCTTGCCAGTCAGCCTTTAAATCTGTTTTTATCTGCTTGTTTTAATAGCTAATATTTTATATTTCGTGTTTATTGTAAACTGTTCGGAGTTCGTTTTGGAAGACTGGTGGTATATAAATGTATAAATATAGAAATATAGAAATACAGTGGTACCTTGTATAAAGGAAATAATTCGTTCCAAATGAAATTATGTTAAGCAAATTTTCCTTTATACAAATTTCCCATAGGAATGCATTGAAAATGGAGTAATCCCATTTTTATGTTGTATGGATTTGCCCCATAGGCGATTCTGTTAAGCAAATTTCCCCTATCTCCTATTTTATGTTGTACAAATTTTATGCTATACAAACTTTTTGTTATACAAGGGTCCACTGTAAATAAACAAACAAACAAACAAACAAACAAACAAATATCTTTTGGGTCTCCCTGCCTCAGAAATTATTGTAAAGAAATCTATTAATAGGTATACATAGGTATAATAAGTATATCCTTCTTGGACATTTATTTCTTCATTGTGCGACTCAAGAAGAGAGGAGCTGTAAAAAAAAAATTAAAGAACTGCCGGACTGCAATACACACACTGAAGGACGTGGCAGGGCCATCTGAAACGAATTATTCTGTTTGCACACTTGATCACGAAGTAACACTGAATTGTTATCTAAAACAAGAGGCAAGTGCTTGCCACTTTTCCTATGCCCCAGAAGATGGCAATATTTACAGTTTTAACTCTCCAGGCTTCTTCTTGTATAACTTGGTCGTGTAGGCAGGAACCAGCAGAAAACAGATCATTCCAGAGCTTCAAAATGATATTTTTCTGGACTAAAAAAAGAAACGGATAATCCACAGGCTTTAGCAGATCGTTCATTTTCTTCATTTACGAAGCATTTTACCTGCCTCTTCTGGAATCACTGGTGTTGCTGACTAAATTTAAAAAAAAAATCTCCTCTCAGCGACTGTAAAATGTAGAAAATTTATTTTTGGGGCCTGAAGGTCCTGTATGCTGTGGCATCCTGGGAGTTGTGGTAAAAAAAAAAAGTCACTTCCCCCCACATTCTGTAATCTGTGCAACAAACCACTTGTAGGAAATTGTGCTGAGGGGCAGCAAGACAATAAATTAGGCAACCGAGTCACCCTCTCACGAGGACAGGAGAAAGAACACACAAATCAATCATAAAGGAAACAGGGTTACCGAATGGATCTCGAACAGGGCAGGAAAACTGGCAGGTTTTAATTTATGGGAGACATTTGTAAGCCATCCTTCAGTGCTTCTAACTGTGACCCACAACAGTGGCAAGCAGCTGAATGAAAGAATAAATACACTCCCTACCCCACCCCACCCCACCGCACCAGAACTGGGGTGAAGCATGAATGTGCAGCTACCGTGTTTTCCCGAAAATAAGACAGTGTCTTATATTAATTTTTGCTCCCAAAGATGTGCTAGGTCTTATTTTCAGGGGATGTCTTATTTTTCCATGAAGAAAAATATGGTACACATTTATTATTATCTTATTATGTGGAGGCCTTAATTTTGGGGGATGCCTTATATTTCAGTGTGGGGCAAAACTGTAAGTAGGTCTTATTTTTGGGGGATGTCTTATTTTCGGGGAAACAGGGTATGCTCAAGTGCATTATAGACAGGCTGGTGAATTGTTTAGCAGGCCCTGGCTGGCGTAGGCCAAAAAAAGTAACTTATCCAAACTCCGCGTGCAGGACCCTGTGACTGAGAAAGCCTTTGGTCTAGAATAGCCTAAAAGTGATAACAAGGGGCAAAAAAAGCAATGTGTGCTGCTTATATTCCATCCCATAGCACTTAAAGCACTCTCTGGGCAGTTTACAATTTATTTATGCAGGCTACACACTGACCTCACCCCCTCCAGAGAGCTGCAGACTCATTTTACTGACCTCGGAAGGATGGAAGGCTGAGTGAACCTTGAGCCAGCTATGTGGGATTGAACCCCAGTTCATGAGCACACTTATGTCTGCAATACAGCAGCTTAACCACTATGCCAGGAGGCTCTGTCCAAAAAAGGAATCATCTTCTAAGACAATACAGGACCCCCATATCCATGGACGATTGGTTCTGGGGCCCTGTGGATACTGAAATCTTTGGATAATAGCAAATCTTAAATATATAGAATAGTAAAGGGGGGAAGGAAAGCCAGAAAAAAAACATTTTAACGTGCATTACCAGAACTGCTATGTATAATATTTGTAGACCGCAGATAAGTGAAACTGCAGATATGTAATTCGCAGATACAGGGTCCCAGAAGTACACTGGTTTGCCATCTCCATGGGCTGACTCATATGACGAATGCAAATCCAGAATCCATTGCAATGATTGGAACAGAAATACAACACACTTCGGCCTGGGAGAGAAGGCTGATATTTATTATTTCTTTATTTCATTTCTAGACCTCCCATCTGACAGTGAGGCCACTCAGACTAACCACACACCTACGCCTGTCTACGCCAGATCGGCATTCGTATGGTTCCTGTGATCTTTCAGCCAATCTTGGAGCAGACAAGAGCAGACATACCCTGTTTCCCTGAAAATAAGACATCCCCAAAAAATAAGCCCTAGCAGGATTTCTATGCATTTGTTAAATAAAAGCCCTACCCTGATAATAAGACCTAGTGATGGGCGCGGCTATGATTGTGTGCAGAGCTGACATTCAAGCATATTATACTTAATAAAATAAGACATCCCCTGAAAATAAGCCCTAGTGTGTCTTCTTGAGAAAAAATAAATATAAGGCAGTGTCTTATTTTTGGAGAAACACGGTAGTTTGTCAAACATACATTTGTCTCCATTGAGCAGCAGGCCTCCTATCCTCCTATTTGCTGCCTGGTGCTAGAAATTGGAGAGATTATTTATTTATTTATTTATTTATTTACTGCACTTCTATACCGCACCAAAGAGAACCTTCCAAAAGCAACTGCAAAACACCGGGCAGGTTCAGGTGGGAGCAGGTGTCTGCTTAGAGATACCCTTATATCACCTGCACCCTGATTCTCCTCCAGACAGATCTAGGAAATAGCTTGCTCATCACGGCAACCTGACGAAGCAAGCCAGGTCTGAGTTTCTGGCCCGACAAGCTTCCTACAGACAACCCAAATCTTATCAGTAGGTTTGTGAGAGGCAGCCGTCTTAGTCTGCACAAGAATTCCAGGCAAAAACCAAACCGAAACGAAACGAAAGACAAAAGCATGCGGCACCTTAAAGACTAACTATTATATTTTAATGTAAGCTTTCGTTGACACGATCTTATCAGCGCCAGTCCTGCAGGCCTGGCGTCATTACAGTGCCTCGCCCCTTAAAAAAAGAAAGAAAAAAGGACAAGTCCCTGCCCCGAGGAGTTTACAAACCAAAGCCTGAAACAGGAAAAAGAAAAAAAGGGGGGGAATTGGTGGGGAACCCCCAGTCTCCATCATCATTCCTGCCGAGGCCTGATATAAAAAAGCCCTTTCTGCTACCTAGAAGGAGGCGAAATTCTCACTGACTGGCAATAAGGGCACAAAAGAGGGGCGGAACCCTGTGATTCTTGTACATAATCTGAAAATGGCAGGCTATAATGATTTGAAGGGGAGGGGAATCTTTTTTTGTAACAGCCCACACATTTATTTATTTATTTATTCATTTATTCATTTATTTGATTTATACCCCGCCCATCTGGCCATATAGCGACTCTGGGCAGCTTGCAACAAGGGAAGAGTAAAATAACAAAATACGGGTACTGTATATGCAACATAAACCCATAATATAATTCCAATTAACGACACAGCATATAAACCGTAGACAGCTAACTCTTGACTCTGTAATGCCCAGCCTTAAGAAGAGCCATGCTGGATCGGGCCAAGGCCCATCTAGTCCAGCTTCCTGTATCTCACAGTGGCCCCACCAGATGCGTTTTGGAGAGCATGAGACTAGATCTCTGTCTCCTGATGCTACTCCCCTGCATCTAGCCCTTGAAGTACCTCCATCATGGTCTGTCACCTGCAATGGACTTTTCCTCCAGGAATCTGTCCAATCCCATTTTGAAGGCATCCAGGCCAGATGCCATCACCACCTCCTGTGGCAGGGAGTGCCACAGAGTAACAACGCGCTGGGTGAAAAAATACTTTCTTTTGTCTGTTCTTACTCTCCCAGCCCACAATTTGAGTGGATATAAGAACATAAGAACATAAGAAGAGCCATGCTGGATCAGGCCAAAGGCCCATCTAGTCCAGCTACCTGTATCCCACAGCGGCTCCACCAGATGCGTTTGGGAGCGCATGAGACTAGATATCTGTCTCCTGATACCACTCCCCTGCATCTGGCGCTTGAAGCACCCTGGTTTTAAGCCTGGAGATTACATATCTCCATCATGGTTTGTAACCTGTGATGGACTTTTCCTCCAGGAATCTGTCCAATCCCCTTTTGAAGGAATCCAGGCCAGATGCCATCACCACATCCTGTGGCAGGGAGTTCCATATACCTACAACGCGCTGGGTGAAAAAGTATTTTCTTTTCTCAGTTCTTATTCTCCCAGCCCTCAATTTGAGTGTATGTCCCCTAGTTCTGGTATTTTGGGAGAGAGAGAAGAGCTTCCCTCTATCCACTTTACTCATACCCTTCATTATTTTGTATGTCTCAATCATATCCCCCCTCAAGCGGCTTTTTTCCAGACTAAAGAGGCCCAAATGTTTTAGCCTTTCTTCATAGGGTAGGTGCCCCAGGCCAGTAATCATTTTAGTTGCTCTCTTCTGCACCTTTTCCAGTTCCACTATGTCTTTCTTGAGATGCGGTGACCAGAATTGTACACAATACTCCAGGTGGGGCCTTACTATTGCTTTGTATAATGGCATTATAATGTTGGCTGTTTTATTTTCAATCCCCTTTTTGATAATCCCTAGCATGGAATTGGCCTTCACCACCACTGCCACACATTGGGGAGACACCTTCATGGAGCTGTCCACGAACACATCAAGATCTCTTTCCTGATCCGTCACAAATACCTCAGAGCCCATGAGTTGATAGATAAAGTTTGGATTTTTTGCACCAATATACATTAGTTTACATTTGGCTACATTAAAATGCATTTGTCATTTCACAGCCCATTCCCCCAGTTTGGAGAGATCCTTCTGGAGTTCTTCACAATCTTCTCTGGTTTTTACCACACGGAAAAGTTTTGTGTTGTCTGCAAACTTGGCCACCTCACTGTTTATCCCTGTCTCCAGGTCATTTATGAACAGATTGAAAAGCACCGGTCCCAGGACAGAGCCCTGGGGTACACTGCTTTTCACTTCTCTCCATTTTGAAAATTTCCCATTGACACCTACTCTTTGTTTCCTGGATCTCAACCAGTTCTCAATCCATAAGAGGACCTGCCTTGTTATCCCTGTCCAATTTTCTCAGCAGCCTTTGGTGGGGGACTGTGTGAAAAGCCTTCTGAAAAACCAGATAGACTATATCCACCGGTTCACCCAAATCCACATGCCTGTTGACCTTTTCAAAAAATTCTAAAAGATTTGTCAGACAAATCTTGTTACCCTTACAGAAGCCATGCTGATTTTCTCTCAGCAAGGTTTGTTCTTCTATGTGTTTCAAGATTTTCTCTTGGATGAGGCTTTCCACCATCTTCCCTGGGACAGATGTAAGGCTAACTGGCCTGTAGTTCCCCGGGTCCCCTTCCTTTTTAAAAAATTGGTGTGACATCCACTATCCTCCAGTCCTCCGGCACTGTGGCCATTTTAAGAGTCAAGTTGCATATTACCGTTAAGAGATCTGCAATTTCATTTCTCAGTTCCCTCCTAACCCTTGGGTGGATGCCATCTGGGCCCGGTGACTTCTTAATCCTCAATTTATCAATTAAACCTTGATGAATAATCCTGCAGGGCTCAAAAGCTGGTATACTTGTGTGATTTTTAGTGGCCTCCTAGTGTTAATGGGAATTCCCTTCTGCTTTATCATCTGCCCCCTGCCCAGCCTGAAATGTTAATCTGTCTGACCTCCTAGAGCAGGGGTGTCCAAACTTTTTGCAGGGAGGGCCAGATTGGGTGAAGTGAAAATGTGTGGGGGCCAAACATTCAGTCTCTGTAACATGCAAGGAGGCGGGGAGGATGCTGCAGCAACAGAACTGGGGTGGGGGGTAGGCTGGACAGGTGGCTGGGGGGATGGACAGAGGCAGGGAGGGCAGGCAAACCATAAAACTGCAAGCTAACGCCTCCACCCGGTATGGGGAGAGGCCAGCTGGCGGGGATGCATGACAGGCTGAGCTGGTGGGCAGAAGAAGCCGTGGGCTGCTCAGAATTTGAAAACGGGCTGCATTTGGCCCCCCGGGCCTGACTTTGGACATGCCTGTCCTAGAGGAATATACTAGCCAAGAATAGAAAATTTTAAATGCACTATGAAACTGAGAGACCAAGATATAACTTTCTTTCTTTTTATTAGCCCATTAAGTATTAGTCTCAGCCATAATGATATCAGTGGACCCTTGTATAGCAAACAGCTTGTATAACATAAAATCTGTACAACATAAAAAATTCCGGAGATAGGGGAAATTTGCTTAACATAATCGCCTATGGGGAGAATCTGTACAACATAAAAATGGGATTACTCGTTTTCAATGCATTCCTATGGGAATTTGTATAAAGGAAAATTTGCTTCACATAATTTCATTTGGAACGAATTAATTCCTTTATACAAGGTACCACTGTATTTGAAAGTTGATAGAACTTAGGTGAATAGATAAAATGTGCTTTGTATGTTTAGAGTGTGTAGTGGAAGAGCACTCTAATTTCGTTGTGCATATCTTGCGTATGCATAATGACAATAAAACTCTATTCTATTCTATTCTATTCTATTCTATTCTATTCTATTCTATTCTATTCTATAATGAGTTGATGATGTTTATTATTTACTTAATCTGATAGTTTAGATAGGATATCTTAAATCAAACTTACTATCCTCACCCTTTGTACTAGATGAAAACAGATATAAATGTATGCCTATCATATATTGAGCTAGACAAATAGACTTTAAAGTGCTTAATAAAATGAAGAACTAAGATTAAATAGGCTAGTTTAATTCTGTACTTTGCTATTTTCACTTTTTGTACTAGATGAAGATGGCGATAAGTAACGATAAATACAATGATGGAAAAGAAGCAAGTAAATGTGGAATATTCCAAGCACTTGGGCTGAAATGTTGGGGAAATATTTGTATTTGAACTATGCAACATGGCAGCACACAAGCAATGCCTTTGTTTTAACTTGTTATGTTTAGAAAATTCAATAAAATATTTTTTTTAAAAAAAGAAAATATTTTTTTCAAGTGTATTCGGAATTGGGCAAAAGAGAAGGTGCTCTATTTAATTCAGCCAAGTAGCAGAACTCAGAACAGTACCTTTCTGGATGATGACTCCCCGAAAGGCCAGGGAAGTTCCTACTTCTACACGTAAGATGGTAGAAGGTGTACAATATAAATTATTCCTTGGCTATGCTAAATTCTTGTTAGTAGAGCAACTGAAGCAGGACAAAAGCTGGTGGTTGAGAGTTTCAGTTCTTGCACAATCAGTGATAATCCCAGAAGACTCGGTCTTGAGGGGAAAGCACACTTAGAACAGAATGTCCTTGGGATTTCCCTAAAAAACAGCTCTCCTGGATCCAGAATTCAACAGCCATGCTTGGCATGCCAAGAACTCCTTTTTGGAGCGAAACAGTATAGCTTTTCAGACATAAACTCCACCCAATCTCGGTAGGTGCTTCTGAACATCTGTTTAGTGGGGAAAACATCTCTTTTGGGGACTAGACTTCTCCCTGACACACCAGATTCATACAGGAAGGGAGCTTTTATAGGTAGGTAGTATGAAAAATGAAAAATATAGGTAGGTAGTATGAAAAAAATGTTCACTAGAAGGACAGATTTTGAAGCTGAGGCTCCAGTACTTTGGCCACCTCATGAGGAGAGAGGAGTTCTTGGAAAAGTCCCTGTTGTTGGGAAAGATTGAAGGCAAAAAAAAAAAAAAGGACGGCAGAGAATGAGATGGTTGGATGGTGTCATCGATGCAACCAATATGGATTTGACCAAACTCCAGGAGGCAGTGGAAGATAGGAAGGCCTGGCAAGCTCTGGTCCATGCAGTCACGAAGAGTCAGACACGACTGAACGACTGAACAAGTATGAAAAACAACTTCAGCCATGGGGAAACCACTCATCCCTGGAGTGGCACCGGTTAGATGACAAGCTCAGAGCATAGCTTCTGCTGATGCTATATCACTTCTACACCTTCGACGGCGAACTCAGTAGAAAACACATGCTCAGAGGCACTCTCTGCAAGGGATGTCACCAAATTTTTCACCTCGAGTCCAAATCTTTGGGTCTGAATCCTGAGCCTCAAAGTTGAGTTGTTGGCGAACCTTTGGCACTCCAGATGTTTTGGACCACAGCTCCCACAGCCCTTTGTCACTGGCAATCTAGGCTTGGAATTCTGGGAGTTGCAATCCAAAACATCTGGAGTGCCAAAGGTTCGCCACCGCTGCTCTAGGAACTTGGACTGCATATGCGCCACCCAGCTGATGGATGGGTGACGCATGAGGAAAGGCAGCAGGCTGAATTCAATTCCCAAAGTCAGGCCCGCCCCCCGGGCATGTGCCAGCCTATCAACTGGTGAGCAGAGGCAGCATCTGTCACCTGGGAGGGAAGCCAGGCTCACTGCTTTTGAGGCGGGGTGGCCGTGAGGCCCATTCCTAATAGGTACCCAAGATTGAAGGATCTCTCCAAACTGGGGGAATGGGCAGCCAAATGGCAAATGCGTTTCAATGTAGGAAAATGTAAAGTAATGCATATTGGGGCAAAAAATCCAAGCTTGATCTATCAGTTCATGGGCTCTGAGTTGGGAAGAGAGAAAAGAAAGTGAATTTATTTATTTAAACATTTATCTCCCTTTTTCCTAAGAAAGGACCTGACGTGGCTTGCATAGTTAAAAAGACAACATTAAAAGCTAAAAATAGTAAACTGCTCATATATTAAAGAAAAATGAATAACACTGTGTTTAAAATGTTGCTTTAAAACATGACGAAAAACAGATTTAGAAGCAACAGAATATAAACCACCTCATTTATTATCTCCTAGCCCGTTCTGGGGAGGTAATTTGCCTGAAGGGAAAGATCTTTGCCTGCATGTTTGTCGAAGGATGGCCGAGGTGGGGCCAGCCTGGACTCCAGTGGCAGGGAGTTCCAGAGTCCAGAAGCAGCCACAGAGAAGGCTGTCTCTCACATCCCTACCAAACACCTCTATGAAGGCGGTGGGACACAGAGAAATGCCTTTCTTGATCTTAAACCTAGGCAGGGTCATAAGAACCCAAGGACAGCCTTGCTGGAACACAGGCCCCAGCCCATCCAGTCTAGCATTCTGTCTCACACAGCAGTGGCTCAGCATTTGCCTCAAGGTATTCCCAAGCAGATGTCTTCACCTGCTTACGATTCCCTACAAATGGCATTGAGAGATATCCTGTCTATCTGGAGAGAGAGGCAAGATATCATGTCCTTAGGCATCCATAATGATACCCATTGAATGATCTATTTTGGCTCATGATGGGAGACACCATCCTTTAGAGCAGTGGTTCTCAACCTGTGGGTCCCCAGCTGTTCCTGGACTGCAACTCCCAGAAATCCTGGCCAGCTCAGCTAGTGATGAAGACTTCTGGGAGTTGCAGTCCAGGAACAGCTGGGGAGCCACAGGTTGAGAACCACTGCTTTAGAGAAACTGGACCCCAGCCGCTTAAGGTTTTATAGGTTGGAACCAACCCTCGGAATATCCAAAGAGGTGGGTTTCCCTCCAGGCCGCAAAGTGAGCCCAGATGCATGAAGACACGTCAGTAGCATCGCTCAGGTCCCGCTGCGAGGGTGGGAGGACTATTTAAGCAAACAAACACTGGCCAGGTTTGGCCCCTTCTTGATCCCAGCCAGTAAATCAACACAAACAGCAAGAAAACCAGCCTGGGCTCTCTCTCCTCCTCCTCCTCCTCCTCCTCCCACGGAGCATCGTTCAAAGAGGAAATTCCTTTAGTGTTTGACCATCATAATCATCCTGACCTATTTTTAGTCAAGCCTAAAATACCGGTGGGTTATTTATAGAAAAATTCTTTCGCAAACACCTTTTAGAAACACATTTGGGCCTGCAGTCTCCTATCTTTCAAAACGTCCTCTGAGGGTTTTTTTTATATATATATCTGCTTTCTGAGTCCCCCAGACAACCAAACAGAACTCACATTCCTGCCTGGCCACACGTTTATCTATTCCCCTTGGCTTTTTCAAACATTTTCTCTCCTCCCCCCCCCCACCCGTCCAGTCGTGGAATGCATGACATTGCGGCTGCCCACCTCCCAAGACAAAGGTCAAAATAATCCCGAAAGAAGGTGGAATGAATGCTTGCAAGGGGTAGGGGGGGAGGAAGAACCGGAGGAGGTGGAAAGTTGGGAAACGGGGTAGGGGAGAACGCCGGGGTCGAGAACTGAATGCAGCTCTTTGGAGTTGGCCAGATGGTTACAAAATCAAACGGCAAAGGAGGATCACAGCTTCAGAGGCTGAATGGCTGAATTGCTCTGGCTTTCTCCCCACCCCACCCCACCCCACCCCGCCGCTGCCCCCACCTTCACAGAATCCAATGGCAGACAGATTTAGTTGGCTGGGGTGGGGGGATGGGCAGAGGGCACCATCATGAGACCACACAGGGCTCCTCCCCCGGGGCTGTTTTGCTGGACTCTGGCTGTCCCTGGCATCTTCCCCTTTCCCCAAGCAATACAATCAACAGTAACAATGCACTGCCTCCCACCAACACCCCCCCCCCAGCAACAGTCCAGTATATAACAGGCTCCAGTAGCTTCCTCAACCACACACACCTGTGCCATTTAGAATTATAGAATCATAGAGTTGGAAGAGACCTCAAGGGCCATCCAAATCCAACCCCCTGCCATGCAGGAACCACCATCAAAGTAACCCCCCCCCCCGGGACAGGCGCCCATCCAGCCTCTGCTTAAAAACCTCCAAAGAAGGAGACTCCACCACCCTCTGAATATATACATTTTTTCCAAACTAGATCATCATGTGTGGGGTTGGGGAAAAGTCACAAATGCTCCCAGATGACCATCCAAGGGTGGAGGGCAGGCCTTGAAGAATGGAAGGCAGGAATTGAAGAATGGGCATCTACCTGCCTGCCCCCTTCTTCAGATGAGAACAAACCAATCCACGATCCTGTTGCAACTTGACAGTACTGTATATGCATTCAGATTTCTAAGATTTTCACCACCACCAGCAGCTGTTAGAACTGGCCTATTCTTCCCTTCTTACTTACTTACTTACTTACTTACTTACTTACTTACTTACTTACTTACTTACTTACTTACTTACTTACTTACTTACTTATTTACTTACTTACTTACTTTTACTTACTTACTTACTTATTTTAGAGTATTTTTATACCTCCTTTCTCCTTGGAAAAGGACCCAAGGTGGCTTACAGTAATGAGGGATAATATACAATCCAGTCCAAGGACACCCAGGCTGGCTCTACTCCCAGGAGGCCCAGCGGAGGATCGAACTCCCAACTTCCAGCTCCAAAGCCAGATTTCTAAGTCACCGAGCTATTCAGCCAACTACAGCACACCTCAGTTTACGAGTAACTTGGTTTACAAATGTTCTGATCAGCGAGCAAAAATCTCTGGTATTTTTGCCTTGATCAAGGAGCAATGTCTTGATATATGAGCATCCGGGAAGCTGGCCACTAGGTCGGGCAGCCAACTTCTGGCCGCTGCAGCCCCTGGATTGAAGTAGCAGCTCTGATGCTTTAGGATCCACCCCTTGCCCCCTCGTAGGGTCGGGGCCGCCAGCTTCTGACCTGCCGAGCTGTGGGCGCCCGCCCCAACACCAGCTTTTCCCCTGTGGCACTGGGCGCCCTGGAGGAGCTGGACTTGGATGTCAAAAAGCCACCGCTGCCAAAGCTGGGGAAAGGTTTTTTTGGCACCTATCTGTAGGTGCCCGGTGGGGAAAAGGAGGAGTTGGAAGAGGCACCCGAAACATGAACCCACCAAAGCGGGGGAAAGCTGTGGACGCTAGGACTCCCTGCCAACACAAATTTCTCCGTAGGAAATAAATTTCTCCCAAAAAAAAAGAACCATCCCTCCCCCATGTACCAAGAAGAAGGAGGTGCACTGACTGCACCAGATGTGGTGGGCTACTACACTCATCACCCAGTGGATAAGTCTGGTAAGGAGTCATATGTAGTCCAGTATAGCTCAGAAGCTCAAGTCACCATGTTAGTTTGCCTATTACTTAAAACAATGATAACAAAGAGCAAGCCTAGCTGGATAAACCCAAACTATAATTATTATAATTTTAAAGGGAATTGGTCCGTGAAACATTTCCTTTTCCAGAACCGACAATATTCACATGTACAGCTCTGTGGGCAGTGGGAGCCATCTGAGAAGCAGGTTATTATTTGACCGTTCTGTGGATATTTTCCTGCGGTTGTGAGCCGGGGATTTATGAGGGGTGCCTCTCACCCACAACCCTGCCTTGTGCTCCAGCATGAGAGGGTTCCTGGATCGTCAGCTGTCTGTGGTTCCCCCCCCCCCCCCTGGCACCCTCCGTTGCCTTCCTCCAAACTTTGGAGTCCAAAGGAACAACCTCCATGAAGGGCTTGTAGCCATCAGGAGGGTTTGGGGCAAGAAAGCAAAAAAGGAACAAGAGACCCGAGAGGGATTCAAACTGGCCTCAGCCTTGCCTGGCACCTCTCCCTGGCATCGTGGGCGCTGCCCTCTGAAAAAGCAGAAGGAAAGAATGACGACTATCAAGTTATCATGCAGAATCTAAAGAAGCACAGATAAAAGGCTTGGAATATAAGAGGAACATATGGAACACAAGAAGTGGTTTGAAATCTGAGCAAAGCTCAAAATTGCTATTATTATTATTATTATTATTATTATTATTATTATTATTATTATTATTATTATTATTATTATTATTATTATTATTGGTGGGGACTACATATCCTATAATCCCTCACTGTGATCAGTACCTTCGGTGGAGGAATTACCCCCACCATCCACCCCAACATCCCCCTTTTATCTTGGGTCACTTGTCCACAAGTATAAAATGTCCAAGCTCTGGATTCCTGGCCACTTCCAGTTTTAAAAAATAAATGAATTCTGGAATATTAAACAATGCAGCAGAGTGCAATTCACCCGTTCAAAAAGTGGAGAATTATAGGTAAATAGAGGCGAGTGAAAACATTTTAGCCACGCTACAGTGTGCTTTACATCCTTATAGCTGCATAATTTTCTATAGTACTTTATCAGCAAAAAACATAGCCCTGACGGAGGAAGCATATGGTATTTTGTAAGATAACATGCACTTTGTGAATATTCTCAGTCATCCAGGTGAGTTTATCTGGAAGTTGAGTCATCATG
>JAHTLZ010000007.1:50598282-50620351 GCA_023846285.1 Phrynocephalus versicolor | reverse complement strand
ATGATGATGATGATGATGATGATGATGATGATGATGATGATGATGATAATAATAATAATAATAATAATAATAATAATAATAATAATAATAATAATAATAATAATAATAATAATAATAATAATAATAATAATAATAATAATATCCATCCCTAGCATGGAATTAGCCTTCTTCACCACTGCCACACATTGGGGAGACACCTTCATGGAGCTGTCCACCAACTCGCCAAGATCTGTTTCCTGATCCGTCACGGATAACTCAGAGCCCATGAGTTGATAGATAAAGTTTTGATTATTTTGCCCCAGTATGCATTGCTTTACATTTGGCTGGAATCCAAGAGAGACAAAGAAACTTTGAGAGACCAAGAGCAGACGCGACAAAGCACTGCCGAGAGGGTGCCTTGTCTTCTGGAGCACAGACGACAGCAACTAGCATGTGTAACTCACTGGCACAAGACGCAATGGGACGCAGTAGAGGCAGCTTTTCTTGCAGCAACGGTCCCCGAATCTTGGGTGCCCAGGTGTTCTTGGGTCTGCAACTCCCAGAAACCCAGGCCTGCTCAGAGAGTGGTGAAGGCTTCAGCGAGGTGCAGTCCAAGAACCTCTGGGGACCCAAAGTCAGGAACCTCTGCTAATGGAAAACCCATGCACTCCAGAAGTGAATTTTTCAACAACAGGCAGGGATCGAGGCATTCCAAAAAAACAAGTCTCACTGCAGGACTGAAAAACAGCCTAGGGGAGATCGAGGGCATTCATCATTGCTATTTTCACCCTGCCGTAAACAAAGTGAGGGCAACATCCATGGAAATCCACTGATACCCTCGAGGCCACGAGGGAGAGGGGCTATTAGCTTTTTTTCCGAAAGGGTGTCTGGAGACATTTCTGGAGCTCACCAGCAGATAGATAATGTGTTACTGTTTAGAATGAGGAGTTAAGTTCCTGAACTTCAACAGGAACATAAGAAAAGTAAATATACAGTACTGATGAATGATCCCTTGAAGCACTAACAGTGATCATTCAGGTCCCATCAATTCTATTAAGGTTTTTTTTTCAGGTAGAAACAGCCCAACTTAAACTACTAAGCTCTCCAGGACACTCTATAATAGCAGGCGACCATGTTATATCAGGTTTGGGATGGTGGGGCTGTTTGAGAACCATAACCTTAGATAACTGCCTTACATTGCCATTTGTTTGAGCTGGCTTTTGCGTTCACGTGGCAGATTTTTACAGGTGTGTGTGTGTGTGTGTGTGTGTGTGTGTGTGTGTGTTGCGTCTTTACAGTCGTGACCATCTCTTCGTGACTCCATGTCCATGGAGTTTTCTTGGCAGAAATAGTGGTTTGCCAGTTCCTACTCCAGGCGCCTACAGCACCTGGTATTCCCTGGTGGTCTCCCATTCAAGTACAGTGGTACCTTGTATAAAGGAATTAATTCGTTCCAAATGAAATTATGTTAAGCAAATTTTCCTTTGTACAAATTCCCATAGGAATGCATTGAAAATGGAGTAATCCCATTTTTATGTTGTATGGATTTTCCCCATAGGTGATTATGTTAAGCAAATTTCACCTATCTCCAGAATTTTTTATGTTGTACAGATTTTATATTATACAAGCTGATTGTTATACAAGGGTCTACTGTACTAACCAGGGCTGTCCCTGCTTAGCTTCCAAAATCAAGTGAGATTGGATGTGCTTAGGGCATCTAGAATCATGGAGCTGGAAGAGACCTCAAAGGCCATCTAGTCCAACCCCCTGCCATGCAGGAACCCCCATCACAGTATTTCTGACAGATGGCCATCCAGCCTCTGCTTAAAAACCTCCCAAGAAGGAGGCTCCACCACCCTCCTTTGGGGCAGCATCTTCCACTGCCGGGCAGCTCTACCCCTCTAGAAGTTCTTCCTAATGTTTAAATGGAATCTCTTTTCCTGTAGTTTGAAACCATTGCCCCGAGTCCTAGTCTCTAGGCAGACATGTTCAAAGACATTGCTTCCACCTAGGTAGAATCCGGAGCAGGCACCGGATTTTCAATCACCAGCTACAGAAATATTTCATATTTAGAGATGCCTAGTGGCTGGACCATTATTTTTATGTAAATATAGGAACAATAGAAAAACAAGGCCAGCAGTGTGTGGTTTGGCATTGCCTTCCTTATGCAAATTATATGCTAATTTCATGCATCAGCCAATGCGAGCTTGCTCCAGCTTTCAAGGCGCCCCCTTCCCACCGGCATGCACATTCTGGACAAGAGACAGAGGTCCTGGATAAGTTACGTTTTTGGGCCCAAAGAGATCATGCTCCTTAGGGAATTTTCAGGAACTAACAATTCAAAATATAACATTTCCAAACTCAGCACTCATACAAAAGCATATTTTGGGGCCTTACCCACGTACAGCCGTTCAAAGGCCAAGGGAGCCCACGACTCGCCTTGAATCTGAACACGACATATGGGCAACGAGGTTTTGGCACGCGGGCTCAGCTGTGGGTTTGAGCTTTGGAATCTGCCTTTTTTTTGGGGGGGGGAGCTGAATCAGGCTAGCAGTTCACTGATGTTGCCAGATCATTGTTCCAGCTGCCCTTTGGAAAAGGAAGCCAGGACGTTGCTGCTGAGCGGCTGGTTGGGTATTTCTGCACATTAAAGTGAAGACAGGGATAGGTGGCAGAGTCTGGAACACCGAGAGATGAAGCAGATGATGCCCAAGGAAAGGAAGGCGCTCAGTCAGATTGGCGTAGAAGAGGCACCTCTCAACTTGAGCTCTGCAGATGCGTTGCATGACAACTCCCAGTACTAGGCAGCCAGTTAGTAGCTACTGACAGCTTTATGTCTAACCTCTCTGTTTAATCCGTAGAATTGATGCATTTGAGCTGTGGTGCTGGAGGAGAGTCTTGAGAGTCCCCTGGACTGCAAAGAGATCAAACCTATCCATCCTGAAAGATATCAACCCCGAATGTTCACTGGAAGGACAGATTTTGAAGCTGAGGCTCCAGTACTTTGGCCACCTCATGAGAAGAGAGGACTCCTTGGAAAAGTCCCTGATGCTGGGGAAAATCGAAGGCAAAAGGAAAAGAGGACGACAGAGAATGAGATGGTTGGACAGTGTCATCGATGCAACCAAAATGAATTTGACAAATCTCCGGGAGGCAGTGGAGGATAGGAAGGCCTGGCAAGCTCTGGTCCATGGGGTCACGAAGAGTCGGGCACGACTGAACGACTGAACAACAACAACAACTCTGTTTAATTTCCCCTTTTAAAGCTATCCAAACTGAGGCACATTGTGACAGCCTGTGGCAATAGCTTCCTCAGTCTGCCTGCACACTATGTAAAGAGACACTTCCTATTATTTATCCGTCTCACCATTCAGGTTCACTAGATGCCTCTTCCAGGTTCTCCTTTAATGAGATAGTAAGAAAAACTTACAACACCTTCCGGAAGTTGGGTCATAGCAAGTGGACTTCTTTTCTTGTGAGATCGAAACCTTTCACTACTCATCCAAGGAGCTTCATTGGTCTGAGGAAACTTGGTGTGAGGCTTCCAACACCTAACCAGCCTATTCAGGCCATTGTCCACCTAAGGAGCCTCTTCAGACCAGGATGGGGTGAAACCAGCTGCGCTGTGTGGCACTCAGGATTCAAACCACCAAGGGGGCCGACTTTGCAGCCAACAGTTTTCAGAGCCTTCGTCCACTTAGTCCATCATGGCAAAGCAGGGATATAATCAGAGAATCATGAATTGGAAGGGGCCTGCAAGGTCATCAAGTCCACCCCCTGCTCAAGGCATGGATACAAATCACAGAATATCTGTCAGGTGGTTTTCCAAACTTTTCAATCCCTTCAGTGCTGGAGCACTCATGTGCCATTCAAGGTCCTCCTTTGTTGTACTGCTTTAACAGTCAGAAACTTTTCCTGATATTCCATCGTCATACTGCTCTAACATTTGCGAAGTTTTTTCCTCTTGATATTTGATCGAAATCTGTCTTCCTGTATCTTGAGCCCATTGCTGTGCGTCCTGCATTCTGGGCTGATTGAAAACAGATCCTGCCCCTGGATGACAGCTTTTGAAGTACCAGTGGTACTTTGTATAAAGGAATTAATTCGTTCCAAATGAAATTATGTTAAGCAAATTTTCCTTTATACAAATTCCCATAGGAATGCATTAAAACGGAGTGATCCCATTTTTATGTTGTACGGATTCTCCCCATAGGCAATTATGTCAAGCAAATTTCCCCTATCTCCGGAATTTTTTATGTTGTACAGATTTTACGTTATGCAAGCTGTTTGTTATACAAGGGTCCACTGTATTTGAAAAGTGCTCTCCTATCTCCCCTCAGTCTTCTTTCCTCTAGGCCAGTGGTGGCAAACCTTCTGCACTCCAGATGTTTTGGACCACAACTCCGACCGGCCTTTGTCACTGGCAATCTAGGCTCGGAATTCTGGGAGTTGTGGTCCAGAACATCTGGAGTGCCGAAGGTTCACCACCACTGCTCTAGGCTAAACATGCCCAATTCTTTCACTCTTTCGTCCTAGGGCTTGGTTTCCAGTCCCTTGTTGCCCTCCTGTGATCTGCAGCCTGGTCTCCGGATTCGTGTCCCAACACCCTATCTATCCATTCCATTACACTGGCTCCCAAAGCTTGACACACTGGGCAGGGAGAGACTGTCGCTGACACAAGAGCCTTGGAATAAGAGAAGGCCCCGCTGCCTGGCATGGGAACCCAAGGCTTGGCTTCTTTCTACGAGCAAGAGGGGCAGTAGGACAGTCACCACCGTAGGGAAGCTCGCGGTCCTCGGAGCTGGGAAAATGTGGCTAACGTCCCCAGACTCCCGCAGCTAGCAGGAACGATCTGTAGCATTAAAAAAATAATAACTTCCAACCTTTTTTGGCCCCCAGTCCAACCCGTAGGAGAGGGGTCACTTCTCTCCAAGACAAGCATCTCCGACTCCACGTGGCTTCCTCTCCCGTTAGCCGGTGCGAATGGCTCTTGAAGGGCAGACAGGTGCAAACACGCTGGCGCCCATCCAGAAGGGCTTTCGGTCTCCCAGCTGCTAGACCCAATGCGCCTGTTTGTCATGGCTTTGCTTTGGTTGCTGGGCATGCTTGTTGACAGCTGGGAGAGCAGAAGCGTCTGCCGTTTATCCATGCCACCCTCCTGGGGTGGCCGGCCGCCAGGCTGTTTCGACATGGCCTCTCCACTCGGATTGCAACTGGCTGGCTCCGTCATCATTCCTTCTCCCCGTGAGGGCTGTTTCTCTGCCTTAACCTTGATTTCTTTCCTCTCTCTACAATTTAAGAGTGGTGGTTCAATTCCCCACCCTGAACCAGCCACAGAAGTACTAGGACTATATGTAAGATGGCAATGAAATTCCTCAAAAGCTGTGAGTACAAGCGGGCCGCCATCTACACCAGACACCTCTCCAAGGTGGACTAGACGACAACACCTTCGCAGATAGTGCCAGCCTGGGAGTGAAGGAAGTTGCGGTTCAACAAATCTGCAGGTTTCAGCTGTTCTCCATAATCTTCCTATTGGTTTATGTCAGTGATGGCGAACCTTTTAGAGACCGGGTGCCCAAACTAGGATTCAAAACCCACAATTTTTTTTCGCAAAGTGCCAATACATCAATTTAACCCGAATACAGGTGGCTGTGAAGGGGCAATGTCGGGTGCCCACAGAAAGGGCTCTGAGTGCCACCTTTGGCACCCGTGCCATAGGTTCGCCAACACTGGCTTATGTGGTCTACCTTTGTGTGCTGAGAGAAGTAACTACTGCATTTTTCCATCCATAAGGCGCTGCCATATATTAGACACCCCAAATTAATAAAAATTAATAAATCCTCCTTGAGTTCTCCTCTACCCTACCCCATGCTGTTTCCTTTACTTTCCGTGTTCTGAAGATTCCTCTCTACTTTGACCTTGCAGGATCAGACCCTTCTTTGCAGTGTGAGGCACTTTTTAATGGGCTGCTCGACACTCAAGCCTTTCTGCCCTGAAAAGAAGGCTCCTTGAAAAAACAAAGCACAGAGGAGTTTTCAGGACACGGAAAGGAAAGGAAACAGCAAGGTCAGTTTGGGTTCTCCTCTACCTCACCCCCACCCATCAGGGAAGGCTTACTTCCATGTATACAACGCCCTTTCGTTTTTAGTGCTATGATTTTAGGGGGGGAAAACACCAGAAAAATACAGTATTGTTCACGCTTTTTGGGCAGTTTGAAAAAGTTACTTTTTTCGAATAGTTCTGTTATTTATCTGTCTAACTATGGAGTCCGAATTGGGAGTTGGATTCCCCACTGGGTGTCCTTGGAAGGGGCAGCACGCAATGATCCATGGAGTCCCTTTGCAGTTTCAGATGATGTATAATAATAATAACTCCCAGAATCTGCAAGCCCAATCTGTTTTTTAGCCTGGATTGCAAAAGTAATGGAATGGGAGGTATGCATAAAGCTCTTACCAGTCCCCTAGCCAATAAAACAGCAGGCTATGGCTTGCGTTTTCTTGAAGCCGCAGTGCCCAATACAATTTTTTCTAATTTCTTTTGCATCTATTCTTGGACCTTCTACAGAGAAATGACAGCCCCAAGCACTGAATCGTATCCCAGTGTGAAACACTGCTCCCTATAAAGGACACAAGATTTGGAATCTTTTTGCAGGGGAACATCCCTGCCCGTAAATACAACCAAGGACCTTGGCATCTCCCTTATGCTTTGACCGTGTCAGGATGCAATTCAACGCCGCTCAAAAACAACAGCAAGCCCCTGCTCTGCATATGCCCATTGTCTATTGAAATGTTGCAGAAGAAAACGCTGACATGGACCTTTTGGGAGCATCCGTGCCTGACTAATACAACCAGGGACAAAGCTTGGAAGATGGGGACAGATCAGTAACGCAGCAGGTCCTTTCAGTTGCCTGTTTAAAAACAAACCAAAGGTCGATTTTTCCCTAATGTTCTATTTCATTATACAGAATTTTAACTGGATTTATTACAGTGGTACCTCTAGTTATGAGCAGCTCTACTTATGGGCAATTCAACTTAAGAGCGGAAAACCGTTGGTGTTTTAATTGCTGTCTTACAACTTTTAGATGCGGTCTGCTCTACTTACATTTTTTCATTTGATTTTTTTAATTATTATTTATTTATTATTTGCATTTATAAACCGCCCAACTTTCCCATGGGAACTCTGGGCCGTGAATGACATAAAAAACAAACAGATACAGCTGCTCTACTTTCGAGTTGTTCGACTTATGAGCATGCATTCAGAACAGATTAAACTAATAAGTCGAGGTACCACTGTATTCTGTTTTAGTCGCGGGCAGCCTTGCATCTTTCTATTTAGAGAAAGGCAGGATATATATAAAATAAAATAATCCCTCATCTGTACAGACTGTGCTGGATCCAGATTTGGTCACGCGCCATCTATTCTAGACCCAGCAAAAACCAACGTGACGTCAATTAATCACGACCAATTTAAGCCCCTTTGATTTCAGCGGGGTCGCTGTAAACACAATTACGTGTGAATCCAATCTATTGGTCATGCCAATTAAGGTCACTATTGTTCTTCTATTTTGCAATGGCCTTGCAAGGAAATCACTCCATCTTACTCCACAGAATACTGGACAGTGCTATTTTGGACGGTCTCATTTCAGCTGTAACAACATTCCGGTTAGCAGGTAAGCAGCAGACAACAGGGGTCAACAGAGAGCTGAATCCAGGTCCCCCTGAATCCAGGGGTCAACAGAGAGTTGAATCTGTGTCCTCAAAAACCAGTCACTATGCCATCGTTGGCTTGAGAATCCCCAGTCTTCAAACTCACACCAGCCAATTCCACGGTCTGTCCTATGCAGAAGAATATGGAAAAGACCCCGCAGAGTTTAGCCCCTGTTACAACAGAAACCACGTAGAAGGCTCAGTAGACTTAGGAATCACTCCAATCTTTCCTTAAGGAATACAAGGTTGTGAAGGGCATCCTTTTAAGTGTGCCAATCGGAATCAGAGCAATGTGATGGGGAGCCCTGCATTCACCCAAATACCTGCCTAATCATTTATGCATCCTTCTCTGCAGTTTCAGGTATAAAACACCTGTTTCCACCTAAGTAGGGCTCATCTGTGCCCCATATCCGTCACTTGCTGCACCTCCTTCGCTCCCACTGACCATCTAGTCCCGGGGACAATGAGTTCCTATGCCGCACAATATGCACACACAATCAACCTGTGTGGCTCCGAAGACTGCCAATTTTATCTGATTCCAGAAGCTCTGCAAAGCTAACCCTGGGCAGCATCTCGATGGGAGACTGCCAAGGTAAAGCCAGTGGTCTCCAGCTGGACCCATGGCTTTGAGTCTGCATAAGGCAGCTTCCTCTGTTCCTTGTTATGATATCTCTCTCTCCCCCCACTTTAGAAAACAGCTGACAAATTTCACCTTACATCCACGGCTGAAAACTAAGAAGATACCGATGAAGAGGCAGAAAACAATTTAAGTGCAAACCAGAGGAAAGCCCATCCATCATAGTTTGAGCCGAGTGTGGAACAGTTACTTTTTCTTGACTACAATTTTCAGCATCCCCCATGCTGGTTGTGGTTCTGGGAGTTGTGCTGCACAAATTAATTTTCATAAGCTCGAAAAAGCCAACGCGATGAGCAGGCCACGAAGCAGGGAAAAAGAGCACTCTTGCTGACCTGGGGATGTTTTCAATCACTCTGGGGACCCAATGCCCGCAAGCCCTTTTCACCCCTTGCCTAACATCCATCCATGGATTATTTCACTTATTTACTAGTTATATTTAAACATGCTTGTCCTGAAAAGGGCAGAAGGTGGTGCTTGTTTTGGTAGCGTGGTTGCCAAGCAACCACCGGGCCTACTCTATACCAAGCCATGGGACAGCGAAGTCGGAAAAGTTACTTTTGGAGAGGAGGGCTGCAGCTGCCAGAATTCCTCAACCATGGTGACTGGGGCTGTCAGGCAGCTGTAGCAGCAAAAGTAACTTTTCCTAACAACTACCAGGGAACAGTGCTCTCCCCAACAACACGGCTCCTGGGAAGACTCAAAATGGCTGCTCAAAGCTGCAACAAGCGTCCTCTCCCGGGGCACCGGAGCTCCTTCTGGCTGGCCAGCCGCCTTTCCCTGCATCCCTAACCTCTGACTTCCAGAGGCCTGTTCAGCGAGCGTGGCCGCGCCCTCAGCTAATTAGTCCAGGAAGCCCTAACGAGGACAGATTATCCTGCAGCGGCCGCCAAGCTTAACCTCCACTTCCTCATAAGGAAGAAAAGAGGCATTTTTAATTAACTCGTTTACAAGCTCAGCTTGTCAGAAAGTAAGAGCACAGGCTCCCTTCAGTGCTTTCAGCCAAAGCAGGATTAATCCTGGCTCTCCGCGGCTCCCCTCCAGGCCGTGTCTCTCTGCCTCGCTCACTTAAGGCAGCGCTCTCCGAGAAATGTCGGCCTGACAGGAGCCTCGGTTCCTCTGCAATCTGCAGGTCCCATCATCCCCCAACCAAGCAGGGGTAGAGAGGATTATTGGAGGCGGGGTGGAGGCTGTATTCCAACACACCTGAAAAGCATCAATTAGGGAAAAGCTGCCGTAACTGGAACTAGAAAACAAAAACAAAAACAAACAGACTAAAAAATAGTTTTTCTCCAAGAGCCATAACCATCTTAGAAGCTGCAACCAAATAGCGTGACCTTCGGGAGTTGTGATGGATGTATATGAGTGGTTTTAATTATTTTTACTTTTTAAATGTATTTTTTCTTTCTTTCTAAATTTAGTTTAGTTTAGTTGTTTGTTTTTGTTTTCACAACTGGGATAGCTTTCAATTTCGTTGTACTATGTACAATGACAATAAAGTATCTATTCTATTCTATTCTATTCTATTCTATTCTATTCTATTCTATTCTAGACCAGTGGCCGATCCAGCCCCAAAGAAAACTTGTCCTGTTGAATTTCTGCCTGTCAAGAGTCATTAAATAAAAAGTTGGCAATCAGCTGCCTACCTCGTCCACACATGTGCTTTTTGTCATTCATTTTACGACTACTTCATGAAGATATTGTTACTTAAAACATCAAGTATCCTAGTATACAAATTCTTCCCAAGCTTCCAGTGTTATTCAAAAAAACACAGGCAAATTTCCTGAAAACTCCATAAAAACGGCGGCACTTACTATAAGCTGTTCTTACTTGGGTACGGTAAGTAAACACCTTCCATCGCACTGCAGTAGGAGAAATCCAGACCCCAGATAGTACAAAGAACTGCTTCATATAAAAGTCATGTCTTCTCTGGCAGACTAGTATGTATAAACTATTTTTATCAAGAGTGCACAAACTATTTTTTTTAAAAAAAGAACTGGCTTTCCGAGCAGCCTGGCAGTTTCGCATTAAGCAAGTGAACAATTGCTCACTAATTATTTCCATGCTTGGAAATTCTGGAAAAGAAATGCTTTCTCTCCCACATGTAGTTGCCTGTCCCTTTTTCTATCTTCTAATGGATACTCTTTGGGGCAGAGATCTCTTCTCTTGCACTGTGAAAAGGCCATGCGCATCAATGAAGCTATATAAACAAACAGCCATGAACTGCCGGATAGGTCAGTGGTTTAGTCTGAGGTTGGAAGTTCAATTCCCCACTGGGTTTGGACTCAGTGATCCACAGGATCCCTTCTGCCGTTCTAAGTTTATCATATGCAATATTTTCTCTTCTTTCTGCTTTTCACCACAAAGTGAACTACAAAATGGAGGACTTGCCACTAGCTTTCCTCAGACTGACAAAGCTGTTTGGATGAGCAGCGAAATTTTTCAACCTCTCAAGAAAAAGAGGTCCAGTTGCCATGACTTAACTTCCAGACTTTTTCTCTCGGGTACCTTTAGATCAGTGGTTCTCAACCTGTGGGTCCCCAGATGTTCCTGAACTGCAACTCCCAGAAATCCCTCCCAGCACAGCGAGTGGTGGAGGCTTCTGGGAGTTACAATCCAGGAGCATCTAGGGACTCACAGGTTGAGAACCACTGCTTTAGATGGTGGCCTTTTGAAACCCACTCTAAAATCTTCCCTTCCTGCTTTGTCTTTCTTCCCGCCTACCCTGGTGGCCCCTCTCTCTCTTCAACGACGTACCTGTCAACTCTACACCCCACCACCCAACCTGGTGCTCTGCTACACCCCAACTGGGAAAAACAATGTTATGAACAAAAATGGTGAATAACTACTTTGGAACAGCTGGACTTCCCCAGCAATGCAATTTATTTTTTCCTCTGAAATTCTCTATAATCAGTGATTACAATCAACAGGTCACAACCCTAATCCCAAAACAGATTCCCCAAAAAAGGTTATTTTCTTTTTCGCTGCCCCACCCCCACCTCACCACAGCAGCTTCCTGGCTTCCAAGCATTTCCTACTTGTACTTTTGTGGCTTGCAAGTTGCTGCTAGAAGCCTCAGCGGCTCTCGCGGCTGCTTTTGCCGGTTGTTTTTTGAGCGACCTGGCCCTCTTACAGGATTTTAATAGGAGCCCTTTGCAAAAGGATGAGCTTGAAAGCCCAAGCAGGGGAGCGTTCTACCTCTGCCACCTGCCTGTCACTGTCTCCCTGTCATAAGAACATAAGAAGAGCCATGCTGGATCAGGCCAAAGGCCCATCTAGTCCAGCTTCCTGTATCTCACAGCGGCCCCACCAAATACGTCTGGGAGCGCACGAGACTAGATGTCTGTCTCCTGATACCACTCCCCTGCATCTGGCCCTTGAAAGACCCCGGTTTTAAGCCTGGAGATGACACATCTCCATCATGGTTTGTCACCTGTGATGGACTTCTCCTCCAGGAATCTGTCCAATCCCCTTTGGAAGGCATCCAGGCCAGAGGCCATCACCACATCCTGTGGCAGGGAGGAGGCAAAGTGGTACAGTGGTTAAACCGCAGTACTGGAGTGAAGACTCTGCTCACCATTTGAGTTTGATCCTGATAGGTTCAGGCCATCAGCTCAAGGATAACTCAACCTTCCATCTTTACAAGGTTTGTCAATTGAGCTTACTTTGGGAGGATTATACAACTCCAGATGCTTAAGGAAGACATCTAGAATTCTGAGAGACCCTTCGCATCCTGGCCACCAATTTTTTGAACGGTTGCCGTCTGGCAGGAGATATAGGACTCTTAGGTCAAGGACAAATAGACTAAAGAACAGTTTTTATCACAGAGCGGTATCCAAGTTAAATGCGACAGTTTTAGCACCATCCTAATCAGTTCTTAAGTAGTGTTTTAAATTTTGTGAGAGGTTTTAAGAGTTTTTAATATCTTGTATGGTGTTTTCTGTGTTTTGTATGGTTCCTTGTTTAGAATGTGTAGTGGAACAGCACTCTAATTTCGTTGTGCATATCCTGCATATGCATAATGAAATGACAATAAAAACTCTATTCTATTCTGTTCTATACTGGAGGGAGGGAGCAATGTGTAGCCTGCATAATAGAACTGTAAAAGAGAGCTCCTTAACTGCAACGAGGCGGCGTAGAAGCGGCACACTTTGCTTTTTGCTTTGACATTTCCATTGAATCGGGAGACTGGAGTTTGACAGGGCAGGCTACAGAACCACAAAAATCCGTTAGTCTGCCACCTAGTGACTGAAGATGATACTGCGTGCCAACTAGATATTTCAACTTATCACAATGGATTAATACATTTTAAAAACTTTTTGCCATAATCTTGCCACTCAAACAGAGAAAGGCAAGGGCCTCATTTTCTTTTGTTAGTATGGAATAGCAAATTTCCAACCCAAGGAGAGAGGAAAAAAGCAAAGTGTTCTGCTTATATACCGCCCCATACCACTACAAGTGGTCTCTGGGCGGTTTACAATTTTAATTACAGTGTGCAGGCTACACATTGCCCCCCCAGCAAGCTGGGTACTCATTTTACCGACCTCGGAAGGATGGAAGGCTGAGTGAACCTTGAGCCTGCTACCGTAACACATAAATTAATACAGTAATTAAAACATCACAGAATTTCACATACTCCTGGCCTCCAGACATCCTGTTTCAGCCACACCCTGCTTTCAGAGACCGTTGTTCCAAAGTGGTGTTTTCAGGGATTCACACCAGTACGGTTTACCAATACAGCCACTGTCTGACGTCAATGGACAGGTATCTCTTCACCCACAGACATCAGCAGCCAAGCGTCAGGGAATACTTTCTCAATGTTCACATCTGCCTGATTCATACCAGCTTTTGAAGCTCGTGCCAAGTTCTAATTACTTTTTTTTAGAGTATGCAGGGGGGTTAGAAGGCTCTCCTTGTCACGCTGACCAGCACGCACCCCGTCTGGGTCAAGAGCAGACTTCACATTCAGTTAGAAAATAGGGAAGAGAGAGAGAGGAGGGGGTGATGTTAAATTTAAAGCAGAGTTTAAGTAAGCCAGAGCACAAGCAAAAAAAAAAAAGGACACAAAATGGACAATAAACAAAGCGCTAGTGGGGAGCAAACAGAACCAGTTAATGAGTTTTTTGTGTGGCCGATCACCTCTTCTCTGATGATGATAAAACTCTGAAAAACAGACACCACAAATTGGGGGGAAAGACAGCCAAGGGGACTGAACAGAACTGCACACCCAGAGAGGTTCTGTCTACCAACTGGTGATAGTTTCATAGAATCATAGAATCATAGAAATATAGAGTTGGAAGAGACCTCATGGGCCATCGAGTCCAACCCCCTGCCAAGCAGGAACCCCTTCACAATATTTCCGACAGATGGCCATCCAGCCTCTGCTTAAATACCGTCAAAGAAGGAGACTCTACCACCCTGCGTGGCAGCATATTCCACTGCTCTAACTGTCATGAAGTTCTTCCGAATGTTCAAATGGAATCTCTTTTCCTGTAGTTTGAAACCATTGCCCCGAGTCCTAGTCTCTGAAGCCATGGAGAACAAACCTGTTCCCTCTTCAATATGACATCCTTACAAATATTTAAACATAGCTATCATATCCCCTCTCAGTCTTCTTTTTGATAGGCTAAACATTCCCAGTTCCCTAAGCCGTTCTTCATAAGACATCTCTTCCAGGCCTTCAACCATCCTAGTCGCCCTCCTCTGCACCCGCTCGAGGTTGTCAACATCCTTTTTAAACTAAGGCGCACAGAACTGGACACAGTACTCCAGGTGGGGTCTGTTTGTCTGTGCCTCTAGGTCAGAAGCACCTCCTCCCCACCTCCCTATCCCTGACCCACAGATATGAATGATTCAAGCCAGGAGCTTCTTATCAAAACACAGAGGAGAAACACGAGAGATGGGGAGAAAACTGAAGGGCCCTGTTGGATCCATTTTAAAAAATGTACACAGCTGGGCCAGCCAGTGTGTTTTTTTATTTTTGTTATTTATTTTATTTACTATATCCAGGTTTTCTCCCCATGCAAGGCCCATGGTGGGTTGCAGCATTGGTGGGGTCAAAAAGGCAAGCTAGGATCCTATTGCCGATGTATTCTTGCATAAAGGAGGAATCAGAAGGGTCGTGGAGACAAGTTACTTTGAATGAATGAACTGCTGGGTGCGCTTGTGTGCCCGGGCAGTGCCACTGCCCAGGGGGATGCAAACCAGGACCTCCTCAACAAGGAAAGTGGCCACTCCTCTGTTAATTCTAAATGGTTTGTGGCAAAGTAAGGACAGTGTGGGCTAGGGGGTGGAGTTTGCCAGTGTTGTCTCCCTTCGTGGGATCAGCCACTAAGGGTATTTGTACACGACCCCTAAACTCCACCGCAAATGGCTGCCAGCTCCGGAGTTTACAATTGTTTCCCCACCAGCTCCGGGGTTTGCAGGAAATTAAGTGCGACCACGCCCACCTAAGCACGTCCCAGCACACTTTTCATGTACCTGCTCTCGGAGGGTGAAAATCCCCAGATCCGGATTGAATCTGGTGAGTGCCGGGCTCTCCTCGCTTCTGTTTGGTTTTTTTTGCCTCCCGCCCCTTTAAGAGAAGGAATCAGGACGACGACGGGGCTCCGGGCGGCTTCGGAGGTGAGCCTGTATTTTTTCCTCTCTTTTTTTCTCCCTCCCCTCACGCAGACAGGAGCAAGGAAGTGCGGAGGGGTGGGGACGCAGGAAGAGCAACGAACCCCCAAGATCTCTGGTCCGAAATTAAGTGGCCAGCGGATCTTAGGGGTCGTGTGAAAAGGCCCTAAGAAGGTCGTAGTGATCCATGATGCAATTCCACAGGGGGAAAACAATTTTCAAAAGAAGGGGGGAAAAGAAATATTTTCAGCATTCATTCATTTATTCATTTAAAAGCCAGCCCCTAGTTCAGGCAGGTCCAAACTGCAGCCCTCCAGATGTTTTGGACCACAACTCCCAGAATTCCAAGCCTAGATTGCCAGTGGCAAAGGACTATGGGAGTTGTGGTCCAAAATATCTGGAGGGCCAAAGTTTGGACATGCCTGCCCTTGTTCAATGGTCCCCCACCCTTGGGTCACCCTGATGTTCTTGGACTTCAATTCCCAGAAGCCTTCACCACCAGCTGTGTTGGGTGGGGTTTCTGGGAGCCGCAGTCCAAGAATACCTGGGTAACAAAAGTTTGGGAACCACTCCCCCAGAGCTTTGAAGTCAGCAAGACCGTGTTTATGATGCCGTCTGCCAATAATACAGAGGCCGAGAAAACATAAGAGGCTCACCCACAGACTGTATGTCCAGATTTAAACTGACAGCAACCATCAGCCACGCTTCTTTCCGGCCATACAGCTGTGTCGATCTGTCCCCGAGATCTGTAGGACTAGGGATAGGAACACGAGCCCTGCTGCTGAACCAGACAGTATGCAATTTTTTCCCCCGCTAGCAGAAAAAGGGCAAGTTAAATCGGTTTCATGGCCAATCTGCACACTAGTTAGACCAATTTTCCCCATAATTGCAGAAAGCCTCAAACAGCAATAATTGCTTCTTCCTTTGTGACATGGGCCTTATAAAAAAACTGGAAACATTTCCCAAGCCTGACTATGCCAGGGGTCCTCAACCTAAGGCCCCGGGTCCTGAATCCGGCCCCTGGGACCAATTGCAACCCCCACACACACCTACCCCCTGTTTTGTGAGCAAGCCAGCCTCCACAGCTGCTTTTGGACTGTGATCCGGCCCCCAGTGGTGTCTGGGTGGTGGTGGACCAGCCCGCTGTTTGAAAACTTTGAGGACCCCTGCTCTATGCTTACCATCAGAAAGAGAGGAAATGCTACAGATACTTTGTACAAATAGTGTAAACTGTACACCAGACCAGGGAAAGAAACCTTATCTTTTGACTCCCAGTGGAGGTGAAAATTCCTGGGATACTTGGAGAAGATCTAACAAGGCTGCCTCAAGGTTATGGTTTTTCCCATTTGTATTTATGGTGGCTCCTCCCCAACCAGCTGATCGCGACAACTCCTGCAAACAGCATGGGGATGATGGGTGGGCAACACAACAGGAGAGCCCCCCCGACTAAGGGAAAACTGCAATCTTTCGCACTGATGACAACAGCCTTCACCTTCTGCCATCTCTACTGCACTGGATTTCAGAAGGTCAGTCCCTCTGGATCTACGGCCCTGCACTCTTAACACTTCATAAAGAGATGGGCGGATGGCACCAGACAGACGCAGAGCACCACACTGATTAACTGATTAGCCTGCCAATAATAATACTTTATTTTATGTCACTTTAATGTTAATTTTAGTTTTATTTCTATTTTATTATGTTGTTGTGTTTTATGTTTTTATTGCATGGATTATTTGAATGTATTAATTGTTGTAAACCGCCCAGAGTAACCTCGCTGCCAGATGGTCGGTACAGAAATCCAATCAATCAATCAATCAATCAATCAACCAAACAATCAATGGTGTAGTAATAGGTTCAGTGTTTCATGCAGAACGCTGCTCAGTCACCGGAACAGTTTAAGATGGTATACGACGCCAGTGAAATTGAATAAATTGAATGCAAACTTTTCTAAGCTTTGTTGGAAATGTGATAATGAGATTGGTACCTTTTATCATTTGTGGTGGGAATGTGAAAAGATACAGAAATTTTGGAAATGTGTTTTTAAAGAACTAAGTGATATACTAGAAATGACTATAGAGCCCAAATCTGAAATTGCTTTGTTATCAATATTTGTGGATCATAACTATGATGTTAAAACTAAAGAGTTGATTACAAATTTGTTGACAGCAGCTAGATTAATAATTGCTAGAAACTGGAAATCTAAACATGAACTATGTTTAGATGAATGGTATAATGAAGTATGGAATATTGCTTTAAATGATAAATTGTCCTGCTCTCTCAAGGCTAAAAAAGGAGAGTTAAAAAGAGATATTTTCTATGATATATGGGGTAGATTCATTGAATATGTACTTGTACGGAATAAGGGTAAGGTTTCCGTGCAACAGTGACGAATGTAAATATGAAGAGCGATCCTGTTGGTGAAGGGGTGCACCGTTGTTGATGTTTGTTTTCTTTTATGTAATTTGTATATGTTTTAAAAAGAAGAAGAAGAAGAACGGAACAGTATTTGAGCGTT
Source organism: Phrynocephalus versicolor (assembly GCA_023846285.1). Classification (NCBI taxonomy): domain Eukaryota; kingdom Metazoa; phylum Chordata; class Lepidosauria; order Squamata; family Agamidae; genus Phrynocephalus; species Phrynocephalus versicolor. Next base: position 50,602,899 of record JAHTLZ010000007.1, on the reverse strand, counting down.
TGTCCATCTCCTGTGATGCAAAATACACTCGGACGCCCTCCATCTAGCTTTTCTGGAAGGCTTATTTGCTACACACCGCGTTAAGAACTACAGTGCACCCTCCTTACCTTGGTGTGGCTACAAATTGTTCCAATGGCCCAGCTGTGACACACCTGCCTCGGCAAGGACAAGTCCTGCTTGCCCAACCAGCCATTATCCTGGCCACCTTCTGAAGCTCCCGCCTTGGAGCCAGCAGGAGCTCTGGAATCAGATGACAGAAGACCTTCCTCCAAACCATTCATTATGAACCAGGCCATTTCATCTTGTCCTCTCCCCACAGACCGATGCTATTTCGTCCTCCGTTGTTTTACTCTTTAATCCGGGGGCTAGACTTCTCAAGGGTCTTCATAGATTGGGTGAAGCAGGGAAGGGATCCAAGCCATTTATTTCCACCTTCTTCTAAATATTCGCGTTCTACAATGAGGATTCCGTCAAAGCAAAAAAAAGGGGGGCTTGAGGCGCGTGGCCATCACAAAACACAAATGCAAAACTAGGCTACAGGCGATACCTTTATAGGCCACTAATAAAAATAAAATAACATGGCAAGCTTTCGAGTGCAACACACTCTTCTTCAAAGCAAGTCCCAAAAGTTCAAACCTGGCAAAAGATGTGGTTTGCCAGGAGGTTAGTCTTAAAGTTCTTAGCTAGATGATGATGTGCGCCAGGCAAGGCGGCTTTTTAGAGGCAGGAAGTCGGAGGGCAGTTGTAAAACCTGCTTAAGCATTTGAGTTTCACACACCCCTTCTTACAGCAAAGGAACCTCCTGGCAAAGCACATCTTTTGCCATGTTTGAATTTTTGTGGCTTGTTTTGAAGAAGAGTGAGTTGCACTCGAAAGCTTGCAATGTATTTTTATTTTTATGAGTGGCCTACAGGCGATAACCCGTAGCCGAGTTTTGCATTTGTAAAATGAGGATGCCTCTTTAGAAGATCTTTCTCTTGTCCATTCTTCGATCCCGAGGCTCTGCTGCTTGTTTTCGGCTCTAGGAGAATGAAAAAGCACTCTGCACATGTACGGGAACTCTTCAGGAGAAGTCCAAACACTGGCCAGCCATTACATCAAAGCAACTGTGTGATGGAGATGAAGAATGGGCAGCAAAACCAGAAGCCCAGGGGCAACCTTTGCTGCCCACCGGTGAAAAACAGTGGAAAAGTAACAACACAACTTTTCTATTGTACTTTTTCACCTTCCTGGTCTTTTCCCTCCCAGAGATCCAGCGAAATCGGCCAGTCAAGGATGGAGAAGCAAAGAGAGTGCAGAGGAAAGGGAACAGATGATGCACGTAGACGCACCCTACATCTCACCCTCCAGTGTGGTGCAGTGGTTAGGGGTGGGTGATGATTCTGGTCTCTACTGAGTCCTGAAACTCCGCTCAAGAGACTTGGCCCTTTTGCTGCCGTGCCTACCTTTCAAGATTGTTATAAGGATAAATAGGGACTGGCAAAGTGAAGGAACAGCTGTACTTGTTGCCTCTCTTTAGCTCATTGGATGACGACAACAACAACAACAACAATGACAACGACTATGATGACGACGACGACGACAACGACAACGACAACGACAACGACAACGACAACGACAACGACAACAACAACAAAGTCATTAAGGTGCTTTGGGATTTCAGAATCCAATGCGACAGACACCTTGTCCACGATACTCCAGACATCACGATAGTATGCAAGCAAGAAAACAAAGTTCAAACCGTCTATGTGGCAATACCAGTCAGCGGCAAAGAGTTAGAAAAGATAACCAAATATTGGGATTTAGAAATACAAATAGAAAAGCTATGGAATAAGAAAGCAAGAACAATACCAATAATCATAGGCACCTTGGGTTCAATCCCAAAAGACCTGGATCAACATCTGAAAACTCTTGGCATTGACAAGATCAACATCGGTCAGTGACAAATGCCGACATTATTAGGAACAGCATATATTCTACAAAGATGTCTCCAGTCATCCTAGGCTCTTGGAAAGAGCTTGATCATTGGAGAAGTCCAACTCCAGCTTAACATTTGGCAGCTGTGTTCTCCAGATAATAATAATAATAATAATAATAATAATAATAATAATAATAATAATAATAATAATAATAATAATACCCCAGATACAAAGGAATTAATTCGTTCCAAATGAAATTATGTTAAGCAAATTTTCCTTTATACAAATTCCCATAGGAATGCATTGAAAATGGAGTGATCCCATTTTTATGTTGTACGGATTTTCCCCATAGGCAATTATGTTAAGCAAATTTCCCCTATCTCCGGAATTTTTTATGTTGTACAAATTTTATGTTATACAAGCTGTTTGTTATACAAGGGTCCACTGTATTGTGATTGTGGAGGAGAAAAAAGTGTGGATCATTGATGTTGCTATACCAGGTGAAAGTAGATTCACCGAGACACAACTTTAAACAATTACCTAATATCAGGAACTGAAAAATGAACTTCAGATACTCTGGCATAAACCGGTACAGGTGGTCCCAGTGGTCATCAGCATGCTGGGTGCGGTGCCTAAAGAGCTAAGCAAGAATTTAGAAGAAACTGGCATTGACAAAGTCACCGTCAGTCAGCTGCAGAAAGCCGCTTTACTGGGATCTGCTCGCATAATTCGCCGATACATCACAAAGTCCTAAAGGCTTAGGAAGTGTTTGACTAATGATTTGTAATACAAAATCCAGCGTAGTTAGCTGTGTGATAATTTAATAATAATTACAGTAGACCCTTGTATAACAAACAGTTTGTATAACAAAATCTGTACAACATAAAAAATTCTGGAGATAGGGGAAACTTGCTTAACAAAATCGCCTATGGGGAAAATCCGTACAACATAAAAATGGGATTACTCAATTTTCAATGCATTCCTACCGGAATTTGTACAAAGGAAAATTTGCTTAACATAATTTCATTTGGAACGAATTAATTCCTTTATACAAGGTACCACTGTATAATGATGATGATGATGGTGATGTGTATTTTATTTGCATTCTTTATGTATTTGTTAATTTTGTTTATTTATAATAAATAATCATAAATCCTATTATTTTCTACTGAGAAAACCTTATGAGCACCACTGCTAGCTGGGAATCTCACGTCAGCCCCTGATGATGGAATTCTGCCCCCGGAAACTCATTTCCTGGTCTCAGAACCTCGCCTGCACTCGGCTTTCCATGTTCAGCGTGTCTGTTCTCCCACGGGTAACAGAAGTCCCGGAGGCTCTGTGAGGCGTAACCTCTCTTGAAAGGGAGACCGAGCATAAATCAGAAGCTCTCGGACTCAGCTCAGCTCGGGTTACTAAGAATATTCCAATGTTTATCCCTAGCCCTCGGGCAGTAAATGTTTGCTTTCAATTTGTCCAGGTCCCCCCCCCCTCCTTCTTCCCAGGCTCCCAAGTTGATCCAAGGCATACAGGAACCCTTCATTTGGGACTGGGGAGGGAGCACAACCAGACGGGCCACGGCTTTCTAACCACTAAAGGCAGAGCAAAGGACGAGGGAGGAGGCGAAGAAGGCGCCTCAGATAAGTCACAGACAGAATTACGACGGATCCCAGCCACCAGTTGAACTCCTGGTTCTGAAATTTTAAATTGAAAATGTCTTAAAACAGTGGTGTCCAAATTTTGGCACTCCAGATGTTTTGGACCACAACTCCCATAGTCCTTTGGCATTGGCAATAGAGGCTTTGAATTCTGGGAGTTGTGGTCCAAAACATCAGGAGAGCCAAAGTTTGGACACCCCTGCCTTAAAATATACGACAATCTTCTAACATGGCAAGATCGATGAAAAGGAAGGCCTATGAAAACAGTTGGAAATGTTACTTTTGGGAACTACATCCCCCAGAATGCCACGGGGAGAACGGCATGCAAGAATGAAGAAATGGGACATTTTCTTTACACCAGAAAGGAGGGTGAAGAATTTCCTGTACTTATGAGAACATTTTGATACCCTTCTCATGCCGATGAGAATGTTTTATACCAAAAAGAGAGTTGTTTCTGTGGAACTTTTCTGAGCAAAAAGCACCCAATGTCTGGCCATGTGCAAACAGTGAAAAAATCTGAAGCACTGGAGTGCTGCTTGCATCTTTCCTAATGACCATCCACTCCTTCTGCACTTCCTTTACATGTGCGCACGGGCACACATTCTCTCTCTCTCTCTCTCTCTCACTCTCACTCACTCACACACACACACACACACACACACACGTTTATGACTACTTAAACCTTGTTGCTTTAATGTAAAGTGGTTTATTAATGCTGTAAGACAGACATGCCCAAACTTCGGCCCTCCTGATGTTTTGGACCACAACTCCCAGAATTCCAAGACTGTATTTCCAATGGCAAAGGACTGTGGGAGTGGTGGCCCGAAACATCTGGAGGGCCAAAGGTTGGACATGCCTGCTGTAAGATGTCCCTCAATTCCTTCTTCTCAAATACTTGAAGATGTCTTAATTGTAGTGGACTGTACGAGATCCCTCATTACTGTAAGCCACCTTGGGTCCTCTTCCAAGGAGAAAGGCGGGGTAAAAATACTCTAAAATTAATTAATTAATTAATTAATTAATTAATTAATTAATTAATTAAT
>JAHTLZ010000007.1:50583421-50596864 GCA_023846285.1 Phrynocephalus versicolor | reverse complement strand
AGAAGGGACAGATTTTGGACTGTATATGGTCCAAAACATCTGGAGGGCCAAAGTTTGGACACCCCTGCCGTATGAGAAGGGGCATGGCTGGCCAATGGATGAAGGATCATCCATAGGGCAGCCAACACATCCACATTCTCAAGAGGATGGGACTTGGAACTCTTTCTTGTTGAAGGACACACCCAGAGGGATAAGTATTCTCTCCTTCCTCCTTTTGGCACATGCTGTACATACACACATAAACACACCCCTGGAGGACCTTCCAACAACTTCATTTCTACCCTGCACTCCTGGATAGTTTCTTTTTCCTGTATGACAAGCAGCAATAATCTGGCAAAAATGTCATCACACCAGAAGCATTGCCACACAGGGAAAGTGTCACCCTGAGGAACGCTGCTCCCGACGACAAAGCGGTACAGAGAATAAACCTTGCCTTGAAGAGAAACAGAAATGGCAGAAACTAATAAAAAATGGTACAATGCAAGACAAGAGGAATGTTGCCTGGATGTTAGAGGAAACCCCACACCACCACCCCCAAAAATCTGTGCCCAAAGCTGCCCTTCAAGCAATACAACTTTTAAAGAGTGTCTTTATGCTGTATGGTTCCAGCAGTTTGAACCATCATGGCTCCATCTTCAGGCCTTCTGGAACTTGTAGTCTGATGAAGTGGGAGTTGAGTCATGGCTACTGGACTTCTTTTTTTTTTTTTTTTTTTTTTTTTTTTTTTTGAGAGATAGAAACGTTTCCCTGTTCATCCAAACAGCTTCATCGGACCGATGACTCAACTCCCAGTTAAACGCACCTGGATGACTGAGAATCTTCACAGAAGTCTGATGAAGTATTCAGACTACACCACTCTAAACAATCTATACATCCTAAAACGGCACAGGATGGAAGTACAAGAGCTGAGTAAGCATCCAACTGCTGTAACTTTGCAGTGTAGAAACTCTCCCATGACAACAAAAGAAAAGCCTTCTCTGAGCTGGCACCTCGTCCGGCGGAAGTGTGAAAGTACCAACTTTGCCGTCATTTTAGCCCCATCTCATAATGTTTTTAAGGCATCTTACAACCTTAGGAAAGTAAAGTGTAACACTGAACCATACCCAAAGTCTACCTCCTCCTGTTTGCACCACGGCCAACTGTTCACCAGCCAAAGTCAAACATCAGCACAACTTACACAACAATATTTTTAGTACAGTACTTGAAATTGGCCGGTGCAATTTCGCATCTTGTTACTTCCCCCGGCTGAGTCTTCAGCCTTCTCTGCTTGATTTGGGATTGCGCTGCCTTAGCGGTTTTATTGGGAGATTTTCATGATTCTTAACTGCACTGTTTCACATCACACTGGCATCCGTAAGGGTGCAGGGTTGTTTGAAAATATTTCAAGAAACGGACAAACGAATAAACATTCTCATCTTTGCTTACCATCTGTTCTGCGACAGGGTTTACGCCACCAGAGCCTACCAATGTGATCTCTGTGCCTCCTAGGCTGGCTGCCCTACTCAGAAGTAATTGCTTATTTTCAAAACAAGTGTATCTATTCTCCTAGGACAGTGATGGCAGTGAACCTTTTAGAGACCAAGTGCCCAAGCTGGCAGCCCCATTTGCCACATCAGGAGCGGGTGGCCAGGAGCCGGAGGCCTCTGCAGCCATGGCCTCTGCTGGTGCCATGGCAAGGCCAAAAGCTTCTGAGGCCCTGGCGGAGGCCCCGGGCATGGAGGGAGAATGTACGAGCATTTTGCAAGGCACTGCTTTCACCCCCTTGCCACTGCCTTTGCTGTCATCCACTATATACAGTACAGTATATCCAAGATGCCTATACAGTGGAGCCTTGTATAACAAACAGCTTGTATAACATAAAATTTGTACAACATAAAAAATTCCGGAGATAGGGGAAATTTGCTTAACAGAATCGCCTATGGGGAGAATCCATACAACATAAAAATGGGATTACTCCGTTTTCAATGCATTCCTATGGGAATTTGTACAAAGGAAAATTTGCTTAACATAATTTCATTTGGAACGAATTAATTCCTTTATACAAGGTACCACTGTCCTGTATATACCAGTGTTGGCGAATCTATGGCACGGCACCTGTATTCAGGTTAAATCGCTATATTGGCACTTTGCGAAAAAAATAGTGGGTTTTTAATCGCATCTTGGGCACTCGGTCTCTAAAAGGTTCGCCATCACTGGCATATACGTACACAGAAACACACAGAAGGGAGGAAAATAAATAAATAAAGAGTGCCAACCCATGCCCAGAATACACACCGTAGAATGTGTGATTCACGGCCAGCCTACGTATTCTTTTTTGCCAGCAACCAGGTCCTGTGACATCTTAAAAACTTAACAGATTGCATGAGTCACTTGTCAACACCGGCCCACTCCTCTTTGATCTATCCTCATGGACTGTGAAGTAGCTGGGACATATCTTGGAAAGTTGCCCCACTGGCCCAATTAAAATATTCCCCACACAAATGTAATGTAACAATAAAGATAAATAACAGTCGAGGGGGGGGGAAGGGCATTGTACCTCAGGCTGGAAACGGTCCATTCCATTCTACCAGTGCATCCTTACTGGACATGTTACTTATTTGGACTACAACTCCCACAACCCCAAAAGTAACCTTCCTAGACTCTGTGCATTCCCAAATTCCTTGTGTAGGCAGGAAAGATTCTTTAATCTTCAATTACTATGCTAATAGGGAGGGGTTTTTTTTGGTTACACACAGCACATGGAAACCATTGTTCATTTCTGCATGTTCTATATAAGAACATTTTCAGTGCATGACCTATGGAATTATTCAAATAATTTACTGTATTTAATGTGTTTTTAATTATGCAAACTGCCTTAGATCATTTTTCAGGGAAAAGTGGGGTAAACATATTATACAAATAAATAAACATGTCTTGGTGTCAGGAGCACCACCAATAACAAGAAATGCTTGTGGCATGTTAGTTAAACTGCAGTACTACAGTGAAGATTCTGCTCATGCCCTGAGTTCAATCCTAGACTCAGGTAGCCTGCTCAATACCTAGTGAATACCCAGTGAATACTCAGTGACACATCTTGTGTAATGTATTTATTATTATTATTATTATTATTATTATTATTATTATTATTATTATTATTATTATTATTATTATTATTATTATTATTATTATTATTAACAACATCCTCATCCTCCTCCTCCTCCTCCTCGTCATCATCATCATCATCATCACACAGCAGACAAGATTACGGTGGATTTTGCATTACCAATCACTAGTTGAATGCTTCCCAAGCTTTTAGGACTACACAATGTATCGGCAAATTATGCGAGCAGATCCCAGTAAGGCGGCTTTATGCAGCGGACTGAGGATGACTTTGTCAACTCCAATTTCTTCTAAATACTCGCTTAGCTCTTTAGGCACTGCACCCAGCATGCCGATTACCACTGGGACCACCTGTACCAGTTTATGCCAGAGTCTCTGAAGTTCAGTTTTCAGATCCTGATATCGGGTAATTTTTTCAAGTTGTTTCTCGGTGACTCTACTATCACCTGGTACAGCAACATCAATGATCCACACTTTTTTCTTCTCCACAATCACAATATCCAGGGTATTATGCTCCAAAATCCTGTCTGTCTATATTCGGAAGTCCCAAAGTAATTTTGCATGCTCATTTTCAATCACTTTTTCTGGCTTATGATCTCACCAGTTCTTTGCTACGGGCAGATGATAGTTCTGACACAAATTCCAGTGAACCATTTGAGCCACTACATTATGACACTGTTTGTAATCAGTCTGAGCAATTATCTTGTAACAACTCAGTATATGGTTCATAGTTTCATCCCCTCTTTGCAGAGTCTACATGTGGGGGACTTGGCTGATTTTTCTATTCTAGGCTTAACTGCATTTGTTCTAATAGCTTGTTCTTAAACTGCAAAAATCAGGGCTTCTGTCTCTTTTTTCAGTGAGCCATAACCAGGTCTTCTCCTCATCTACTTTTCCTTTGATTTTTTCGAGGAACTGCCCATGCAGTGCTTTATTATGCCACCTATCAGCTCATATTTTCATCGCTGTTTTCCTGTATTGAGCCTTTGTTTTTACTTGAAACACCTCCTTGTACTTAACCTCCAATAATGCTGGCTCTGTACTATTTTTTATATAATCTGCCAACGCATGCTTCTCTTCTTCAACTGTCTGCATCATTTGCAGAAGACCTCTACCACCTAATTTTCTAGGTAAATACAGCCTGTCAACATCACTGTGTGGATGTAATGCAATGGTCAAAAGTTTTCTTGTTTTCCCAGACTATCTAGCTCCATCTGAGTCCAGTTTATAATGCCAGCGGTATACCTGATGACCGGTATGGCCCAGCTATTAATGGCCTTGAGGGTGTTCCCACCATTCAGCTTTCTTTTTAATACTTTTCTAACCCTTTGGATATATTCTTTACTGACCACATTTTTTACTTGCCCATGCTTGATATTATCTAATTGCAGTGTGCCCAGATATTTATAGGTGTCAGACTGATGATACTTAATGGCTTGTGCATTTGGCATTTCAATTCCTTCACTCTCAGTGATTTTTCCTTTTCTCAGTGCCACCGTGGGACATTTGTTTAGTCCAAACTAAATACTAACTTTGGGACTGAAAATTTGGGCTGTGTTGGTCAGTGAGCGTATTTCTGATTTTCCATACAACTTTAAGTCATCCATATACAGTAGATGAGAAATTTTCCCTGAATTTTTAGCAGTTTGGTACCCTAAATTTGTCTTCTGCAAAATTATTGAGAGGGGAATCAGGGCAATAGTAAATACCAGAGGTGACAAAGAGTCACCTTGAAAAATCCCTCGTTTAATGCTAACCAATCAGTAGCTTTTGTCCCTTATCATCATCATCATCATCATCATCATCATCATCATCATCATCATCATCATCATCCTGCACACTCCATTCTTCTTTGGCCTTGCAAAGGGCTGTGTGTCCTTTGGCACCATAGAATTTCCCATGGAAAGGAAGGAGATTCAAAAGAGAAAACATGTGCATTCCTTTCAATAGGTCATGAGCAGGCAGACTTCACAAGGGACCGGGCGGGGGGGGGGTGTTCCTAGTCCTGGGAATCAATCCTGCGCGAGCAGAGAGATGCCCCTCTAGTCAGGGGCTACTTGCTGAAACCCACAAGCCCTGCCGGGGGAAAAAAACAAGCTCATTTCTCTCGGGATGAATCACGCACACATCCGCACAAAGCCAGGGAGCACATGGAGACTGGCTGGCGAGGGTTTATAGGCTGGGGGTGGGGGTGGGGGTGTTTGAGCCCGGCTGGAAGTGAGCGCGGATGGGTTGTTTCCGTGTGACCTCAACACTTGGAAAGTAGAGGCCTCTGCAAGTCAACGGCAGCGAGGCAAAAAACCCGTCCATATTTGGTGAAAGCTGGTCTCCGGACAAATCTCCAGCCGCTTTCCCGAGCGAGCGCAGCCGAGACAGGCGCCTCCGTGCTTCCCCCCCCCACCTTTCCAGGGGCTGCAGCCTTAAAGGGGTCCCTTGATTCCCTCTCTGCCTCTCTCCTTCCAGCACGACCCCCTTGGGGTGGGTCAGCACCTTTCCCAAACAGAGCTGCTCGCAGAGGGATAAGGCCTTCCAGGCGTCACAAGGCTCTTTCCAACGGGATCGTATGCCCGCCTGCTGCTAGAAAAAGTAACCAAGCACCTCGTGTCACCTTAAAGCCTAACAAGTTTCAGACCTGTGGCACTTCCATCAAACTTCTCCCAAGGCAAAGCTCTCAGTTTCTTTATTTCTATGGCAAGTGCAATGACCCTGTCCTTCGGGGAAGCTTGCCACCTTTTCTTGACAAAACCCATAATCTGTAGAAGGACAACCAGAATCCTGTTTATTTAGGAGATTGTTTTAAGGGTAAATGCACAAGCCCTCCCTTCCTGCAGACTTCCATTTGCACACCTGATCTTGCACTGCCCACAAAGTCAAGGTATATGGACTGTTGCTTGGCTCATCACATTAGGAAAGGCTAAAACATTTGGGGCTCTTTAGTCTGGAAAAAAGGCGCCTGAGGGGGGAGATGATTGAGACGTACAAAATAATGCAGGGCATGAGTAAAGTGGATAGAGGGAGGCTCTTCTCCCTCTCACAAAATACCAGAACTAGGGGATAACCACTCAAATTGAGGGCTGGGAGAGTAAGAACAGAGAAAAGAAAATATTTTTTCACCCAGCGCGTTGTTAGTCTATGGAACTCCCTGCCACATGATGTGGTGATGGCATCTGGCCTGGATGCCTTCAAAAGGGGATTGGACAGATTCCTGGAGGGAAAGTCCATCACAGGTTATAAACCATGATGGAGATGTCTAATCTCCAGGCTTAAAACCGGGGTACTTCAAGGGCAAGATGCAGGGGAGTGGTATCAGGAGACAAATATCTAGTCTCATGCGCTCCCAAACACATCTGGTGGGGCCGCTGTGAGATACAGGAAGCTGGACTAGATGGGCCTTTGGCCTGATCCAGCAGGGCTCTTCTTATGTTCTTATGTTCTTATAAAGAGAAGCTAGCCAAAGGATGGAAACTGCCACACAATCGACTTCTTATACGCATATGGATTTTGGCCGCTCTTGTTTGTTTGCTCACTTAAAATACAAGGGTGCACACAAAGCAACTAGATTAGTGGTTCTCAACCTGGGGGTCCCCAGATGTTCCTGGACTGCAACTCCCAGAAGCCTCCACCACTCACTGTGCTGCAAGGGATTTCTGGGAGTTGCAGTCCAGGAACATCTGGGGACCCCCAGGTTGAGAACCACTGAACTAGATAATCATCTCCTGATGCCACTCCCCCAAATGCCTGGAACTTTGTGGTACCCTCCTCTTCAGCCTAGAGAAAACATGTCTCCCCATCATGGTTTGTAACTTGTGGTGGACTTTTCCTCCAGAAATCGGTCCAATCCCCTTTTGAACGCATCCGGGCCAGATGCCATCACCACATCCTGTGGCAGGGAGTTCCACAGACTAACAACGCGCTGGGTGAAAAAAATATTTTCGTTTGTCTGTTCTCACTCTCTCAACCCTCAGTTTGAGTGGATGTCTCCTAGTTCTGGTATTTTGTGAGAGGTAGAATAGCATCCCTCTATCCACTTGACTCATGCCCTGCATTATTTTGTACGTCTCAATCATATCCCCCCTCAGGCACCTTTTTTCCAGACTAAAGAGCCCCAAATGTTTTAGCCTTTCCTCATAAGGGAGGTCCCCCAGCCCAGTAATCATTTTAGTCGCTCTCTTTTGCACCTTTTCCAGTTCCACTATGTCTTTTTTGAGATGCGGTGACCAGAATTGCACACAATACTCCAGGTGCAGCCTTACTATTGTTTTGTATAATGGCATTATAATGTTGGCTGTTTACTGGGCTGGAAATCCCCCAGCCCAGTGATCATTTTAGTCGCTCTCTTCTGCACCTTTTCCAGTTCCACTGATTGAGTGATTGTGAACACCCTGAATTGCCTCTTGAACTGATGCTCCGTTTTTGCTCTATTTCCTTCCCTTCTCTTGTGTCCACACAGACATTTTTCATGTTGCTATATGAATTTCCCCCTCATTCCTCCACTTAGCATAAAACACAGAGAATCTTATTTGATTTCCTGGCCTCGGTTTTACTCTTCTGTGCAATGGGTTGCTGCTGTGGATTCAGAAGTCTGATTCTGTGACTTGCAGGGCAGAATCCCTGCCTTCCACCACTAAATAAGTCCATGCACAAAGGACACCAGCCCTGACATGCGGCCTGGTGAATTCTTGGAGTTATTGCTCTTTCCACGCAGTGAACCTTAAGACACATGACCCCTCAAGGGCACAAGAATCCTACTGGACCTAACCACTGATTTCATCACCTTGTTCGAAAGAAGAAGGCTGTAGAAATGGCCCAAGTGGGACATGAAAGCAATAGTCCTCGTACCAATATGTTCACTAGTGCTGGGTTGTTTTTAGGAGAAAGACTAGAAAAAAGAGTTTAAAATCAACCAACCAACCAACTAATTCTGGACAGTAGCTGTTCCCGGTCCTCTCCTTTCCTATGAAATGTTCACATTTTTCTTTAATAATGAATAATCATCAGTTTCTTTCTTTTTTTTACTGTGTGTCCCACTTGGTGGCAGGGTCAACTATCTTCTTTTGATAAATAAATAATCATGTGCCCTCAAGTCAATTCCAATTTAAAGTCACCACTTTTCAGGGTTTTCCAGTACACCATATTTTAGCAGAATTAGTGTGTGGGGGTGTTGGGTAAGATGTAAGAAGAAGTCGGCTGGATCGGTCCTCAATCATCCCAGAGCAGAGGACAACATAAGAATGGACTCCAGTTACAGGAGGCTAGACTGAATTTGGGTATCAGGAAAAACTTCCTAACTGTTCGAGCAGTATGACAACGGAACCCATGCCCTCAAGAGGTGGTGAGTGCATTCAAGAGAAATATGGACAACTACCTGGCAGATACTTTTGGGTTTGGATTTCTGCCTTGAGCAAGGAGCTGGACTTGATGGCCTTAGAAGTCCCTTCCGACTTCACAAATTCTAGGATTCTAACTTACAAAAATATGTGAGTGTTTCAGGCTTCTCTCAAGTGCAGTTCATCCTCTGTCCCGCCCTCCCTCTCTCTCCTTCTGGACAGTTTGCAATTCCCAAAGATAAAAAAGCAAAACGGCTCTATTTATAGAGGACCGTCTCTGGTCTTGCAGCCTTCATCTTCTGTAGCTTATCCCTTTGAAAACGCCTGGCTCCTTCTTCACTATGGCAACCAAAAGGAGCCAGCAGGGAAACTGCCCCCTTGGGAGCAGGAACCAGGGCTTTATAAGGAAGAAGAGGCGAGGGGAGCGAGGGGGCACCCCACCCCACCCACACCTGGTTTCCAAAACTGTTCATAGTTTCTGACGAATATAAGTTCCTAGCGTTTGGACATGTCCCATTTTGGAGATGACAGCTCTTCCAAGGGGATTCTGGGAGTTGTAGTCCAAAGCCAATAATGTTTCCAAGTTCTGCCCCTTCCCAAAACACTGAGCGACACACACACCCCATAGAAGAAATTTGTCACTACAACAAGTTGTGTACATTTTAATCAGCAAGTTTCTGTCCATAACTAACTTGTTTTGGGCTGTTTACACATGACCACTAAAATCTGCAGCAAACTTTGATCCAGATCTCTCTCTCTCTCTCTCTCTCTCTCTCTCTCACACACACACACACACACACACACACAGAGGAATGCTCACGTGGTTGATGTCGCGGATCGGATGTACCCATGGTCATGTTTTGTAAATCCGCAACCGTTCTGATCCCACGACTGAGAACCGCAGCAAAGACACCATAATGGGGGCGAAAAGTTTTTTGTGCAGATTTTTCGTATTCCCACGGAAAATCCGACAAGGATTTTACTACCTGGACACCAGGTACTTGTAAAATGTGCTGGGGTCACGCTTAAATGGGCATGAACACACTTTATTTTTTTAAAGTCCGCTGCTCGTGGGAAAATGATTTTATGCTCCGCATCTGCGAGCACTTTGCAGCGGGTTTTAGTGGTCATGTGAAAGCAGCCTTGGTCAACACCCAATTTTGTACATTCCAATCAGGCCCACCAAGCCACAATGAACACAATGCTAACACAAAATCTGCACCAACATGAGGCTTAAGATGCATGGGTGCGCTCTTCCTCTGTGTAGGCAAACTTTTCAAGTTACAAAATAATTTAAAATAGCTTACATCGCCCCTACTCCTCAGTGGGGTATTTCTTCCCCACTTTCTTTTAACTCAACTTCACTATTTTTGTGACAGAATATATTAGAAATAGTTTTAATATCATCTACTTGATTGGAAACCGGGATTTTGCCTCTCACCCCATCTTTCTTGTTACACTACATGCTATCAAGTTGAGACCAATTTATAGTGCACCTTAAAGCATTTTCAAGGAGTGGGCTCAGCCATGCAACGTAGACACACCACGGGTTTCCGTGGCCTACAGAGGATTTGAACCCACGACTCCTGGTCCACTGCTCTATTCACTACTACACCAAACTGAGTATCTTCTTTCTTAAACTCCCTTTTCCTTCTGCATAACTTACAAATCTCAGCCTCTGGTGCACCCCCCTGAATTCCAGCAGAGAATTCTAAGCAGTCAGTGCCAAACTACACATCCCAGCATTCCACAGGATGAAGCCGTCGCAGTTAAAAGCAGCTTCATCCTGTGCACTGTGTAAGGCAGACAGGCCCTACAACTGCATCCAGAACATCTCAAGAAAGACTGCTGCTAACACAGAGACATGCATACAGCCCAAAACATTTGGTCCAAAACACTTCTTCTGGCATAACGTTTCTTGGAAATTTAGCACCTTACAAACCTCTATCTACCCAGTGGATAAAGTTTCAGGCATCCACAAAGCTGAATTAGCTTCAAGTATCCCTCAATAGATCACCCCTTATTGCTCACTTTACCTCAACTGGCACTTACCGTCTCAATAACCCACGTAGATAAGAGAAGGGAATAAAATACAGTGGACCCTTGAATAACAAACAGCTTGTATAACATAAAATTTGTACAACATAAAATATTCCGGAGATAGGGGAAATTTGCTTAACATAATCGCCTATGGCCCCCCCCCCCGAGTGACCTTTGGTCAGATGGTGCGTTAAATCAGTCAAATAAATTAAAGGGTGTAATACTGCACAACTGAAAGAACATACACTCTAACTGTCCTCAGACTTTCTGACTACATTGCTAACTGACTGACTTCTGACTCCAGACTGGGAAAAAAGCGAGAAAAGAGCTCTTGAACAGAGAGGGGTGACTCTCTTCAAATTTCTAAGGCAGAAGTGGGGCAATTAGCTGCTACCAGATTGACTGTCATTCACGGCAGTCAAGAAAAGGCCCCTCCCAGCCAAAATCTCTGACCTTACGTAAATCGCAGTACAGTGGTACCTTGTATAAAGGTAATTAATTCGTTCCAAATGAAATGATGTTAAGCAAAATTTCCTTTATACAAATCCCCCATAGGAATGCATTGAAGACGGAGTACTCCCTAATCGCATCCATTTTTATGTTGTACGGATCTGCCCCATAGGCGATTCTGTTTAGCAAATTTCCCCTATCCCCGGAATTTTTATGTTGTACAGTTTTTTGTTCTACAAACCGTTTGTTATAAAAGGGTCCACTGTATTTCCAACTTTATTCCTCTCCTCTTGTTTCCTAAACAAGCCATTTGAAGTGGGAATGAATGACACCACCTTGACCACTTAGGATCATATCGCATAACTATAACGAACCTGGGAAACATTCCTTTTTAAAAAAAAAAAAACCCTACAGCTTCCCCCCCCCAAAAAAAAAACCACCTGCATGTCTGACAGTAATATATAAAACAACTCCTTCAAGCACTGTATTCTCGAAGGCTTTCACCGCGGGGATCTGATAGCTGTTATTTTTTTGGGCTGTTTGGCTGTCTTCTGGATGTTTTTTCTTCCTGACGTTTCCTTCTACCAGTGTTTGGGTTCTGCTGCTGTGCTTCCCTCTGTTTTTATTTATTTGCTTAAGTTTTGAGTGGAGAGACCAAGGCTGGGCTGAAAGAAGGAGCAGAGGAGAAACTAAGCATCTTAAGTGTGTGTGTGTGTGTGGTGGTGGTGGTGGTAGTGGTGGGGCTACCTAGAAAAATCTCCAAGTTCAGTAACAGGGTGGAACCTTAAAGCAGTCGATCTAAGGCTTTTGACATCCTCCAGGCAAACAATAAAATAAAATAAAATACAGGGGGTGGGGCGGGGTGGGGGCGAAAAGACTGAGCTTGAACTCTTGGTGCAGGGAGGAATCTACAACTTGAGAAGTGTACCTGAGAGTTAGTGGGGCAACTCCCAGGACTGGAATGCAGCAACTGCAGAATAATGGGCTTGCCTGAAATAAAAAGAAGAGATCTAGGGGAATATTATGGGAGGCAAAGTGGTGTGTCGAGAATTCTGCACACCTGCTGAGAATCTCAGGATCCTACAAAAAGTAGCATCTCATGACCAACCTTTTTAATTTTTGGCCATTTCAAGCTTTATTTATGAGCAAATATGCATATTTATTCTTATTTTAGGTCACACCTCTCTGTTCAAGAGCTCTTTTCCCGCTTTTTTCCAGTCTGGAGTCAGAAGTCAGTCAGTTAGCAATGTAGTCAGAAAGTCTGAGGACAGTTAGAGTGTATGTTCTCTCAGTTGTGCAGTATTATGGCCTTTTATTTATTTGACTTATTTAACGCACCATCTGACCAAAGGTCACTCTGGGTGGTTAATCAATTAATAATTCATATAGAAACTATTTTAATCTTTTCTCTTATCCCTTGTCTTTTGCCCTTTTGCCTTTTTTTGGTTGCTTTGTTGTACTTTCTGGTTTGACTGTTTTATCTGTTAACCGTCCAGAGTTCGGTTTCGGTAGATGGGCGGTATAAAAATATTACAAATAATAAATAAATAAATAAATAAATAAATAAATAAATAAATAAATAAATAAATAATTGAGACAGTAAGTGCTAGCTGAGGTAAAGTGAGCAATAAGGGGTGGTCTATTGAGAGATACTTGAAGCTAATTCAGCTTTGTGGATGCCTGAAACTTTACCCACTGGGTAGACAGAGGTTTTTAAGGCACTAAATTTCCAAGAAACGTTATGCCAGAAGAAGTGTTTTGGACCAAATATTTTGGGCTGTATGCATGTCCCTGTGTTAGTAGCAGTCTTTCTTGAGATGTTCTGGATGCAGTTGTAGGGCCTGTCTGCCTTACACAGTGCACAGGATGAAGCTGCTTTTAACCTGTGACGGCTTCATCCTGTGGAATGCTGGGATGTGTAATTTGGCACTGACTGTTTAGAATTCTCTGCTGGAATTCAGGGGAGTGCACCAGAGGCTCTCTTATCGGAGATCTGAAAGTTACGCAGAAGAAAATGAGAGTTTTAGAAAGAAGATAGACGTGGGATTCCCCACAACGTTGAATTTTTATTTCTTGTAAGCTACACCATCAATCCTAAATAGGGTGGGCATACATTTCAGGAATAGCAAGGTAGTTATAAACCAGCTCCATTTTCTGTGTGTCGTGAACCACCTTTGAAAAACTGGATACAGATCTACTAACTAGTCAACCCAACAGTTTACAAGAAAAAGTAAGAAAAAGAAATGTCAAGAAATTTCACAAAATATCACAAGCAGTTGCAGATCTCAGAAATAACCCCCTCAGAGCTCCCAAAAAACTGCAGTATTAGGGAACAGCACAAATACTGTGTCAATATTTAACAAATACTTAGGTACAGTATTTGGTTAAAACTCGTACGTATCTGTTATATAATACCAGTCAATGATTTTATAATTTTTATTGATTGTGCCTAGTATTTTTGGAACAACAACAACAACAACAACAACAACAACAACAACAACAACAACAACAACAACAACAACAACAA
>JAHTLZ010000007.1:50570947-50583023 GCA_023846285.1 Phrynocephalus versicolor | reverse complement strand
TCTTTCTTTCTTTCTTTCTTTCTTTCTTTCTTTTGCTGACAAACGATTGGCCTTCTGATTGGGTTGAATTTAAATCAACTCCTCCAGAAAGTTCCACACAGATGTTGCTGTGTGTGTGTGTGTGTGTGTGTGTGTGTGTGTTTAATACATGACAGGAACAATGAGATAATACAGAATTTAATCAAATAATGGCTTGGATCCAAAAATCTGCCTGGCGGCAGCCAGACAAACTTAATATAACCTACTGGCATTTTTGAAAATTTGGTTCAATGATCGGCTGACTTCCCTGCTTGCTCATGACGTCATTCAGGGTTCAAAAATAAGGCCAAAAATGATTAGGATAGAACATAACGAAAGACCCATCGTGTTTACAAAACTGCTTTCACCAGTCCTTCCACCTTGGCAAGAGGCCATCCTTAAATATTTTGGATTTTTTAAAAAAGAAATCCATACTGTACAGTACAACACACTACAATCAGCAAAAGAAGCATCCCTATTTTTTTTTCCAAATCAAAGGGGCTGCCATTTAGTGATGGCTCAGCACCGGAACTCAAGGTCCAGAGCCCAAATGCCATCTTCTTTGTCGGAGCTTATAAACGTTCCTTTTTTTTTGGGGGGGGGGGATGACAACATTGAGATTCTATCAATGACAAAAGTAACTTTTCTAAGCTCTTCTCCTGGGTTGGAGGCCCGAATAATGTAGATCAGGCATGTCCGAACTTCATCCCTCCTGATGTTTTGGACCACAACTCCCACAATTCTAAGCTTACATTGCCAATGACAAAGGACTGTGGGAGTTGTGGTCCAAAACATCTGGAGAGCCGAAGTTTGGACATGCCTGATGTAGATGAATACATTCACAGCATCATAGATCAGTGAGGTTCAAAGGGGCCCAGAAGGCCATCACCTCCAACCCCCCACTCAGGGCAGGAATACAAATCAGAGAGTACCTGCCATGTGATGGTCCAAATTTCACTGGAACGTCTCATTCAAGGTTTCTTTGGTTCCTCTGCTGGGATCTCAACTGTTGGCCGGCCAGCTTTTTGGACTACAACTCTCAGAAGCCCCATCAATCTGAACAACTGCCAGGGGTGATGGGATTTGAAGTCCAAAAAAATTCTAGACTAGAGATGGGCACAAGACAAATTTTTATTCATTTCATTATTCATTATTTGTTTCTTTTACTCCACTTCAGGTGGGGGGAAAGGAGGGATTTTTAAACTTTTTTTTTTTTTTGCTGTCCCAAGCTAATGCTACAGCTGATTGGTGCTGGGCAGGGGGCAAAAAAATAAAAGGAAAAAGAAATTGCCGTCACAAGCCCAAGCTACAGCTGATCGGCACTTGGAGTGGCAAAAAAGTCGAAAAATCCCCATTCCCCCCACCCAATCGGGTGGGGGGAAAGGTGGGATTTTTAAACATTTTTTTTTTTTTTTTGCTGCACCAAACCCGTGCTTTAGCTGATCGGTGCTTGGGGTGGCAAAAAAATAATAATTAAAATCCGCCTTTTCCCACACCCGATGAAGTTACACAAGCGCCACACTAAAAATGAAAGGAAACAAAACGAAAAATGGAATGAATTTTTTTTAAAAGTTTCAAATGGAACAAAACTGAACGAAATGAAAAACGAAACAACATGCTATTTTAGCGTTTCGTGCCCATCTCTAATTCAAGGCTATTAAAAGTGGAGAGAACCCCTAAGTTGATCTCGCGGCTACAGCTCTTGACCTGAAAGCATTTATGAGTCATGGGGAAGGAATGCTAGCATCAACATCATAAATGGTGAGCAGATGCTGTTTCACCTTTTCAGCCTTATAACAGCCGAGAATGTTCTATTTGAGAATTTCCTTTCCATGTTACAAACCGCAAACAGACACATGACACAAGTCACCTCGACTGCCATGCTTCCATATAAAAACAAGATTGGCTCCCATGCATATGCCCCAGTGAAAAACATCTCCTCTTCCCTGTTTCTCAGCTTTAATCATGATTTAGTTTTGGGGCACGGGCGGGACAGATATATTTTTAAAAACTAGAAATAAATTTTAATCTGAGTCAATTTTAATCAGCTCTTGCAGATCCCTTTGAAACCTGGCCTGCTTCAAGTTCATTTGGACTGCTGGAGACCTAACAATAAACCATGGTTAAACCCAGCAGAAGAGGGGAAGGTAAATTTGCACCAACATGTACTGCAGCAGGGGAAAATATATTCCTATAAAACCCCTTCGCACCAGAATAGGGAGGGGGAACGGGGTTGCATGGGGACAGACTTCGGCTTCCTTTTCTCAACAGCTTTCCGAAGCCACAAAAATCAGCAAAGAATCACGCTGGGAAAGAGATATCAGCCTGTGATCCCACTGGCCCAATAAAACCAAAGCATTCTGAAAATTACGGAGGAGAATCCGGCCAGAACAGCTCAAGTCTTCTGCTATTTCCTCTTCAGTTTCTGTTTGGCCTTCCGATGGCCATTTTCTGGCAGAAAGCCAAGGAGAGGGGGGGAAGGCCATCCCCATTTCGCACGAGAAAGCAGTGTTGGAAGTCCCTCCCCCATGTGGAAATTGGTGGGGCATCTTCAATGTATGTTCCTTACTCAGTGGACCCTCGTATCACAAACGGTTTGTATAACATAAAATCTGTACAACATAAAAAAAATTCTGGAGATTCGCCCTATAGGGCGAATCCGTACAACATAAAATGGTGGCAATTAGGGATTGTGCTGTTTTCAATGCATTCCTGTGGGAAATTTGTATAAAGGAAAAATTGCTTAACATACTTTCATCTGGAACAAATTAATTCCTTTGTACAAGGTACTACCTCAAAAACAGTGGCAATCTGACATTTGAGAGGGCCTTGAGGCTTGAACACTCTTATAGGGGCACGCAAACCATCCCTGCTGAACACGAGTGGCTTCCCTGACCCCTCTCTCTAACCACCTCTCTTCTCTGCCTAATATTTGCACATCCTCGTCTTTGAATCAGTGTCCTTCAGACAAACAGGGGTAGGGGGATTCAGCACAATCTGCCACCCAATTATAATGCTGCCCTTTCATCGATCCCCAGACAAATCAAAAGCACTTCACACCTCCATCGGGAAAGCCACTGCTAAGAACCTATACTTAATGGATGTGGGAACGGCTGTATAAGTGGGATTTTCCCACACCCCAGGCCATTGTCCACCTAAGAAGCCGATTCAGCCCAGGATGGGTTGAAACCAAGGTGAACTATATTTTGGAAGCCTCCCACCTGCCAGGACCCTGCCTGCTACAGAACCTGACTCTGAGGGGTTAAATGGTGAAGAGCTGCTGGAGGAGCCTTGCAGCTCAAATCAGCAAGCAGCTGGGTCTGATGACTCAGCTGAAAACATATCTTCACCTCCTAGAAGGGCCATGAGCAGGATTCTGCAACTACATGCTACCAGAAGAGCTAGGGAAAAAGTCTTTGATGCTAGGCGGGGAATCAGGTCGGCAAGCCCTGAGTACTAGCAGAAGCCTTTCCAGAAGTAAGGGTGTGTTCCCTGTTTTGGGATAAAGCTGGCAAGCTCACCTTGAGCTCTATGTGGGAGCAATGCGTCATTTGAACTTGCAACCACGTTCCTGTCTGTTTCTGACCTTGGCTCTGTTTCCTGACTTCGGACCGGCTTCCTGGACAACGGCTTGATCTGTTCTCTTGGGTTTGGCATCTGGTTTCCGTGAGATATTCTGGTTTTGACTTGGACTGGTAATTGCTGGGAGTTGGGTTCTGTTATTTATCTGGCACTTGATTGTTAGCAAAGGACTTGAACTTGCTTGGCAAAGAACTGAAACCTGTTTGTGTGTGTGCTCTGTGTGCGGGGCTTAACACCACCAATTTTCCTCAGACTGAAGAAGCTGCTTGGATGAGTAGCAAAATGTTTTGATCCCACAAGAAAAGAAGTCCAGTTGCCATGACTTGACTCCTGGATAACCTCACCTGGATGACTGAGAGTCACAGACACCTCTTTCCTAAAGCAACTGTGTTTTCTCCTCCTCCTTTAAAGTATCAACTGGTGCCAGGAAGCTTTAAAAAGACCGCAGTAAAAGAATTGCACTGGGGTGACATTTGAGCAAAGCATACCAATGAATGAACATGTGCCCATGAGAGTGTATGTTCACATACACGGGCATGTGTGTGACCAGTTTGAGTGATCCCATTGGACGGCCACATGCCCACAGTGGGTACGCCTCTTCCACTGGGATTTCACCCCCGATATGCTTGAACAGAACTTAAACAAACAAACACACACACACACACACACACACACACACACATATATCCAGCCCAGAAAGATTCCACCACACCATTGCAACTGCAACCTGCGGCAAATACAGATGATTTTAGGAACACAGAGCAAAATTAGCTCGGAATTGTTTTTTTAGGGATGCCAAATTCCCAGATCTCCACCCCACTGCACTGCAGGCCATGTTGGCTGGAGGATTTGGAAAATGAAATCCAACAAGGTAATTTTTCCAGGGTCCCTGCACAAGTGTGGGATATTGCTGTCCAAATCTATAGGCAGGTGGGCAAATATTAGACCAAATAAATATTCATGGCTTCCAAAAAAGAACAGCCTTCCAAGATTAGACCTAAGAGTCATATAATCATAGAATCATAGAGTTGGAAGAGACCTCAAGGGCCATCCGGTCTAACCCCCTGGCATGCAGGTACCCCTATCACAGGACTCCTGACATGTGGCCATTCATCCTCTCCTTAAAAACCTCCAAAGAAGGAGACTCCACCACCCTCCTTTGGGGCTGCATATTCCACTGGCAAACAGCTCTAACCATCAGGAAGTTCTTCCAAATGTTCAAAATCTGACCAGAAGATGTCGGATCTCATTTGAAGGAAGCAGCCAACATGATGCTTCAAAGAGGCAGTAGCTGTATTTTTATGATTCTTGTGCAGCCCCCAAATGGGTGATGGGTGGCATGCTTCTCTGAACATGCTTCCAAAATGAGAAAAAGCAGCCTAGGAGGGTAAAGACCTCCATCAACTTCCTGAATCCTCCTCTCCCCAACACCACCACTCCACCCTGGATCTAGCAAGCAGCTGGATGCTCCATCCGGCACTTCCCTGCACGCAAGCAAGGCCGCCTTCCCTCCGTTCCTCCCTTTTTTAATATCCGTGTTTATATCTGCACACGGAATAGCAGAAGCAGAAGTGATCCAGCCAGACAAACAAAGCAGCAAAGCCGAAGACGTTAGCGAAGTAGGGAGGGGAGAGGAACATCCCTGCAGGCCTGCCGGTGTTGATATTATTATTAAACACACTCCGTTCCAGACCAGCTTACAATTCCGAGACCACACAGCTGGAAGTACCGGCTGCAGGGCCACGGAGCCAAGGCAGCTGTACGGCAAAAAAAAGGTGCAGGGTCTATCTAACTTGGTGTGACTTGCAAATGCATGCGACACATCCTCACATTTTCTTTTCTTTTTAACGCCGGTTTCGAAGCAGGGGAAAGGAAACTGACAAGCGGGGAATGCTTAATGTCTCTGCTTCAAAGTTCCTGGCAAAAGGAAATATTTTTAAATGGCACAATTGCAAAAACTCAGAATGAACGAAATGGATTTTTTTTGCGGAGGGGGTTGCCTTCCGCAGAACACTTTGTTCACAGCCGAAGGGCCAAGGCCAGCAAGAGTTCTTCTGAGGAGGCCACTTAATGCACTGTGGTCATGCCAAGTGTCTCCAGGCCTCACCTCTGATCCCATTTGAGGCCTTGCCTGCAAACATCCATCCCTGCCTCGCCCAGGACAAGCGGCCTCAGTGCTCTTCCAAAAACAGGACCCCTAGCCCCATTACTGATCTTTGCCTCTGTCCCTTTTTTGAACAAGTGAAGAAAAGTTAATCAGATGTAAATTGGATCCATTTCGTTGATGGAGGGCAAAATCCAAAAGTGATTCCAAAGCCAATCACCAAAGGATGTGTCCTTCCTTCTTTCCTTCCTTCCTTCCTTCCTTCCTTCCTTCCTTCTACCCATCACCCTTCCTTCCTTCCTTTCTTCCTTCCTTGCTTATCTTTCTTTCTTTCTTTCTTTCTTTCTTTCTTTCTTTCTTTCTTTCTTTCTTTCTTTCTTTCTTCCTTTTCCTTCCTTCCTTCCTTCAAATCCCAGTATTCTTCATTCTGGGAATACTACTTAAGAGTTGCAACTCTTTGCCTTTTATAGTGAATAGAGGGTGTCTCTCTAAGAACCACCAATCCCAGGAAACGTGGTGGCAGCTTCCTCCTGCAAAGTAGAAGGCCTTTTCCAGCTGACCAAAATGATTCCTGCAGCTCTGTGTCTACGGACTAGAACTCCCAGTATTCTGGCCAATACATAAGTAAAGCGAGAAATTAAGTGAATAATGACACGCTTCTACTGGGTTCAGCCATGGGTTCAGCCATGGGAATGTCCGGAGGTGGTGGCAATCGTAAATCGCTCCACGAATGCCTCACACGCTATGTAAGTGCAGTAAAAAAAAATTCTATTAAACCAGTAGAATTGATACAGGTTGCCTCCCGGTCCAACCTATAGCCGGCACCACTGCTGACTGAGAGCCCTAAGGGATGTTTCAGTCCGCTTTGTTTTAGCCCGCCGTTCCAATTTGATGTATAAATGGAAGTATTTTTTTGTGATGAAAACTTTATTTGAAACACATGCCTTCTCCTCCACCACTTCTGCCAAAAGACACATCTCTCTTAAGAAGTCAGTATTCTAGGTCTGAACAGAATCGGCACGTCTGTTTTAACTGTACAGTCCTTGCTTGGCTTCATGCAGAGATGAAAAACTGGACCTCTATGAGGTTCCCTTATAATATGCAAACACACAGTGGGCATAAATCCTGTTATCACAGCTTCTCTGGGTTCTGGATTTTGAATTTCTGATTTAACCTGGGACACAAGAGAGGAACTAATGGTGGGAGGTACCAAGGACAAGGAGGTAAATGGGGTACCCTCATCTTGGTAAACAACGGAGATTAGGAGTGAATTTATGGGGATCTACTTTCCACTTGCAACCGATGATGTAAGACCCCTGCTGTCTGTCCCAGCAGCCTTGAAAGTGGCAGTCTTTCCTAGAACTACAAATCGGAAAGACACGGGAGCTAGCTGCGCATTTAACGGTTGGACATACTAGGGTTCCTGGAAAGATAAAGGCTTTTCAAAGCATCCACACATGTTTCCAATTCAGAGCTGCCACAAGGGGGGCAACGGCAAAAAGCAAAACCGCATTGCCAAGGGTAAGGCAGGTGTCTTTGGGCTTGATGAGCAATGATAATCTTAGAACTGAAGAGATGAAAGGAAAAAAAGATGCCTGATGGGAGATCTGATTGAGACGTACAAAATAATGCAGGGCATGAGTCAAGTGGATAGAGGGACACTGTTCTCCCTATCACAAAAATACCAGAAATAGGGGACATCCACTCAAGCCGTGGGTTGGGAGTGTGAGAACAGACAAAAGAAAATATTTTTTTACCCAATGTGTTGTTAGTCCATGGAACTCCCTGCCACAAGAGGTGGTGATGGCATCTAGCCCAGAAGCCTTCAAAAGAGGGTTGGACAGATCCCTGGAGGAGAAGCCCATCATGGATTACAAACGATGATGGACATATGTCATCTTCAGACTTAAAACCAGGGTACTTCAAGGGCCAGATGCAGGGGAGGTGTATCAGGAGACACAGAGATGTAGTCTGGTGCGCTTCCAGAGGCATCTGGTAGGGCCAACTTTTCTCCCTCTCACAAAATGCCAGAACTAGGGGACATCCACTCAAACTGAGTGCTGGGAGAGTAAGAACAGACAAAAGAAATTTTTTTTCACCCAGCACGTTGTTAGTCTGTGGAACTCCCTGCCACAGGATGCAGTGATTCTGTCTGGCCTGGATGCCTTCAAAAGGGAATTGAACAGATTCCTGGAGGAAAAGTCCATCTCAGATTACAAACCATGATGGAGATGTGTAATCTCCAGGCTTAAAACCAGGGTACTTCAAGGGCCAGGTGCAGGGGAGTGGGATCAGGAGACAGAGATCTAGTCTCGTGTGCTTCCAGATGCATCTGGTGGGACCACTGTGAGATCCAGGAAGCTGGACTTGATTGGTCTTTGGCCTGATCCAGTATGGATCTTCTCATGTTCTTATGTTCTTATGGCCCTCCTGATCATGGAGTCCAGGCCCTGTCAAGGAGGCCCAGTGAGGAATCAAAATCTCAACCTCTGGGTCCGCAACCAGAAAGACCTAAACCATGGAGCTATCCAGCGGTTCACCATTTGATCGTATTAGATATAAGTCAGATTCAAGTGTTTATTCCATGAAGAAGTAGAAAATCTTCACTGATGGAACCAAAACGAATTACCTAGTCACGCAGATTTGCAGCAGCCAAGTGAAATCATCAAAAATGTATAAGTCAAGGCCTTATTTTAAGTTACTGCTTGCTTGATTTCTTTTTTTTTTTCACTTTTCAGCGTCTGGGACATTTCTTCATCCACTGTGGGGACAGAATGCACCAAATTAGACTAGGAGGGATTTTTGTAGAAATTGGACAGGACAAAATGACAACACTACATCTTGTCACCAGAGTTCTTTTTTTCTCTCCCTTCTTTAGGAAATTCTTTCTTTTATCTGGATTCGGAACTTCTACCATCAACACTTTTTCAATGTCTTTTCTCAGTAACAATGAGGACTAGAAACTTGCCTTTTATTTTTTTATTTTTAAAAAACGCAATGGCCATTCAGATGAGCACTTGGACAGGATTACCTAGCCTGTTGTGTAGATGCTTGTGTTTTTAGGGGTGGGGGTGGGGGGGTGAGTGCTCAGGGATTTTTTATGTGTGTGTGTTGAAGGGTTTTTTTTAGTGTGTCTGAGAGTGTTTGGAGATTTGTGTGTGTGTGTGTGTGTGTGTGTGTGTGTGTGTGTGTGTGTGTGTGTGTGTGTGTGTGTTTTGAATCTGGTCTCTGGGTGTCTGAATTTCGTTGTATGTGTATACTGTGTATATACACACAATGACAATAAATTATTATTATTCAAGGTGCTGTACCATTAAGAAAATCTCAATGGGCACACAAAAAAGGTTAGGGGGAAAGCAAACTGGTGAGACTGATATATATAATTTTTTCAATCAACCCATCCAATAATATCTGTTAGGGATGATGTTCAGGCATTGCTCCCAGTCTCTTCCATCATCAGGATAAGCAAAAAGTTGTTAGCCCTGAAGGGACATGATTCAAATTTCCAGAATAGTTGGGAAAAGATGCTGGCAAGCCAAACCTGATTTGGTTCTCACTAGTGTGCAGCTCTAACTTTCCAGGGCAGTTAAGGAGGCTCTCCTAATTTCAGCTGTCGTGAATTCAGAAAATGGCCATTTTTTTCCTACCTCACATTTACAGAAGAGCACATGCACTAAGGGATGGGCAAAGAGGGCTGTCCCCAAGCCCCTCATGGCATTTGGTTTTACAGACCACCTTGAAAACATATCACCTTCATTCACAAAACTGCACAATCCCATTCCACCTAAGTGGCTGCCTCTTTTAGGGACGGCCGTTCAGCCTTGGAAGGACAGTCTGGCTCAAATCTGATTCAAGTCTGCCAAACGGGAGGAACATGAAATGCCTTGAGGTCATCTGTGCTCCACTGTGAGCAGATCTGGGCAACCGCTGTAAGGAGATCACGGCATTCTCCATTCTACTGGGGTGGACTGACATTGTGTTTAAATCAGGGAAATGCTTCCAAATGTCACATTTGCAGGAATGGGCGCAATCGGACACAGATCAGCCTCCTCCTATTCCACTTTAAGTGAGTGCATCTTCTCCCACCTCGGTTTCTTCACATCAAAGGATGGCAGAGATGCATTGGCATTTATGTTATGTCCAGTGCCACAAAGACAACCCTGCTCTCTCCCCGATCACCGTGAAACTGCACACTGCTGCACACCTCCATTTAAAAAAGATGATGACAACCCTGAACGGGTCCAGAGGAGGGTGACCAGGATACTTGAAGGTCTGGAAGAAATGTCTTATGAGGAGCAGCTTAGGGAGATGGGAACGGTTAGCATTACAAAAAGAGAGGACATGATAGCCATGTTTAAATATCTGAAGAATGTCATTGAAGAAGGGACAGGTTTGTTTACATGGCTTCAGAGGCTAGGACTCGGACCAATGGTTCAACTTTCAAACTATAGGAAAAGAGATTTCATTTGAACATTAGGAAGAACTTCCTGACGGTTAGAGCTGTCCAGCAGTGCAAGATGCTGCCACAAAGGAGGGTGGTGGAGTCAGATGGCGATTCCTGCATGGCAGGGGGTTGGACTGGATATGTGTGTGTGTGTATGTGTGTGTTTGTGTTGTGTTGTGTTGTTACAGTCGTGACCGACTCTTCGTGACTCCATGTCCATGGAGTTTTCTTGGCAGGAATACTGGAGTGGTTTGCCAGTTCCTACTCCAAGTGCCTACACAGCACCTGGTATTCCCTGATGGTCTCCCTGGGATCTGTTCATAGAAACATAAGAGCCATAGAATCATAGAGTTGGAAGAGACCTCAAGGGCCATCCAGTCCAACCCCCCGTCATGCAGGAACCCCCATCACACTATTTCTGACAAATGGCCATCCAGCCTCTGCTTAAAAACCTCCAAAGAAGGAGACTCCACCACCCTTTGTGGCAACATATTCCACTGCCGAACAGCTCTAACTGTCATGAAGTTCTTCCTGCTGTTTAAATGGAATCTCTTTTCCTGAAGTTTGAAACCATTGCCCTGAGTCCTAGTCTCTCAAGCCATGGAAAACAAACCTGATCCGTCTTCAATATGACATCCTTTCAAATGTTTAAACATAGCTATCATATCCCCCCTCAGCCTTCTTTTTGTAAGGCTAAACATTCCCAGCTCCCTAAGCCGTTTCTCATATGACATTTCTTCCAGACCTTCAACCATCCTGGTCGCCCTCCTCTACACCCGCTCGAGGTTGTCAACATCCTTTTTAAACTGAGGCACCCATATGATTCTACAACACAAAAAAGGTGCTCTATTAAGCCCCATCCTCTGCGACCCCCAGAATTCCCTGAGAAGCCATTCCGGGACAGAACTGAACACCTCTGCTCAAAACTGTTGGCCACAGTAGAACCCAGAATTTTGTATTTTCAGCCGAGTAACACAGCGCCTGCCTGCCTGCCTTCTTCTCGTGGCTGCATACCTGGGAGCTGGGTTGCCATAGCAACCAGCAACTTGCCCTTGCTTATTTATTTTCCTTAGGCCCAACTGGCCTCCTCTCATAATCGCCGCAGACGGGCATTTCAACTCCAGCCTGGGTTCCCAAAAACTGCCGAGATTTTATTTTTCTTTCATGCCTTCGAAAGAGATGGGAAGAGACGCTGGGGTGGGGGTGGGGTGGGGGTAAAGGGATGTCAAAGAGGCACCGATCCCAGACACAGAGCGGCTTGACATCTTTGGAAACTTATCATGTGTGTTTGAATAGCAGAGGGGCAAGGCACATTTCTTTAGACATAACATGCACACACTTTCTGGATGGACTTTTATGTTGAGGGATATTTTATAGTCTTCTCCCAAACGCGAGGGTGAGCCCTGAAATTCACAGGGCAGGTCTGCACATGAATCATGCGACAGAGATTTGCAGCCTGTGCAATTGCAACCATGCACCCAGTCCTCCGTTGGCAGTACCTGGATCGCAGAATCAGTATTTTGAGGGATAAGGAGGCCACGACCACAGGTTCAATGCCATTTAAATCATTTAAAAAATAATTTCTAATTCACTTAGGTGTCTCAATTAGCATATTATGGGCTACCCATAAATTTCTTTTTTCCAGCTGTCTTTTCTATTTGGCGACTTGTAATTAGAGACACTAAACAACACCCACAAGTTAAGATAAGTATAATCATAGTTATACAGATTCTATGGTTATTACAGACTTAACTACTGTAAGAACTGCTGCATAGTTCAGTGGTTTAGGTATCTGTTTGGGACTTCAGTTCCCCACTGTGACTTCATGATAGGGCTGGACTCACAACAAGCTGTCCGCAGTGCCTTAGCCAGATGGGTGGCATAGATAGATAGATAGATAGATAGATAGATAGATAGATAGATAGATA